>CM060677.1:54192122-54792122 GCA_030686995.1 Artemisia argyi | reverse complement strand
CAAACCTAACACTTCATTTATATTTAAATAACTAAATATATTATATTTATAAGTCTTTTTTTCAAAGAACAATTGCAATGTTCTCCAATTGAGATAAAACATGTGCCCGTTAATACCCATTTAACTTTTGAAAGGGCCATACATGTCCATTTCAAAAAAAGGAGGGGGCTAAATGCGCCCAAAACTTTTACAAATTAGCCAATAGAAGCCCATTTTTATGATTTTGGGCACAAATTGCCACCTCTATATACCAGCCACCGTTCAAATATCCCGAATAAGTCTCAGCACAAAAAGAATACCATGGTAAACGTAAGGGTTCAGCTTCGTCGGTTCAGTATTGTACCAGGTTTGTGGATAGTTTCTCAGGTTGGTTCGTGTGATTAAAAATTTGGTGAATCCAACTATCTATGTATTGCATCCTTTTTAATTTTATAATAGGCAATATCACATACTATAGAGGATGGCATAATTGGTAGATCATCCATCTTTATCCTCATAGAGAAGAATAAAAACACCTAGTCAATAAACACAAAATTTGGCAATTTATTGTTGTTTGCCTATTTTTTAGGCTTTGGTATCTTAAGTTGCTTCGAGTCAGCAAGAAATATTCTTAGAGCATGATACATTTATTGTGTATGACATGCTAGCCATTCTAAACAGATATGATTAGGAGACGAATCTAAAGTAAATAACAACACCTGCACCTACTCAAGATTAGGCTAATAAATAATGTAATAAACCGAAACAAGAATCCAGTGAGGAAACTAAAGGACCACTGTTAGAAATAGTTAGTAAAGTTCGATAAGGAAAGCCATCAATTGTCCCTTGAAAAGAATGAAAGTTGAACTGTGTCCTATAACTAAGGGATAGGTGCAGCAAATGATTGAAGCATGTTACAAACTTACAATAGGCATGTCGCATGTTTTTAACAAACCAGATTATATTGCCACTTATCATAAACATTCTAAATGATAGAAATTAGTTTACTACTTGTTAGCGAGCAAGAAATAACACACAAGAAAATTCAGGTCAAATGTGAACTTTTTTCCAGGAAAGAAGCAGCATCAGTTTCTTTAGGGAGCTAATTTTATCCTCAGACATCAAAAACAGTAAAATCTAATCATAACAATTTAGTGTTCTGGTTGATCATACCTGCACTACGGGAGCTGCATCCTTCTTGTTTCGCAATGCTCCAAGCTTTTTGTTATCTAGCTGCAACCATAAAACATATTTCAGAAAAGATCGATGAACTGGGAGTTTTACAAGTTAACCTATCAAACTACACTATCAAAAACTGATAACAAATCAATTTGCAACCTCGATGCACCATTTATTCAAATCTAATTAGGCTAAACCGAGAAGTAAAACTTCATAAAACTTAGAAAAAGAGTGAGTAACCTCCCTCCTTCCCCATGATCAAATTCAGCTGTATAAAAAACTACAGATATATCCAATTCAGCTATGTCTATCAAGTTAATAAAAAATAACCCATTATATGTTAAGTTTCTATAGATTGTTATATGTTTAAGCTTTATAATTTAATATCGTATAAATGTATAATAATGTCCTATTTGGTCTTTTTACATGTTAGTAGTCCTCACCATAATTTTACCCCTCATTCATTTCCACTTCAATGCCACATCATCCCCCCTTCCTGTCACCACTCAAACCCCTGTAACCCTCATGCACCTTTTACCAGTAATCCAGTACCCCATTTTTTTTAATCATAAACACACACAAAAATATAGCCTTGCCTTCTCACTTATCGGTGAGCCAACTCACCACTTCCACCAAAACACAACCTCGCCACGTAACCCCCTCTTCTCACCCCTCACTCAACCTTACGCGTGAGCTTGCCCTCCCACTACATTGAACCTAAATAATCTGATTAACTAAACAGTCATAAAACCGATTATTTGATATCTAATAGTAGAATCAAATCTAAACACCATGTTTCACAATCACCTGATTATCTGATTTAGATTATTCAAAACGATAATCTATTTTAAAACACCCCCTTAGTCCACCAATGCTAAACTTGTGAATAGCTTCTATTGCTCCAATGCAATAGAGTTTTAAAAACCTCAAAATCAATTAAAATTGCATTAAAACAATGGGTATATCTTAAGTTTTATCAACCTATAGCATAAACATTCTTTAACTTCAGTGGTAACACCATAAAAATCTTTTCGAAAAGCTACTATTGGAGATGCTCTTAACACTTGGATGAAAGTAAACGCGCAACATAGAACGTTCCTAAGGGCCCTACGGAAATGTGGTATCAATTACCCCTCTTCGTTATAAAAAAATATCTAATATTAACGACATAGTTACATACTAATGTTAGCATTCCTTATTGTACAAACTCGATATCAACTTCAAACTAACACATTCTAAGTCCAGTGGCAGAACTAGGGGGTCCCGCGGTGTCACAGGACCCCGATGGAATTTTAATTCATAGTGCTAAACTGCTAATATTCGTAAAAAACACACATTATCCTAAATGCACCCGGTCCTAAGCAATTGTGTTTCTATTACTTGCTTAGTTGACCCATTATCAGGTGAAAAATAGACTCAATTCCTATTAAACTCTACCGTTTCAACTGAAATCACACTTTTAGTTCATTTCTTTCTCTTATACTAAAGTTTAAATTATTTACTCGACCCGGTCACTTTTACTCAATTACGTAGTAACAATATATTGAGAAGACTAACCAAGAGCACAGCAGCTTGCGGAAAATAACGATAAACATGATCGGCAATATTCTTGGCCACACCACCAAGCTCCACGTCATCACACCTCTCATTAGCATGAAAATATCCAACAATACCCAACCCTTGTCCACTATAATACTCCTCAATCTACAACAAAAACAAACTTTTATAAATAAATTTTTATAAAAACTAAAAAACAAATTAGGTCAAAAAAAAATTACCATAATTAAAGCGATCTCAAGCGACGGCAACAACCCGATCTGAGAAGTGTGAAACAACGGGACCGAATCAGTGATTTCGACTTCATCGCCGGATAGCCGGCCGATTAAGACGCCGTTGACGGCGGTGGTTTTGTGTTTTAGAGCGTGGAGGATGACCTTGATGTAAGCGGTTTGTGAGATTGAGTATCTGCTGTCATTGCCGTTAGACATCTCACTGTTGGTTAGTGAGTGAGTTAGGGTTTTGATCGGGTTGTTTTGTTTCTAAAAATAGGGTGATGATGATGATGGTTGAGATGGAAACTTTTCCCGATTGGTGGTGTTTTGACCCGACCCGGCCTGGTCCACTATGGGCTTGTTTTAACTTGAAACATAAACATTCGACAAAAATGCTAAAAAAACATTACTCTACATGTAATTAATTAATATTTTCTTTTAAATTGTAATATTAATTTCAACCAAAAATAATATAATAAACTCGATCAAATTTTCATATTACTTTCAGTAGTAGACATTTATTAGGACATCCTATAAAAAAAAACGTGAACTATTAATTTGAGAATGATGGAGTAGTAACAAGAAATGGAAAGTGTTTGTTTTGATTAAGTGTTTAGTAACATAGTTTAATAATGGCTATAGTTACTAAGTGTAAATGTTACTTGCTAGTAAACGTTATCAGAAGTAGTGTTTTGATTTGGATCGTTTAAAAATATTAGATGTGCTTGTTGCTTGCTGCTTGTTGCCAAACAAGCATTGTATGTGAAACGCTAGACATTAGTTGCTTCAAAAAGCGCCTAAACGCTAATTGCTTCAAAATTATCATAAACATTAGTTGCTTCAACACGTTCATAAAAGCTAATTTCTTTAAAACGCTCATAAACACTCGATGCCAAACACATTTTGTTAAAAAAAATACTGAACAATTGTATAACAAGTTCACTAATTTTACATGTATTGTAACCCTTATTTAACAATTGAGGTTAATTGTATATTCGTTTTGTAGGTAATTAGATAAGATGTTTGAGAAATATAATCAGTCTTGACGTTGAAGTAATGCTCACATACACCAAGTATACAAAATAAGTAATAAGTGTGAAATTCTCGATTTATGTTTTTTCATTATCAATATAAAAAATGGCATCAGTTATGCGGTGTAAATTTAAATTGGGCTAAATGAGGATTTGCCCCATGAAATTCATCATTCTTTAAGTCTTGCCTTTTCTTTTTTTCCATTTCGCATTTGCCCCATTGCGACTTATGTTACCTATGCGAATCGTACAAACCAATACCATGTTGACACATGTCCTCATACCAAGTACACTTTTCTAAGTGTGTAAGACACAAGTACATGTGTGTAATTGTCTTTTTTCTTACAACTAGTATTATGTGTAAGTGTACTATTATGCAACTTGTACAATTTCGCAAATAAAATATACATTATTTTTTTTATGCAACTTGTACAATTTATTTGGATTTGACATTTGTAATAGTAATTGTACCTTATATGCGAACTGTACAAAAAAAAATTCAATTTGACATGTGCAATAGTATTAGTACTTTTTATGCGCTTTGTACAAATTTTGTTTGATTAGATAGATGTACTTTTTATTTATGCAACTTGTACAATTTTTTAAGTAACTTGATTTGTGAAATAGTATTAGTATTTTTTATGCGCTTTGTACAAATTTTGTTTGATTGGATAAGTGTACTTTTTATGCGATTTGTACTTTTAATGAATTTTTTAATTTATGCAACTTGATTTTTTAAGCAAACTTGATTTATGAAATAGTTTTATTACTTTTTATGCAATTTGTACTTTTAATTAGTTTTTTAATATATGCAAGTTGTAAAAAAATCTACAATATGCGACTTGGTGTTTTAAAAAACATAAAATTCAAAATACAAACTAACACAATCTAAATCAAACACACACAAAATAAACCTTATATTAGAAAATTTTGTAGCAGTTTCCCAAACACAAAACAAAATAGCGAACCAAAAAAACAAGAACATATACCCAATCAAACTTCCCCAACACAATCAAACACATATTGCATTTCAATTTTTTTTCAGAAACCCTAACAGTAGCAGTTCCAGTTATGTCAATTGCAACCGAGGTATTTGATGCAAAAGTAAGTGTCCGGTCTAAGATGCATTACCTGGTAAAGATTAAAGCTAAGTTGGCAGCCCACCCAAATTGTGATATTATGTTTAGGAATAGTGTCTTTGGGCGTTGGTTAGATATCCCCCATAGCCCCAATGATAATCATTTGTTGAATTATGTTCTTCAACATCAAGTTTTTGTGCCACAAGTATGTATTTCTTCCCCAGATTTAATTTACAAAATAGGTAATCAGGAACTTCATTTTGGCCGTCGTGAGTTTTGTTTAATTACTGGTTTTAGATGTGGCAGTCTTCCTCCAGAAGATAGTAGGCAAAGTTGTTTTATTACCGTGTGTTTCCTGAGAAGAAATCCAAAAAAAACAAATAGTGCAAAGGCCAGTGAGCTATGGGCTGTTGTTCAGGATGAACAACGCTGGGTTGCATTGAATGATGAAGATGCCGTAAGGGTATGTATTTTGGTTGTGTGTGAGCTTATATTTATGGGCCGTGAAGAGTTTTTAAACGTGCCTCACCATCTATTGACACTAGCTGATGATCTCTTTGCTTGGAATGCATATCCATGGGGAGAATACATGTGGACATATTTTTACAAAAGAACAGTGAATGTGGTTCCTAAGCATGTCAATATGCATTTGGAGTTAAAGAATCAAGAATCGAAGAAACAGGCGACATATAATTTGAATGGTTTTGTTTGGGCGTTAAAGGTCAGTAGTATGGGAAGACGTGTTTTTGTCTGTCTAATAATTTTTTTTATATTAATATTCCAATTTTTGCATAGATTAATTAATTTTGTTGTTATTTTCATGATGAAATTAGATATGGATTCTTGAAACATACCCTAACAGCAAAAACTGGTGGTCGAAATACACGGATGTAATTCCGCGGGGACTAGGTTGGTCGAACTTTAGGAGATTTGAAAAAACAGATTATGAGCGGTTGTTTGTATAGGTAATCATACTCACATTTTTTTCCCTCTTGTTATAACATGTGCTGTTATACAAATAGTAAATGTTTAATCTTGAATTAATTAATAGGATCCAAAACCCATCATTGACCTTGTTCCAACTGAGAGAGAGCTGCAGCAACCATGGTTCATTCGAAGTCTTGCCTTTTTTAGAGGAGAGGATGTTCCTTTTATTCAAGCCGTTCGACCAGTTGTTGTTGGATTGGCTAAGGATAAAAAGGGTCCACCTTTGATAGGAAGTGAGATTGTTTTAAAGGATGTGTCTCCCAAAGAAATTGTTGTTGAAAAAGAGGGTTTACATGATGTGGCCCTACCAGATTTTCGTGTCCGACAGGACATTGTTCACGAACCTTTTGTTCGGGATGATGGTCAGTATGTCGAAAAGTATGTTGTTACAGAATCAGGTCAGCTAATGGACGCGTTTGAAGTTATGGATGTGCAACCGGAACTTGTTTCTAAGGTTGATGAATTAATGAAACTGTATGGTGCTTCAGTACGAATACCGGTTGAGCCTATTAAAGTCAAAGAAAAGGAATGTTTTGAGAAAAAGCATGACGAAGTTACCCAAAAGCTGAATGATGTAAACTCACAACCACATATTGGAACGGCTGGTGCAGTAGATAATATTACTTATGAGGCATATACACAGCCATCCACACTTAGTCAATTGATTGATGCAATGGCTTATGTGACCGATCCACCTTCATTCACTAATGTTAATTGCCATGTACCCGATAAAGTAAGATAATGTTGTTGGTTAAATAAATTTAATTTGTTTTTTTTTTGTATCAAATTTGTTTGGTTATGTATTTATAGTAACATTATTGTTATAGGCCAATCATGATACGGGTGATAAGCTGGATGTTGAGAGACAAGACCCAAAGCATTGTCTTGTGACAGATCCACCATCTGCGCCTGTGGTTGATTGCCAGATGCCCGATAAAGTAATATATTGTTAACAGTTAATTTTTTCTTAATTTGTTTGGTTATGTGTTTACATTAATGATAAATTTTACAGGGGGATGATCCGTTGAGTGATTACATGGATGTTGAGAGACAATTACCAAATTATTCTTTGGATAATATATCGGCTGGTTTTGAAGACGATAATGTCTCTAATACCGATGTCTCTTGAACGGCAAATGAAGAACAAAAACAAAACACGGTTGGTGCAGACGTTCTGTCAGAAGATAAGACACGGGTGAACCAATCTATGGATTGTGCTACATCGTTGGAGGCGAATACTAGTTACTTGATTGGTTTTAACCAAAAAAAGAACGATCTTGATAAGTTCATTGGAGAATTAACGAACAATGAAATGATGAAGCAATTGATGGCATCCCCACCCCCAAATAGTTTTAAAGAGAATGTGTACGGATGTACGCGGAGGCGGCGAAAACCAGGTCCTGCCTGCGTAACACCATACCAAAAGCAACCCGAAACAACTCCACAACCAAGAAAAAGGGCTAAGATAGCCACAAAGGTGACTAAGCCTTTGGAACCAGTAGAATGCCCAATCAATGATACTAGCGATGGTCCTAGAACGTTAACTACAGACGACATTGATTGGTAAAAACTACATGTGGAACCTTTTAGAGAGGTACAGTATTCGAATACATTGCGTGCTACTTTATTAATCTTTTATGCACAAAATATGTAACGTTTTGCCTGTTTTGTTCCAGGATCTTAAGCGACACAAAAAAACAACCCCATGAAAAGTGAGTGTGCCTGGATATTTGAAATTCTTGTTAAAAAAATGTGGCAGTGAAGAGTCCATGAAAATGTACAAGTTTCCGTGGGGCGGATGTGATATTGTTGTTGATGATGAATTCTGGATTACATTATTGGGATTGGACAGGATAAAAAGAGGTTGGCTGACAGACATGGTAAGTTACTAGTTTATATTGAATTACAACAATCTTGCAATTGATATTTTGTTGAATCCCTTTTTATTAACTTGTGTCTGAATCGCTATATTAAGTTCCATATTAGGTTTTTTTAATGGGTTTGTTTATTGGTTGTTAAGTATGACTAGAATGGTATACAAATAGCTGTATGTTTCTTCTTAATTGACTGTTTATGTTGTAAAGACCTTTTGTCAATCTTAATTCCAAGTTTTGTATTTATGGCTTGTAAATATTCATATGCTTAAGTGATACGCGGGATTGCGCCCTCGCAACAGGTTTTACCTCTCAAGGGATCTTGAGAAGCTTGCAATCCCCGCCAGGCAGTGTACCTGATCGTTGTAGTATAGTATAGTGACAAGTACCGGGGGATTGATCGTTCAACTCAGGAATAGTGTCGCTAGGATTAGAAAGCCTACTAAACTAGGTCTAGAGGTTAGGGATGATTCTTTTTGTATTTTTTATATTTTATAAAAGCAAGTAAAATCTCGGGTTTTGAAGTAGTGGGTGGAATTAGTTGCTAGCCAACTAACCCAATTAACTACAAATGCAATCAAAATAAAATAAAAGAAATGAAAATTAACTAATGTGGTGGAAACAATAATGAGAAAAGATGTGTTTACTTAGATTTCATTACTCCCTAGATATCTTTTACCTGTTGATTAGCTTGTTACAACTGCATGGATGACGGGTTATATTCCTTAATACTAGTCGTAGGGCTGTGTACAATATTCCCTAACTCTATAAGCTCCTACTTCACTCCTATGTCGAGACAACTAAAAGCTCCTAACATGGGATCATTAGAATTCACTTATGCATTAAATACAACCAAAAATCGTAGTACACCTCCGATCATGTTTCTTAAGACATTCAAGAAAGTTACCAATGGAAGTCTGCCAGATTTCTTAAGCCTAACATCGAATACAATCATCCACAACAATTAAAAATAAACAATCAACATCTAGGTTTCACTACATCTAAGCAAACACAATAAAAACCTAGCCTAGAATGTTAAAAGAAAGACAATCATAAGATAAAATCAAACAACACATAGACATATTGAATGATTATTGGAAGACTTATCTTTATTCAAACATGGATGAAAGAAGGGTTTGAAACCCCTATCAGACTTAAGATATTTCTCTGACCAATAATAAGCTGATACGTCCCGTGAACCGTCCGTGCACTTTGTAGGTCCTAACCGCTGCCTATACCTTCTCATATGAGCTGAATTCATAAACACTCTTGAACTCTTCATCTTCTCAGCTTCATACGTCGCCTTCCTTTCTTGTTCGGCTCTAATCTTTTTTTCCTCCTCAAAGCGTAATCTATTCTCCTCTTCCAATATCTTTTCTTCATCGACCCGCCATTTTTCTTTATCATCTAATATCAACCTTAATTCATCTTGGAGAAAACATTCATGTCAACAATGTAGATATATGCATAAGAAGAATGGGAAAGTGGTATGCTAATTGTTTAGAGATTGGTTGAGAAAATTGCCTGAACAACAGCGTCATCAGGGTCAACTTCATTGGTGGACGCAAACAATTCAAGGAAGTCATGATTTAGTTCGTCACATAACTCAGCACTTAGGTTGCGGAAAACGTCATTAAACTCCGAATTATCCTGTGCAAATTAATATACTTAAAGCTTTAAGCCTAATGTAAATGAATGGTAGTGGTGGCAATTAAAAGTGTATGCAAAATTATATTAATTGTTACCGAAACACCCCCAATTTTCTCACGTCCGAGAACCTGCAAATTAATTAGTAAAATGGTTATACATACTTAACACAAACTAGAGGATTAAGATTCGTATCCTGCTATTTAGTTATTGACATTACCTGAATAATAGCTTCAAGTTTGAAGACACGGACATTTAATTGGCTAATCACATGATCCTTAAGCCTGATCTCGTTCTTAATACTAGTCTCAGTCCTGTCAACAATTGGCAAGTCACTAAAGCGGATACGACCACGCTTGCGTGCTGCAGCACACTTTTGTAGATACACATCGTAAGGATGTGACGCTCTATTTGGGGGAGCCCTAGGTACGTATTCCATTGAAAATTCTCTAAAAATTATATACCAATCAGATTGTTGCTCGGATATAGTAGGCTTGAGATCATAAATAACCTTCGAGTCCTTGACAATATAAGCCATTAATAAGATTTGTAAATATGAAAATATATGACAATACAAGCAATAGATACAAAATGAATACCTTTCCGAATAACAAACCATAATCAGATCGTTTGAAAATGTGGTTTCGGGACCACGCTAGTCCCCTTGGTGTCACATCTGGAAACTTATTCCACCATTGTTTGCTGCTTTCAAAAGACTCCAAAATCCAAATCTATACATAACATAACGTTCCATAAAAGTAAGTAAACTAAAATTACAAACATTCACCTTGATTACATGTACATTGATTCACTAACCTTGAAATCCCAACCAAAACCAGACAGCGTATACGAGGGAATATAGTTCCTAGAACTGTTTAGGCCATGCAGGTGAGACCATTTTTGCTTTTGTACTGCATTTAGCATTTGGTCATACAAATGACGTCAGATATGCTCACCCCATGGAAAAGCATTCCACTCTTCCAGGTTTTCAACCAACCTCAACAATGTGTCTTCAACATGATCCGTCAACAAACGACCCATAAAAACCACCTCTAACAACAAAAGCAGACATACACGAACTGCGTCATCATCAGAAAGCTTACTGAACAACTCTTCGTCCTCAATGACACTTAAAAGATCTAAGTTGGAAACTTTTACACCTGCCCTGTTTGGAAATACTCGTGATAGAATTTTAACCTCCCCGGAAGTAAATAACCCAAAGGAGACAGTTCCAAAACGAAATCCTGTTATAAGTGAAAACTCGGGTCGACCAAAATGTAGACTGTGACCTTCAACAGAGTATACAAGCGGCATATCATAATGATGATCATCTACATGTGCTTGTTTTTGCAGGATATAATCAATCACATGCGGTTCATGCTAAAAAAACTTGAGATCCAACCATTTTCCAAAGCACGTCATCATAAACATTTTCCTTCTCTTTTTATTCAATCTTTCTTTAACTAAACACAAGTATTTCAACTTGCTTCTGATGAGGACCTTTGCTTCATATTCCTAACGGAGATTACCACACAACTCTAATTGATTATGTGCAATCCTATAACTGATTAGTACACAATTGTACTTTGAAACGTCACTCGCTACCTCATTCACATGACAAGGCTTTTTTTTTTTTTTTTTTTTTTTTTTTTGCATAACGGCTGCACAAAACAAACACTATGCACAAACGTTGTCATGAGAATGAGTTAGCAATGTGTTGAATGGGATAATGAGGGAGTCTGTTTAAACAAAGGTTTAAGGCATCAGCAAATTGATGCTGCTTGAAATAGAGGTTTAAGGCATTTTTTCTACCACTTAAATCAGAGGTGTAAGGCATCAACAAATTGATGCTAGTCACCACTAACGTAATTAAATTATTAATTCACAACACATATCCTTCAAGCAACAAACATCAACTTTGTAAGCATTCAATTAAGGTGTTATGTATCATCATAGTAAAGATTAAATTAACAATAAATAGCATAACCAATATTGCATTAACGTACCAACAAGCATGTTATAAAAACGGCTGATAACACAACTTAACTAGAAAACCTACGTTAATACAACCATACAACCAGAAACATAGACTTAAAGCTTCACCAAAGCTACACTAATACAACCTTAACCCTAGAAACACATACCAAAAGTTTCACCAAAAGAGGACCATGAGTGACAGAAGATGCACGAGAGAGCACTACTGCAGAACCATTCACTGGTTCTGGTTGCGCATCTTCACCACAAAGGCAATCTTCCTCATTATTTTAATCTTGATCTCATTCATGGCGCTCATAAGCATCCTGCAACGGGAGAGATCAACATCCTGTTGTTGCCTGAGAACCTGGGCACTCTCATATGCAATGACTGATCCTGTCAACCGATTGAGTTCGCCTATGTACTCAGCCTTATCCTGAACCCGGAGAGACAACTCAGATGCCAAGGCGTGCAGGTTACCACAAGAGCAAAGTCCCTTGCATTTTCACGCTCAAAGAGCGTAATCATCATATCCCTAAGGTAATGAGAGTTGGATGAACGGACCAACTCAGCTAGCCTGGTCTCTTGAGGTTGGCTTGCAGGTGGGTGCATTGGAACTGGTCGTAACACTTGAGGTTGGTCTTGAGGTGGGTGCATTGGAGTTTGTTGTGCCACAGATGTTATGGAGGTTGTTTCAAATGTTGGAAGCCGGTTTTGTTGGGGGGTCATTTGCCATTGTGTTAGACTTGTTAAAGACTTATTTCTTCTTAAGGAAGTTTACTACTTTTGTGATATGCAACTTAGACTCTTTGACACCCTATATATAGTAAAAAAACTAATGATAAACTAATACTACAAACCCTTCTATTAATGATACTCTACAGTTGGGTCATATCAGAGTTCTTAATAGGACAGGGAACTTAAATGTGCATCAGGTTGGGCTTTGAGAGGGTAACAACAATGTCAAATCACAATTAAACTCATCAATATCTAGGCTTGTTACAAACTTGGCTACTACACACTTGGTCATTGTGTTTGCAACTTAGACTCTTTGGGAGGCTTTATATAGTTAAGAAAACTAATAAAAAACTAAGACACAGACCATCCTATTAATGATACTCTACAGTTGGTTCGTATCAAAATTGCTACTATGACAGGGGGACTTAAATGTGCATCAGGTTGGGTTTTGAGAGGGTAAGAGCCATGTCAAATCACAATTAAACTCACCAATATCCATTTGCAATGAATAAAACATATTATAATTGCTTAAATGAGATGTTTGTACAGTTGCATTCAAACTAGGCTTATTTTCAACTTGGCCACTTCACACTAAATGACTAAAACAAACACACTACCAAAAAAAACTATAAAATTAAAATGAAACATATATACATACAACATACCCAATCTAAACCAACTTACATATACAAACACATTCACACTCAAGACACACGAGTACAATATAAACATTAACAAAATAACCGCAAAAAACATAGCAACAATTTAAACTAAATAAAAACCCATATTATGCAACTTACACTTTCACAGAGCTGTAGAGCAATGATCATAAAAAGGACAATACCAATTACTACTCACAATCCAATCCAACTTAATTAAATAAAGGATAAAAAGGACAATACCATTATGCAACTTACACTTTCACACTTTCAATAATACAACTTGCTAATACATTGTATAACCCTAAGAACAGCCCAATCCATATACAAAAAATTAACTAAGCAAAAGGATAAATGTTAGATTCTATTAAACCATAGGCATGCAAACTACTAACATAAAACTAAGACGGTCGTTGAGCAATTACCTTGGGAACCCACATCTTTTCAGTCGTTGTTGTAATGTTAACGATTAGATAAATAACAAATACAAAAACGGCTCTAAAGGTTTTTTATGATTTTTGTCGTTTGAGTTGCAAGGTTACAGAGTTGTGGCAAGCGTATCCAAGAAGAAGGAAAAATAAGGTCTACAGTATTATGTGAGGGGGAGTAGGGGGACTAGTGTACTCAACACAATGCATTAAATATAATCTATTTATTAAATACATATTTTCAAAATTCAATTAAAAGTTTAGATTTTAAATTCAAAATTTAAAAATTTTGAATTTTTGTTTTGAAATTTTACCACCAAAAAATAAAATAGTTACAATTTTTTTCTTAATTTAATATTAATTTAGTACATACTAAAAGGAGGAGTACTCAACACACTAGTTAATATAATATTATTTAAAAAGTACAAAACGCATAACAAAATATATATGTCAAATCGAATTTAATATAGTTAGAATTTTTTCTTTAATTTAATATTAATTTAGTAAATACTAAAGTGAGGAGTACTCAACACACTACTTAATATAATATTATTTAAAAAGTACAAAGCACATAAAATACATATGACAAATTTGCATAAAAAGTACAAGTCGCAATATATGCTATTTCACATGGCAAATCGAATATAAATTTGTACAGTTCGCATAAAAGGTACAATTACTATTACAAATGTCAAATCGAAATAAATTGTACAAGTTGCATAAAAAAATAATGTATATTTTATTTGCAAAAATTATACAAATTGCATAATAGTACAAGTCGCAATACATGCTATTTCACATGTCAGATCGAAAATAAATTTGTACAGTTCGCATAAAAGGTACAATTACTATTACAAATATCAAATCGAAATAAATTGTATAAGTTGCATAAAAATAATGTATATTTTATTTGCAAAAACTGTACAAGTTGCATAATAGTACACTTACACATAGTACTAGTTGCAAGAAAAAGGACACTTACACAAGTGTACTTGGGTCTTACACACACTTACACACATGTACTTGATTTTGGGGCAAAAATGGCCATATGAGCATAGTGGCATAAAACGCATAAGTCGAATTGGGGCAAAACCCTCTACTCGAAGTCGCATGGGGCTAGGCTTAAAGCATGGTGAATTTCATGGGGCAAATCCTCATTTACCCCATTTAAATTTGTATATACTTATTGAATCAGAAATTAATTAGAGATTATATAGCATCCCATACAAAATGTAGAAACCCATGCGCTATGAAGAGAAAAACTCCAACTCATCCTAGAACATTTAAAGAAGAAGAATCATTATCAGTCTATATATTATTAAAAGAAACTTAGAACCTATATATAAGTAACAACATCATTTTTTTCTCTTGGCACAAGATGTAGATATGGTTTTCTCTTATCATTCTACAAAAAAATTGATTTTGTAGTGAAATTTAATGCACAAATCAATGTATTTGCAACACATAATTGGGTTATTAGTGTTTTTTTATGCAAATTTGTATTTGTAGTAAAATTTCATGCACAAGTTAGCGTTATTTTTATTTTATAAATCTCTATCAACTATCCTATGAAATAATGTTTGTGGTGGTCATTCAGCTATTGCGAAAAGGGTCTTTTAGGGTGTTAAAGTATTAGAATAAGTTAGGTTCATTTACTCTAAATCCTGACAAAATTCACGAATATGATGATGATACCGCTGATTTAACATTTGTTTGGTGCTTAGAACAAAAATATGTAAATGAAAAGTATTTAGAATAAAATTTTTGGTAGTCAAAAATATAAAATTGTAATTAGAAGTTTTACTAAAGTTTATAAGTTGGTAATTAAGACCCTAACTACAGTGAATTCAATTTGAAATGTGTGGCATAATAATTAAATTATCCTTTTCAAGAATAATTTTCACTGAGATTTAGTGTAAGTAAACCGAATTGATAGTTGGGTGGCCGTTTATTAAACCTAGTAAAGTTGAGTGGCTTGCATTAACATTTGCATTAGTTTGGTTATTGCCTAATTACCTTATAAAGTTAAAGTGTTATCGATCACGGAGATTAACTATCATTTATGATTTTCTATCAAGCATCGCATCCGGTTCAATGAAAAAGAACCAATCATTCCGGAGCAACAACAACAACAACAATCATTCTTAAGATAGGGATAACGAAAATATGGAGTTTAAGGATGCAACTTCTGCAGCTCATGCAACAGTTGAAGATGTAGAACATGCTAGTTACATTGCTCGAGCTGTTGCATAACTTGCGAGCCAAAGGAGCGATACGCAACCATATCCAACTGAATCACACGGGTCACATATCAGAGACGAAACCCCCCAAGTATTATATAATGACCCTTTTAACAATATACAATCGAAGATATAGAATCAACAAGTGCACCCAAAGGAAAGTAATTCTTTCCCGGAGGTTACCAAAAGTCCAAGCGATTCAAGATCAAGAAATGATTTAGATGAAAGATTGGTTAATGTCGATGACCAGGAAGATCGGTACTCTATAACACATGAAGATTAGGGTTGAAAGAGTTCAAAGAAAGAATTTGAGGCTTGATTTAAGAGGGGTGATAATGGAAGTTCCAAATCTAGTTCTCATTCTACCACCATTAGTTCCAAATCTAGTTTTCAACATTTACCAAATCATGTATACAAAAATATTTTACTATCTTGCAGTTATAAATTTTAGTGTGTATTGTCATTATAGGAATTTTAATGCACATTTCACTTAATTTTCATGCATATAACAACTTTATTTCAAATAACTAAGGCCGATCAGAGAAACATAACACTTTTACAAACATCATACGAAAATTGATGTACATTGACCAATTTTCATGCACGAAACAAACTTATTTCAAACAACTTAGGCCGATCAAAGAAACATAGCATTTTTACCAAGATCGTAAGAAAACTGATGTACATTTTGCCAATTTTCATGCACAAAATAGCTTTATTTTAAACAACTAGCGTCGATCACAGAAACATAACACTTTTGCAAACATCATACGAGACCTGATGCACATTTCCCCACTCTTCTAGCACAAAAAAACTTTATTTCAAACTACTTAGGCCTATCAGAGACACATAACAATTTTACTAAGATTGTACGAAAATTGATGCACATGTCGCTCAATCTACACCGCCGGATAACCGGTCGATCAAGACGTCGTTAACGGCGCTGGTTTTGTGTTTTAGAGCGTGAAGGATGAGCTTGATTAAGAAGTTTGTGAGATTGAGTATCTGTTGTCATTGGCGATTGGCATCACTGATAGTTAGTTAAGGTTTTGATCGGTTGTTTGTTTCTAAAAATAGGGTGATGATGATGGTTGAGATGGAATCTTTTGCCGGTGGATATGCTGATTGATTGATTAGTGGTGTATTGACCCGACCTGGCCTGGTCCAGCTGTCTATGGGCTTGTTTTTATCTGAAACAATCTTGGTGAAACATTTGTAACATAAACATTCAGTGAAAATAGCAATAACAGTAAATATGATTTTTCTAACGTAGTGCTTTAGGGACACCGGACACATGTTAAAGAGACAGCTTGTGTGTCACTCTCTGAATGATCACTAAGTAGTTGTGAGGCTTGATGCTAGAAGATGATATGGACCAATCAATGGTTGTTGGTCATTCAAAAAGTGACACCCAAGCTGTGGGACCTTCTTTAATATGTGCTTTTGTGGCACAAGTTTTAAAATCCATAATAAATAGTCTGTATGTCTCAAAATAATTGTTTTCCTAAAAAAATACATAAAGTATAATTATTATTGTATTCTTTCTCTTACTTTTTGCATAATGACAATTTTACTCTTAACTAATTAATTAATATCTTCTTTAAAGTCTGGAATATTAATTTTAACCAAAAGTAATATAATAAACTCGATCAAATTTTCAAATATATTTTAAGTAGTAGACAATTAAATTGAGATATCTCAAAAAGTAAACGTGAGCTATTAATTCATGATAGATGGAGTATAACAAGAAATGGTAGGTGTTTGTTTTGATTAAGTATTTAGTAACATAGTTATATTATATGGCTAATTACTAAGTGTAAATTGTTAGTTGTAGTAAAATTTAGCAGAAGTAGCGTTTTGATTTGGATCGTTTAGAAAAATTAGATGTGGTTATTGCCAAACAAGTGTTGTGTGTGGAATGCTAAACACTAGTTGCTTCGAAAAGTAACGCTAGTTGCTTCAAAACGGTCATAAACATTGGTTGCTTCAAAACGCTCATAAACGTTCGATACCAAACATAGTTTGTTCTTCATAAAAAATATTGAACAATTATATAATAAATTCACTACTTGCACTTGTATTGTAACTAAGATATTTGAGGGTGCGTTTGGTATGTACCAATGGGAATGAAGGAATGCGTTGATAGGCTTAGAAAATTGTTTTTTAATTTTTGGTAGAGAAAATGGAAATGAAAATAAGTAATCACAATCATAGATCTATAGATGGGAAGAGAGAGGTACCTTTTTATCTCATTCCACCCTACCCCACATGCTACTGTACATCCTACAACTTGCATTCATTAAACTAGTTGTTTTTATTAGGGTTAAGTTTATGAATTGGCCATGAACTTTCAAAAAATTTCAATTGTTGGCAACGAACTTTGAAAAGTACTACTATCACCTATGAAACTCTTAAATTTATTCAAAAATTACCCATATTCTTCATATTTGCAATTGGTGACCGGTTGCAACCGGCTAATTGTATACTAACTAATAAAATAATAAATAAAAGATTAGTTATCTTCTTCCTATTATATTTTTCGTTGACTTTATATTTTTTGTTTATACAAAAAAAGAACATTAAAGAACAAGAACATCAGATCTACACCTTGGACATCATCAAAATTTAAGTGAAATTGCATATTTATAGTCAACCAACATGATTAAAAAACAAGAACATCATATCTACATTAAATAATAATAATAATAATAAAAATAAAAATAAAAAATAAAAATCATACAAAAACAATTTTGGCATAATTTCATGTATATCCTTCCCTGGATGAATAATTACATATATATCCTTTTTACCAGTCTTTGATGCATAAAGTATAATGCTTTTAATGCATCAAAAGGATAAATATGTAATTTTTTAAATTTGCAAGGATATATATGTAAAAGCCCTAACAATTTCACAATTTCACATCTATTAAAGAACAAGAACATCAGAGCTACATCCACTCTTCATTTACTCACTAAACCGACAGCCACCACCATCTCCAACAAGCCACCACCATTTCCATCTTCTCCGACGCCAGGTCGTCACCTGCGCTCTCTTTTGCACTCGACCCAGCTGCTGGACACCACAACCAATCAAACACCAACCGCACCTCACCGTAGCTTCCTAACCCCCATCTCCGCTACCTAATCGCCGGCCAAACACCCTCCAAACAATAACACATCAACAACTATCTTCAACTTAAAAGAAACACCCAAAACACCCAATCTTACAAAAATAAAAAACCCTTACCCTAGTATTTCACCCATTTTTTCCCACACATCATCAGGTTGGTGACGAGATGATATGGTGGTGCCAGAAAGTATATAAGATATACATCTTGCTTGCTTTAAGACTTGTACTACCCACTAATATCTACCACTCACTTGTGTACATCTTGCTTTAAGACTTTTACCATCCACTTGTTTTATCAAAGTGAACTGGAAGAGAAAAATTCATTTGGGTGTTTATTTTTTGTATGGTTTTAAGAATTGATTTTTTGTCCATTCCTTAGGTTTTATTTGTTGCGAAGATCATCCAATGATGGTTTCGTTTGTTGATAAAGATGAAGAGAAATACAAGAAAAAAAAAGTGAATAAAGATTAGATATGTACTGGATGAATAAAGGTTGGTAAAGATTATCTATGTGTTTTACATTACTAGAAAAGGAAAAAAAAAAAGGTAGAGGGTTTAATTTTGTTTTGGAGTAAGTCCTTGAAACGAGTCCATGATTCATATAGAGTTTCACCTTGACATTGTTGGAACATCAAGATATCATTTCTAAGCATCGTAGTTCTCCCCACTGGGAAAAATTGACCAAGGAAACGAGAAGTGAGATCATCCTAAGAGGTGATGGATCCCGCGGGTAAACGTTCAAGCCACTGACTAGCTTGATCACGTAGATAAAACTGGAATAGACGTAATCGGGTCGACTCTCTAGTTGCAACATCAAGGTCTATGGAATCTACGATTTTAAGGAAATCCTAGAGATGTTGATTAGGATCTTCGGAGCGAAGTCCATGAAATGCACATCCGTTTTGCACCAACCGGATGGTGTCGGATCGCAAGGGGGACACATTGGCTCCTCGAGTGAGCTCAATGGTGTTTCGATAGCCTTGGTGGCTAGGACGGGAATACTCTCCTAAAGTTCGGGGTCTAGGAGGTTGGTTTGCTAGTGGTGGGTTTTGTGGGTGGTTTTGTTGTGGTGGGTTGATGGGATCAAAGATATTACCACCTTCCATGATGTCGGATGGTAAGGGTTACGAACAACGAAACGAAGAAATGAGATAGACTAAAGAAAACCTAAAAATAAAAATAAAACCTTACTAGAAAGGAATCTAGCAAGTAGACCTAATAAAAAGAAATCCTAACCTAGACAATAACTATTCCCCGGGCTGCGGTGCCAAAAACTTGATACGCGGGAATTGCGCCCTCGCAACAGGTTTTACCTCTCAAGGGATCTTGAGAAGCTTACAACCCCCACTAGGCAGTGTACCTGATCGTTGTAGTATAGTATAGTGACAAGTACCGGGGGATTGATCGTTCTACTCAAGAATAGTGTCGCTAGGATTCGAAAGCCTACTAAACTAGGTCTAGAGGTGAGGGATGATTCTTTTTGTATTTTTATATTTTATGGAAAGCAATTAAAATCTCGGGTTTTGAGGGAGTGTGTGGAATTAGTTGCTAGCCAACTAACCCAATAAACTAAAGATGCAATCAAAATAAAATAAAAGAAATGAAAATTAAACTAAATTACTAATTTGGTGGAAACAATAATGAGAAAAGTTGTGTTTACTTAGATTTCATTACTCCCTAGATATCTTTTACATGTTGATTAGCTTGTTACAATTGCATGGATGACGGGTTATATTCCTTAATACCAGTCGTAGGGCCGTGTACAATATTCCCTAACTCTATAAGATCCTACTTCACTCCTATGTCGAGCCGTTAGAAGCTCCTAACATGGGATCATTAGAATTCTCTTACGCATTAAATATAACCAAAAATCGTAGTACACCTCCGATCATGTTTCTTAAGACGTTCAAGCAAGTTACCAATGGAAGTCTGCCAGTTTTCTTAAGCCTAACATCGAATACAATCATCCGTAACAATTATAAACAAACAATCAACCCATAATCAACATCTAGGTTTCACTACATCTAAGCAAACACAATAAAAACCTAGCCTAGCATGTTAAAGAGAAGACAAGCGTAAGATATAATCACACAACACATAGACATATTGAATGATTTGAATAAGTACTTATCTTCAATTGAACATGGAAGAGTCAAGGGGTTGAAACCCTTGAAAAAGCTGTAAAATTCGTCTAGGGTTTATGCCCTAATATCCCACACAAAGTTCCACACTTAATGAATGAAAATTAGAAAACTATATATAGACTTTACACCTTGACGGCGACATGTGTTAACCTCTGACGCCGTCAACTCACCGCCATGATGAAATTCGTATTGCCTAGATCCATTTCTGACGCCGTCATGTTGAAAAATACTATGGGCCGTCACGTGTAATTGGACCCTGACGGCCTTGGTGACGCCGTCAGGCCAATAAGCCTAAAAACATTCTGGATCGTCACGTTATAATTTCCACATCCACCTCTTTTGTCACTCTTGACGCCGTCACATGCAATCCCTTGACGTCGTCAGGTACTGTTCAAGCAAGGAAATTGAGACTTTGCCGTTTTCTTCACTTTTATGCTCCAAAAACGTCCAAAATGCTTCCTTTTCCAGATTTCTCTCCAAAAGTACCTAAAATGACATAAGGAACGATTTAAGGCAATAATTGATCAAATAATCTCGAATTCGGGCTTAAATGACCCCTTAAAAGCGGTACACTTTTCGCCTCATCAGTAATATAAGTCTGAAATTCTCAATTTACGTTTATTATTATCAATATAAAAAATGACATCAACTATGCAGTATAAATTTAATTTTTTGGATACTTATTGAATCAGAAATTAATTAAAGATTATATAGCATGTGATACAAAATGTAGAAACCCACAAACTATCAAGAGAAAAAACTCTAACTCATATTAGAATATTTAAAAAAGAATCATCATCAATCTATATATTGTTAAAAGAAGCTTGGAACCTATATATAACTAACAACATTATTTTTCTCTTGGCTCAAGATGTAGATAATATTGTTATGGCTTCCAATCTTCACACAATAAACATTGTTATTAGATCCACTAAATCATCTCATTCAAATGTCGTAAATCGCCGATCAAAGTAAGTTTTAAAAGCTTTTTTTATTATAATTTTGTTATCAAAGATCATAAATAAAGCTGATATAAGTGTCTGTTAGAGTTTGTTTGTACCGATTTGTTTGTTATGTGTTAGGGTTTTGCTTTATGATATTGTATTCGGTAATCATAATTTTTCTTCATAGATGTATACATTTTAAGAGCTTTTGTGACCTAATTCATTGTATAGATTAGTTATTTGAAGCAAATTTGAGGAAAAAAAAACTATAAATCATGTTTACAAAAACTGCACACAAGGTGTTTAATAACATGTTTAAATACTGTGATGCACTGATTTTACATTGTGATGCATCAACTGTTTATCTAGTTGTTTGGTCAAGTAAACTACAACTGAAGCCACACCTATTGATTTAGTGGAAAAGTGACAACAAATGGCTCCTTACATCGTATTGCATATCAAATGTAAGTTTATTTGTTGGCCTTTACCAACGGAAAATAACTAGTTTTGCAAGAAGATTGTCCTGGTTATAATCAGTACGAAGAGCTTCCAAGCATTTTTAAATGGAACAACCTGATATCTCAAATGTCTCCAATGATTTAACAGAAGAAGAACAAGATTTAGAAAATACCGGAAGTGACTTTTTGGTCTCCAAACAATTGTTGGGTGATCTAGATTTTGAGGACGACTTCGGTTCTAAGGATGTTACCAATAGATGTTACAAGCCTGTAGAGGAACTTCAGCTTGTAGAATATTCTGACATTTCCCATATTGATAGACAAGCACACTATTCAATTAGTTTAACAGGTGAAGACAATATATCAGATGACCTTATTCTCGTTACAATAGATTTTCAATTTGACACAGTCAGTTTTTTAAGTATTGGGAGCTTAAGGTCAGAAAGAGAGTACCCTGTTGAGGAGCCATGCTTATACATTAACCCGGAGATCAGGTCCCAAAAATTACTGAAATACTTCCTCTTAATAAACCAAGTCTGAGATCAGCTGGAAATGAGAAAGAAAATCAGAGACTTCTTGTTGAGCTTAGATCAGCTAGAAATGAGAAAGAAAATTAGAGACTTCTTGTTGAGCTTGAGGAAATTCCTAAAAACTTGTTTATTGATGTCGGATAGGCGAGCAAGATGTATCTGTTGATACAATTATATTGATAATCTTATTTATGTAGCATGCAAAGATAATCAAAGAGATCAAAGGTCAGATGATGGTTCTTTGCTTGTTGATCTTTTAGAAAATTCACGGATCAATATGAACAAAAACAAATCGAAGACGGAAATCATTGGTAACTCTAAGGATATCAATGATCAAGATCAAAATATGCATTATGATTATGGAGAGCATGACATGGTGGTGCCACTTTGGGAACTCTAGTTCATGATGTTATACCCGCCCAACCTCCAATTATGCCCAACCTCTAGTTATGAAAGAAATGTTTTTCCCTACATAGATGACATCAGCTACACTGCTTGCTTTTCTTTTTGGGTCCAACACGGGAATATGGCAGCTGGGCAAAGGACATCAACGTCAACAGGTGCAGAAGGGAGAGTTCACAGTGGAAGTCTGATTGCTTTGCTAGCAGCAGGAAGTGCAAGTAATGGTGGCTCGTCAAATCCAGGAAATGTTGCTGCAATGCCCCCTAATAAATGGATATAAACTGGTTTGTATGACATATCTTGTTTATTTTCAGTGTTTGTCTAAGCAAAAGAAAGTGTGCGATTATTGTCATGTATGAATAAGTATAAATTAGCCAAATAGTTAATTTTCGAGTTTAGGTAATTTTCGATATCATTGTACATATGACGACTGCACCATGTTCTTTGTTATGTTCTTTAAAACAACAGAAAGTTATGGTAGATTTTGGGAAGATATTTTTATACTAGAGTCGTGCAATTATCAGACACCGTGTTGATTATAGAATCATTTCATTCTATAAGGATACTTCTTCCCCATTTCAGTCATAGGTTCCAACAACTAAACCCTTGTTTTTTGTTTGAAACTGTTTTGTTGGTTGAGATATTGAGGGACCTGCTTCAAGAAGTGCAAGTTTCGCTTTGTCTTTTTGTATTTAGAATCAAAATATTTCTTTTGCTCAAATTGATTGTTTTGAAATTTTTGAATAGACTGAGAAAATTTTGGTTGAAAACTACTTGACCCTTGAGAATAGTTTGACCTTGAAGATTTGTAAGAGGGTACATATGATTTTGAAAAATAGTATTTTACAAAATGTCCTTTTTTACTACACTTAAATCATTCAGTACTCTTAGTGGCTTTGGACCCATAAAATTTAGACTTATTTATTTTGATAAACCATTTTGAATTTGCAAGAAGTGCTCTTTCATGAAATTCATTTTTCATATCATTTAAGTACTCTTCACTGTTTCTTCCATCAACTTCATCATCTAAATTATCTTGAAAGTTCTCGACAACATGTTAGAAAAGAAAGTAGTTGATATAGGTGCAATTATCAAGGCATTTTTGGTCTCAGGGTATCTCCTAGAGATAAGATTGTCTTCATAGACAAATCTCGCGTAGATATCAGCAAGGTCAAGGGTCTAAATATGGTTGGCATTTCTTAACCCTTTTGAGAAGCTTAACCACTTCTCAGGGAGCTTGTTAACAAAATCTACATTAATCTCATGCTTAGATAATTTAACATCATTATTGGATAGCTCATCGAGTAAGGTTTTGTAATGGGTGAATGTTTGAGTGAGACTTTCAGAGTCTTTGGTTCTAAAGGTGATATACTCAAGTTTCAGATCCATGATCTTGTTTTTCTTGATATCAGAGGGCCCCTCATAGATGTGAACCAAGTCAGTCCAAGTTTATTTAGCTTGTGGAAATGTTAGAGGGGGGGGGGGGGGGGTGAATACGTTTCCGTTAAAAAAAACTTTTGTATCAAATACAGTATAGACCAAGTTTCGCCATTATTAGTCCGGTTTATATTTCTTTCTTAAAAAGCATCCTTATGACAAATTGCCGATCAAGCTTGTCATAATATGTAAAGTGTTGAATATAGTCTAAGACTATATGAGCATATATAAAGCATAGAGTAAGACATGTACACAACACAATCACAAAGACAATCAACAATATTAAGCAAGAATAAAAGTAAAGCAATAAGTAAAAGGGATATGCAAACCGACACGAGGATTTATAGTGGTTCGGTCATAAAGCTCATGTTCGCCCTACTCCACTCCCCGAGTTACCTACTCGAGAGTTACTTCACTAGATCAACAAACTCCATTCTCGGCGGAGAAACCTTACACCAAGTAGCTTACACTTTATCTGGTACAAAGCTAAATATCGGGTCCTTAACACAGCGGACCAAACCAACACAACGTCGCCTACACTTTATCCGGTACAAGGCTAGTACCGAGTCCTTAGCACGGCGGACCAAACCAACACAACACATCATGAGATACCAACACCCTACTACACCGATCTACACAACACATCTATGACACCCGTTATGTTTTGTGGCCCAACATAACAAACCTTGTGTTTTATGGTATAAACACATAAACCCACTAATCTAGTTGGAGATACAAACCAAGACAATGTGTCTAATGGATATGAATGCCTAATGTAAATAAACTTCCATTAGTAGAAAGTCTTCAATGAAGATCACAAGTTCCCTAAGCTTGTTGTGATAGATCTGCATGTATTTATGATGGTGGTGGATGAGAATCAATTCAGTAGATAAGGATGCAAGATCTTCAACCTTGCTTTGGAGGATCACTTCGGGAGTATGTTTACAACAATAATGAAAGTTAGAAGCATTATGATTATATGAGAAGAAGGTATTCTACATCTTTTCCTAATTATCTAAATGTTTTAGAAATGGTGGAGAGAAAGTATGTGAAAGGTGTGTCTCAATGGTGAGAAATGGTTTGCTATTTATAGGCAAAAAGAGAAAGTTGTTTACTGTTCACCGAATCCCTTTGAAAGGGATCCGGACCTTGTAAACCAAGGGATCCGCGAGGGATTCGACGACGCTCCTCTTTATTTGGGTTATGGGTCATGGTCAATAGGTTATGGTCCATGGGTCATGTGATGTCATGCATGATGTCAAAGACATCTTGGGTCATGGGTTATGGACATTGGGTCATGGGTCATGTGTTTTACCCATTGTGATGTCAAAGACATTAATGCACATGGGTTATGGGTCATGGGTTATGAGTTATGGATAGTCCAACTATATTAGCTAGTTTATTTTATTTAACTAGTTGGTTCTAAAGAATATTATGAAAAATTATGTAATAAATATTACTTATAAGTGTTTCATAAAAATGGTTTTGGTTTTATGTAAATTATTTAACTAAACATGTTTGATGGTTAATTTAGGTTTTGTTCATAACGCAACATAACAAACATGTACGAACATGTGTTGTAGCATACAAGGACTTGAGTCGTCGAGAGATGTTGAATGTATGTTGAGACAAAATATGATTACGAATAACTTGTACATTTTACATTATGTATTACAAGTTACATGGTTTGTCATCAATCAAAACAGACGAGACTGTATAGATTAAATATCGTAATATTTGCACTAACAATCTCCCCCTTTTTGATGATGACAAAATATATGTAAACGTAATAGATAGGTAAAATGTTGAAGTTACATGTGTTCGTACTTCATTTACATTACCTTATCGGTTTACACTCTTCTCCCCCTTTTGTCGAAATCAAAAGGGTGTGTCCTTGGAGTTAAACTTCATTTCTCCCAAGAATGGCGAGCTTGCATCATCCCTAGTGAAGTTAAATTGAAGACCCCTTATTGCTCCCCTAAGCCTAGCAACACATTTCTTGAAGCTTGGAAGACTTGTATGAAAGAAGCATGATATCATCTTGTAGGAAGAACCTTGAGAAACACAAGAGAAATAAAGGTCTTTGCTCCCCCTTAGTGAGGGCGTCAAGTGCTCCAAGTGTGTTTTTGAAAATCTATTAAACAAGAATTAGTGTAAAAACTATATTATTCCTTGGATGAGTGAGTCAGATGATGCACTCTATAGATGCTCGACGAAAGTTCCCCTTGCTCGAGGGCGTCAAGAAGAACCTACAAAAAAATGAGTAAACCTCGTCCGGAGGCAAGTATGCCATATACAAAACCATGTATCTGAGTGAACCTACAAAGAAAACATTAGTGTAAAATTTTGTCCATAGACGAGAGTGTCATATACATCAAAGTGTATATGTGAACCTACAAAGAAAAGATTAGTGTCAAAAGAGAGCAATCCTACCACTTGCATCATCGTGGTTGGTTTAGAGGTTGTAAGGTTGTTCAAGGTAGAAAGAATGTATTTGGGAATGAGACGCATTTCATTACGAAATTCACTTAGCTTTTGACAACATGGATGTTTGTGGAAGATGGTTTAACAACCATGGATTGTAGTGGTAGTAAGACTCTAGTATGATGTGGTTGACACAAGTAAGAATGAGGTGTAGTAGAGGAGAGAATTGAAGTCGAGGTTCAAGAGGTGAAACTCATATAGGTTGTGTAGATATTGGAGTATTTTAGGGTGTAGGTTTAAAAGAGGTTGGTTTAAGAGTTAAAAGTGATGGTTTGATAGAATAGATTTGTTGTGGTAGACATGATGACTTTGTGAGTAGTGAAAGAAGTGGTGGTAGATATGATGACTTTGTGAGTTGTGAAAGAAGTGGAAGAAGATGGTGATGATGATGCAAGATGAAGAATATTATAAATGTGCGAATGAGCACAACTTGACTTGATGAATCGACCATTGTCAACCTACACAAATCCAAACGAGTTAGTACAAAAGGAAAATAATTATATCAATGAGTACATACAGAGATAATGTTCACATAATATGATGGAAATAAAAGAGAGCACATAAATAGTCACATATACGAAACACATAAAAAGTTTCTTCTTCCATAAGTGTCGCAACAAGCTTTAAAGAGAAAGACTATAGAAAAAGCCCTTGAAAGGAAACTGATAATCATAGGTGTTGAGCTAGTGTTTGAGTGAAGAAAGGAAGATTATGGATGAAAGAATATGTTTTTAACAGCTCTGTTTTCCCGGATCCACTGGATCCTTCTCAAAAGGGATCCGGCTAGCTTTAGCCAAGGGATCCGGCTAACTAAGATAGAAAAGAAGAAAAATGATTAAGAGTTACTAACTCTAGTCTATATAATTTGAGGTGATTAGTGTAAGAAGATGTCTTAAATATAGTAATCGTGAGAACTTAAGTTTAGTGATGTGAGGTGAACAATGATGGTTTATATAGACACATAGGAGTGAAATAACGCCAATAAGTGATCAAGAATGAAACTCGTTGACTTAGGAAGTGGTTAATGAAAATAAGTATCAGAGAGTGGTCTAGAAGAGAATTAGAAAATTTGATTTTAGAGCATTTTGAGGGTAAGATGGTTAGAATAAATTTGTGAAAAATGTATTCATTGCGTGAGTAGGTGGATTAGGTTCAAAGAAAGGTGATATAAGAAGCGGAACGAAAAAATGGTGAGTTCGTTAGAAATGATAAATCAAAACACGTCTTATAACAATCTTAAATCATGCATAGAAGAACATGAGAACTACTAAGGTTGAGGATAGCTTAATTGTGACTGAGAGTGTTTGTAGAAACTAATCTAATACGGTCTCGAAATTAGAAGAGAGATAGAAAGGTGTAAAATCTATGTCTGTTCAACCGGTTCCTCCGGATCCATTTCAAAATGGATCCGGCCAGTTATCCCAAAGGGATCCGGCGTCTAAGAACTAAAACAACACAGTGGGCTCGCGAAAATAACTTACACATATCAAAACTCAAAACAAGTTTTCATAATAGTAAGTGTTGAAGAGACGTTCTACATTAGTACATCGTTTGCACTAACAATGGCGTGCAAGGTATGTGTCAAGAGCGAAGAGGATATGTGATAGTGTTCTAGACAATAGAGTTACGACATGCTAGTTTAGGACAATTATAGGCTTTAGAAGATGGAGTTGTTTTCGGAGTCCTAAGTAGTTCTTATTAGGTGTTTTAGAATGAATCGCGTTTTGTCCTTTAATTTCTATGGTTAGATCCCTAGAGCTTTGGCAATGTTCGCAAAAGATATGGTGAGGAAGAGGTGGTAGAGATTCATCAATCCAAGTTGGTTGCAGAAGGTTTGGTGGAAAGTTTGTAAGATAATGATTGGTTTAGAAAGACTAATGAGATGGTGTAGGTTGTTTAGCTAGGTGTTCTAATGAGATGATGGATGGTAGAGGTGGTAAATCTTCAAGATTTATTGAAGAGAGCATTTGTTATTAATTTTTAAAGGTGGCACGACTTCTACGGACTTACGGTTAATTAGTTATTAATTTTTTAAGTTTACCAAAAACTGTCCTCTGTGCAGACGGATCCGCCGGATCCTTTCCAAAAGGGATCCGCCCTTTAATAACAAAAGGATTCGCAGATCTGACACAGATTAACAAGAACACGTATTTTGACCCGACGAAAGGGTTTAACCTTTGTAATCTTTTTAGTGAACTTATATTACCCATTTTAATCTTTATTCAAGCTTGAATAACAAGATATCTAACAACAAAGCTTCAAAGAAAAAAAAATCAATAAAACACTTTTCATATTTTGCTTGACTTCAACGAAAATTTGATACAAGGACCTTACTCGGTTTTAAAAAATCATTTGTTTTCAAACAAGAACCAACCCGCTCTGATGCCAATTGTGGAAACGGTAGGGGGGGGGGGGGTTGAATACGTTTCTGTTTAAAAAAACTTTTGTATCAAATATAGTATAGATCAAGTTTCGCCATTATTTTTTGGTTTATATGGGTCTAATACACATCTACCAGTACTAAATGCCGCTTTGGATGCCACGGTTTATGATAGTTGTTTATGTAAGCTTTGAATGTTGAATGATCTTGGAATGTTATTAGGTTTAGATTGATTATTGATTTGTGGATGATTCAATGAATTAAAGATTTGGGTTTAGAGTGTTTGACTTGATTTTTCAGAAAGTAGGCTAGTTTGTTTGTTTTTTTATTTTTATTTTATTTTATTTTTTTAATGGATTGGTACGTATGATTTGAGACTTTGAGTATGAGAAGTAAAAAAAATTACATGTTTTTATATGTTACAGGGTATTTGGTTTCGGAACCGAGAACCGGTAGAACCGAACTGGACCGACCTAAGAATCGAAAAATCTCAATCAAGAACCGAAACTGAGACTTTCGGTTCTTCTTGGTTCCGGTCTGGTTCTCGGTTAAATCAAGTTCTTTAATTCTTTTGCTCCTCCCTAAAATCTCAGTGAATCCCCCCTCTAAAAGATATACTCATAAAATAAATGTTGTAAAATCTTCTAAACAAACTTTTATTATCACAAAAACATTAAAAAAAAAAAAAAAAAAAAAAAAAAAACTTTCTACAAAATGATTTTTATTTATTTTTTACTTCATGATCCTACTTCTCTCCCCTATATAAACACTCCCCCTTTCACCTCAATTATTTACCTTCACTTTTCCTCAAACCCAAATCCCAAACACACCCCAATTCCCCACTCTCACTCGCTCGCCCATCCATCTCCTTTCTCTCTCAAAACCAAACCAAACCCTCATTGGCCGCCATGACAACAACAATCTCAAACAACATGAAGAAACACATACACAAGATTAAACAGTCCCTAGTCCCATTATCCAACAACAACTATTACACCGATGACGTCATTTACACAACCTTAAAAGAATGTAACATGGATTACCAGGAGACGTGTAGAAGGCTGAAGATGATTCATGACGTCAGAGAGATTGCTGGCAAACACAGTGTTGATGACGTCATCGTCATGTTGAAAGAGTGTAATCTTGATCCTAATGAAGCTGCTCAAAGGCTTCTGTATATTGGTATAACATTTTTTTTGGTTAATGATTTAGGGTTTTTATGTGTTGGGTTTAAAAACCCTAATCTTTAAAAACCCTAATTTTTATATATTTTAAAGAATTAGGGTTTAGTTAGTGCTGTGTTTTTTAGAAGTTAGAATTTTGGTTTAAGTGTGTTGTTGTATATTTGCGTAATAACTTTATAAATAAATACTTTGGTTGAATGTAATGTATGTTTAAGAAGCTGTTTATAGATTTTTGTATATAAAAAATAAAGTATATTTTATGTTTTTTAGGGGGTGTTTGTTTTGGCTTATTTGATTTTGGGCTTATGTTTCATAAGCTCACTTTTTGTGGCTTATTTTGAATCTTTTCGGCTTATATAAGTTTCTTATGTTATAATAAGCTTATATAAGCAGAAAGTTTCAAAATAAGTCACAAAATGAGCTTATGAAACATAAGCCCAAAACCAAATAAGCCATAAGCCGGTTTTATAAGCTGAAACAAACACCCCCTTAGTTGTCCTGTATTATTATTGTTATTATTATTATTTTTTTTTATAGATTGTAGTATTTTATGTTTTTGACTGTAAAGCCCTTTCTTTTGGGAAGGTTGGCGTGGCCATATCAGGGTAAAGCCCTTTCTTATGTGATTAGTTTAGCTTATATTTATAGAAAAAGCTCTTTTGTATTTGTTTTAGTTGTTGTATGGTATGTATGCAATTATTGACTTGTTTAAGTAGTTATTAACAAGATGTGTTTAAAATGATGTGTTATGTGGAACTATGGTTTATGTTAGTATTTTGTTGTAACTGATGTTTATCTGTTTTGTTTCTGCAGATACTTTTCACGAGGTTAAAAAGAAAAATGACAGGCGGAAATCTGTAAGTTTTCTCAGCCTTAGCTCTTGTTAAGCTGAAGTTTCGTCTTTAGTGGAGTTTGGTGTTTCTTGGTGCAGTTGGAATAATACTTGTTTCTGCATGTTTGTTCAGACTAGCAGTGATGAATTCGAAGAGTATGGAAGGGGACGGGGTAATCAGTGGAGGGGACCTAGGAATGGTGGGCGAGGGAATTTTTACCCATCAAAAGTTAATAATGGTATGTTTACAGTTCTATCCTGGAATTTCTGCAAGTTTTCATCGGTTACTGGATGTAGCATTTACCATCTGTTATGCTATAGACCAAGTTTTTAAGTTTTCAAGCTCACGTAGTTATGGTACTATTTTGGAGACTAACATGCTCTCATGTTTATATAATAACATGTATTTAGCAAGTTAAGACTTAAGCGTGCAATCATATGGTATTATGGTTACTAAACAAAATTAAGAGTCTTTTATATTTATATCTTTGAGTAAGCAATAAGCAGTTTATCTGTCTATAATGTGTGATTCTTTGCTACTGAGATATTTCATTAGCTTTTATAATTTCAGTTTGAGGTCCATGTAGTCATCTTTAACAGAATTGATTTAAACAGCTGCAAACTAATGAAACTTGATCTGTGAATAGGAAAGTTCTCTATTTAGAGTGCATTGTTAACGGAATTCTGAACGGTCTAATTGATTGTTTGATTAATGCCAACACAGATTCTAGTTACAATATCTGTCGGACATTGGTATTTGAATCTCAACTGTTACCTTTTGTCATTTCAGATGCCGGAGGTGGGAGAAATATGAACTCAGGAAAGGAATATGTTGTTACTAATCATGTAGATAGGGTTTCGAGGCAGACATTGCCGGTTGATTCTGGAAAACAAAACGGCCACATGGCAACGTAAGTTTCATGAGACCTATTTGTTTTATTATGTTACTATATGCAATCATTTTATGACTTCACATAATCTTTTTTATGAGCTAATGCAATAGCGTTAATTATACTGTACGATTTACAGTTCTGCTGCCAAGATCAATGGCACACTGGCTAAATCCAATGAGAGTCAGAGTCCAAAGCTTGCACCCAAAGTACCTTCATATTCTGAAGCGGTTTCATATCAGAACACCAAGTACACTTGCTCTGTGGGTACCATAAAATGTGAAATTGTAAAACGTGAGAGCTGTAGCAGACTGAATGGTGCTACTCCAGGTAGCAAGAAGTTTAGTGCTCATCAAGCAGGTGCTGGGACTAGTCCAGTCATTGCAGAAGCTGCATCTGATGTAGTTGTAGAGAATCAGATTCCTGAATCATTGTTGTCAACCCAGAACAGTTCACATGTTGTCAGTCTCACTCAGGAAAACCAGCCTGCAAAAGGTAATTTCCATTGGCTTTGGGAGCTTTATACGAATCTATCTTACATATGAAGTTTGTATAGTAATTAATGAGTAATGACCGGGAATTTTATAACTTACAGAGACTGTCTCTGAGCACACAACTGCACCCATTATCGATTCTCATCCGACTTCTGAAGAAGATTCTGAGTTGAAACTATCATCTCCAAAGCTTGATGTGACGCTAGAGAAGTTGACTGTATCATCTCGTCAACCTGTTATTTTCCCTGATCATCTCCAAGTTCCTGAAAAGTTTAAAAATCAGTTCGTATTTGGAAGTTTGGATGCTACTACTTCTGATGATTCCGGACCTACATCCGTGATTGAATCTACTCATCAAAATGGTGACGTTGTCACAGAACTTTCTTTGAGGGATGATTCCGGACCTATATCCGTGATTGAATCTACTCATCAAAATGGTGATGTTGTCACAGAACCTTCTTTGAGGGATGATTCCGGACCTATATCCGTGATTGAATCTACTCATCAAAATGGTGATGTTGTCACAGAACCTTCTTTGAGGGATGATTCCGGACCTATATCCGTGATTGAATCTACTCATCAAAATGGTGATGTTGTCACAGAACCTTCTTTGAGGTAGACACGACTGTACTGCTATTCTGGTTTATCTTATTTCAGTTGCCTTTTTCCTTTTATTATACAATCTTCATTGTCACAGCTTACTTTTCTTTGTCTTCTAGTTAGAGGTGACAATTATGACTCAATAAACTAATGAATGGGTCGATTGGGGTTTTTTCTAATCTCTAGTGGTCAAAAATGTAAAAAAGAATATCTAAATGGAAATGGTTTCGGTGGGTTCAAAGTCACCTGGAGTGTACTTTTTTAATGCATAATCATTTTATTAAAACATTAGATTATAAATAAAGAGTTTATCATTCTTAATCTTGTTTGACACTTTTTATTTATAACATGATGAACAAAAAGAATTCTGGGTAAACGCAACCAACCCATCTCAATAAATTGTGGTTATTTTTTTATTTTTATTTTTTAATTTGTCTACAATTACACCATTTTTTGCTGTCAGCGATCAAAATGTTCCTACAGCAGCTCAGGAAGTCGAAAATGAAGATCATCCGCTACCAAATCTTTCTGATCATGACGAGCAAACAGAGCAGGAGATGGTTCCACCTATAGGAGGATTTCAAAATTTTGTTTTTCCAACTACCAGGGACTACAGTTATGGATTTATTCCACATCCGATGAGTCCACATTTTGTACAACTTGATGTACCTGAGCTCCAGGCAAGTGATATATATTTACCAGGATGTTTTCAGCGTGTTTTGTGATCTTTATTTGACTGTATATTTGTTTTTCATAGTTTTTATATTACTCAGATGTGGCAATTTCTACCCATTTACTTAAGTCAATTGGGGTTAAGTTTTATTTCTGGCATGTCAGAGTGGTAAATTAGAGAATAAAAATCTTCATGGAAACAGTTAAATCAGTTGAATGGGTGTTAATGCATAAACATCATAAATCATATTATTTTTTATATGGTAACTATTGGTAGTCTTTTTGAACAAAAAGTGTTTTGGGTTCGCCTGCTTGACCTCTGTTTTCGCAGCTCGACGATGTAGATACTGATACAGGCTAATCTCATTATAATATCAACAGCTATATTATACTTATATTTACAAGTCATGTATGTCATAATGTGTTGAAAACTCCAATTGAAAACTTGCTCTTAAGTATACTCTCGTAGAACCTAAATATGCTTTAATTACCTTGCAACTTTTAAGAGTTCTAACTTGCAAGCAAGTACACAACTGCGTTTTTTATTCGCATTATTATTTTGCTATTTCTCTTGTTCAGTTTGTAGTATCTTACCTTTCATGGCTACCGTTTTAATATATGCAGAGTGTGAGCTCTCAAGTTGCATGTACATTGGTTCCCACTTCCGCTGCACAACCTGCAATGGCAGGCCAGACCTCTATGGCAATGTCTCCACCTCAATTTCCTTACTACAGACAACCATACCCAGCCTACATTTCGTATAATCCATATTTCCATCCTATGTATTTTGCACCTAATGCGCAGCTGTTGAACCATGGTGTATTCCCTCAGCAACCACCTCCTGTCAATGTACATATGCAACCGGGGGTTAAGTTGCCTGCTCCTCCTTCCCAGTACAAACAGGAAAGTAATGAAGATCCTAATGCATCTCAAGTGAACAATTCCAATGTTCAGTCCGCTGCTCAACAGGTTTGTTCTCCCTCATCTACTGCATTGATTCTTTTTCTTTAGTAATCAATGACATGACAAGATGGTTAGGTCATGCGGATTAGGTAACTGATCACTTTCTTGGTGTTGGTCAAAATAGGCAGGGTTTACTTGTAAACACTTCATTGCTTGTTTCTTATCTCGTTTACCCATAAACCTTGAAATTATCTCATTTACCCATAAAACCTTGAAAAGTAGAAGGTTGAATGTGTTAGAAATACACTTTGTCCGTTTGGCCCATTTTACCAGTTCCCTGTGTAGCTATTTGTTTTGTTTGATGCATTTGTGATTACATGATACCCAACCCATCCTATTCATAACATCATAGCAATTTGGTTGAAATTTCCACCTTTAGTAATCAAACATGAACTCATAACTTCTAATGCTTCTTCCGAATCACCTTTCTTATGCTTTTACCAGCTTTATGGCTTCAAACTGTTATGTCACTTTTATTGTCCATTTTAAGCATCTGACTTTGTAAAGTTTCTTCTTTGTAAGAATTATAAACCATATTAAATCTGATAATCCTATTCTTTTCATCAGCATTATATGTTTGCTAATGACTGATTCGTGTCACTTTCATGTTTATGCTATTATTACATTCAATCCAGAAGTTTAACATGTAACTATTGTAAACCTACAATTGCAGGGCGAAGGTCCACAAGTTAGGGCTCCTGCAGCTGGAGTAGAAGTAGTTCCCACTTTACCACCCCATTATTTCTACAACTTCCCTCAAGCCCAACACATAGCTTTCTCACCTTTACAAGCTGGCCTCTACCATTCTTCTCAAACAATGACTTCTCAACCAACTATGCAACCCCCACTCACGTACCAAATTCAACCCACTAGTGGGACCATTGAACCTGTAATACAACCACCCAGTTCTTATCAACAGACAGCCCGCGTTACTGAATAGAGAGACCAATTGATTGTAGTTCTAGTATTTCATCGTATTCAGGTTTAGTTTTTGTAAGGCAGAAGTTAGAATATATTTGGCCTTACCCGAGCGTATATATACAAAGTTTGGCCCTGTGGTTCAATCACAAGAACATATTATTAGGAGATTACCATCTTTTTTTTACTTGTTGAATTTTGAAGGCTTAGAGGTAATCAGGAAGAGCATTTTGGGCAGGTTAAATTATTGCTCTTTTTTGTTGTCGAACTGTATATCAGAAGATTTATGTTTAGTCAGGATTCCATTTGTGTGACTATCAAATTTTCATTGCATATATTGAAATGTGTAAAACCTCCTTATGATGTAGTACCATTGACATCAATCTTTTCATTTTGATCTTCAGTAGTCTTTGGTTTCTGATTGATTAATGTTTGCTTTGGAAGCTGATTACACTTGTCTTGAGTCTCTTTTATGTTGAGTGATGTGTAAACCGTCATCCCACATATTGCTACAAAAGCTCCAAAGATACTTGAATAACCTGGATCTGAAGCGAATAGCAAGTACCCACCAAGAAGGATGACACATGTTTTGAATTGCCCTAATACCACGTGTGATGTAGCCGAGGTCGCCCTGCACCAGTAAAATATCTTACTTGAGCAATTCCAAGTGTTGATATTTGAGTTATCCAGAAGTATTTGCTTACCCGAGAGCTAAAGCTCCCGACCATTGCAGGAGGAAGCCTAGAAGAGCAGAGATGAGAACTGCAGCCGAGTTATTGACGTCCCATTTGAAGGATAATGCACCTGGTGGATCTAACCATGGCATCAAAGATGCCAAGAATAATATAGTTACTGGTGTGGTTTTCCACATTAACCTATACCAAGAAAAAGATCCCAATTAGATAATTATTTTTATGTTCTCTCACCAGAACTGGGCTCATCGGATCCTGTTTGTCTTGGATCTTATAGAGCCTGGTCGTTCGTAAGCCTACTCACTAAAACTGGCTTCAACATCTAATCGAGTTGGTTTTGGTGTATTGAAAGAGCTGCCTGGTTCCTCTTACGGCTATGATTGTTTCCAACATCCCGTAAATTAGGAATGATCGCGGGTCACTTGACTAGCATTACATGTACTCTGATGGACTTGAAAAAGATTAAGTTCTTATATAGATATTATAAATGTACTTTTTTTGATGGCAGATATTAAATATACTGATGTTATAAAAACATGAAACAAGTTCAGAATACAACCAGGACAATGACTGGGCCACCGGAAATTGATCACCGACCCAAATTACAGGTCTCCGTGCTAAGACTCTAGGGTTGACCCGGCAGGCAGGCCGGGTCAACTCAAGATTTAGGAGTGTTTAACTGTTTATGGATGGGCCTTGACAATTTGTGCGTCTTTATAGAGATGGTCTAAGATATTGTTACTTACGCTAGAGCAGTCCAATTGCCTTTCTGTTGGAGGTTGGACCACAAAATTTTGTTTATGGCACTTGGAATTATCCATGCAGTTGCTATACAAGCACCGAAAAGATTGAATTCCAAGTCCGTCACGGTTGCAATCGCCACACCTACGGAAACAACCGCTAGCGCCAGTACCTGTCAATGCGTTCAAATTCAAAAACGAAAAAGCTCGCTATATTATGAGCAACAATGTTGCATATAGTGATTCTTAATGAGTGCAATGTGATATAACCTTATAAAAAGAAATGGTCTTTCTGAAAAGAATGAACTCTGCAAGAACAATGGTGGGAGTGACCGCAATTTTAGCCATCTGGTAGAAACCTACACTGCACATTTAGCAAACAACGCATGTTCATCTTAGAGGTTTTAACGATCCAAGTCGAGTCGAGCTTCAACTTATTCGAGCCCAACTTGTTTAATAAATACTCGGCTCTCTAGCTCGACCCGTGCTTGAATAAACTCTCATAAATGAGCTAGAGCTCTTTATTTTCTCTGAGATTTTTTTATAAAATGTTTTTAGAATTCATCTTCATTACTGGTATAATCTAAATATGCTCCAAAATAACATGTAATACTAAAAGGGGACTGTACAATATATTAAGACTCGAACAAAATATTAGAATTAAGTAACTTTCATAAATTAAATGGACCAAACAAATAGCTAGACAGCTAGGAGTAAAAAAATTTACCTGTTGTGCTTAAGACTAGTATTGGCCAAGCCAGAAGCAAAAGCCATAACCGCACCCAAAGCAAATAACAACGAGTAAGGTGTTGCTTTCATGGCAGGAGACGGTGGCAAAAGGGACAGAGCCTTGAGTACCGCAAGTAGGAGCCAAGCAGACGCGTAATGGATTAGTGTTAATAGGATCGGGTAATTAAATCCAACTCTCCCCATTACCTGCAATAAGAGAACGGTAATGGAAATTACCCATTCAATTTAACTACAAAGCTCTTTTGGGAAAGTTGGAAGTTTGTAAACTGACCAGTTTGTTTCCCATGATTATTCCAACAGAAACCATGAAATTGAATGTTAATGCGACAACAGGGCCGCATAATCTTTGTTGCTGACGTTTGGCTCCTTCTGATGTCCGGAGTTCACTGTAGAGTGACCCTCTGAGTTCTTCTAGTGCTCGTGCTAACATGAAAACATTAAGTGCATTTCAGCAAGTAAACATCAAGTGATTGTTATCAAAATAGACCATCACAAAACAAAGGTCTTCAAACTATTTGTATCCAATATTCAAAGCATCAACGACCTAATGAAAATCTTTAGAGCGAAATAATAAACTCGTAATTAGGATTCTTTCTTTAAATTGAGGATCACTTTGATTCACACACCACACCAAAAAAAAAAAAAAAAAAAAAAAAAAAAAAAAGAAGAAGAAGAAGAAAGAAACTGTCTCCCTACATATGAAATAAAGATTAACTACCAAACATATTCGGGCTTTTGATCATTATAAACGGATTCATTATTGCATAACACATGAGCTAAGAAAGTCAAATGCTGATTTAAAATGTACTAAACAAGATGTTAGTACACTTTGGTCCTCTCGTGAAATTCGATGGCCCTGTGCAGTTGATCGACACCTTGCACATTCCCTCGTACACTTTTGGCTTTCACAATTTAATGTTTCAAACACATATTACTTAATCATAAATGTAAACTCAATATTGCAATTTCTAGTTACTCAAATGTCTATTCATTGTGTATAGCTAGTAAATTTGACAAATTTAAACACATTCATGCTCTATATGACAAATGTCTATTCATTGTATAGCTAGTTATCAAACAAACTTTCAAACAATCTAGTTAAATAAAAATAACATAAACAAAAATAGAATATAATGTAGTTGAAAGTTAAATAGATCAAAACCTGCTTCCCCTGCATCACTATCTTTTCTCTTAAGAAATGATCTTTTCTCATATTTTCCAAGAAAAGAAGTGATAATTTCCATTTTCATAAACATCATGAATTTCTGAATGAAATTATTGAAACCCAAAAACAAATCCAAATGGGATTCTGAAAGTATAAGTTTTTGTGCTAGTTTTAAGATTTGAAGGTTTTTATAGTATACCAAGTTAGATATTGGCTTGGTTATTATTAAAAATGAAATGATTTCTTTTACACTACGTTTTAAATTATATGAGTCGTTCACATACCACTCTCAAATAAAGTAAAATGACACGTTTATGGCTTTAACATTCAAGGTTTGTTTTGTACTTAAAAGTTTTGGAGGTTTATTTTTATTAAATTAGTGTTAGCTATAAATCTGGCCATAAAAACCGTTTAATTTGTATTAAAGTTGACTGTATAATTAATTTGTTTTAGTAGCAATATTGCTTTACTAACAAGCCAAAATAATTTATTTTCATTACCAAAGACCTTTGAGATTAAGACGTTAATTAAAAGTCACACGTTTGAAAAAAGATTAACTTAATCGCATGTTCGATAAGAATGTGCAGTTAGTATATTTATTCTGTATTTATCACATAGCATATGTAACAATCGGCTTTACCAAAATGTGGGGCATCGATGATTCGCTCAGAAGTTGTGGGCTTGTGGCTATGGGGTGCCAAGAATTGAACCCTTGACTTTATGCTTGTTGGGTGCAAAGATATCTCATCCATTACCAACTGAGCTACGTGCCATTGACCATATGTAACTATTTTGTTTCTCAATAAAAAATGATACATGACACAGAATATAGTGTCTTCTAACGTGATAGAAAATGGTCTACTATAAACAAAATGACAATCGTGGATATTAAATGGTTAAATGGTTGAGTTCTTATAGTTTGGTTTGAGAAAGGCCAGTCTTTGAACCAGATATACACGGCTTAATCAGGATATTTTTGATGATTGTTTCCGACGTTTTCTCTAACCACCTCAAATATATATGTTTAGTGAGATTTAAATATGAATCGTCTTGTAATAATATAAAATCAAAGTATCTAACTAAAAGCACATCTTTATGATTGTTGCACGCGTGTATATTAATTATATCTAAAGAACACGATAAGGGGGTGGCAACCTTGCGGTTTGGAGGTCTCGGCAAGGGTTGCCGATCGGCAACGTGGACTGCCAGTGGATCGGCAAACGAAATTCGGTGCCTCAAACGGTAGTTTCTACCGATTCGTGGGGGCGTGTTTCAAGAAAATATGACCGTTTGTCATTTATTATTTGGAGCGTGTATGACTTTGAAAAAATAAAAAATAAAAATTTCCCTATAAATATAACTACATAGAACATATTGTTTCATCCACAAAAATCTCACAAATCAAATCAAAAAAACAATACACAATTTATTTAACCATGTCAATGTCTTCTTCCTCATCGGACGAGATCATTATTCCCTCGGATTCGTCCGAAGAATGGTTATCCGGAAGTACGTTTGAAACCTTTTTAGCCGCAATCGAAGCTCTTGAAGACACGGCTAGCTCTACCGACACCCGTGGTTATGTCCAACGTTTTCGTGAAAAAGCATTAGAAACTCTATTGAATGATTATTTTGTCGAACAACCAAAGTTTAACGAAAGCGTTTTTCGTGATCGTTTTCGTATGAGTAAAAATTTGTTTTTAAAAATTGTTGATGATATTGAAGCCCAATTCGAATGGTTTCAACCGGGTCAAGACGCGATGGGCCAAAATAGTTTCACGCCATTACAAAAATGTACATCCGCCATTCGACAACTCGCAACGGGTGAACCTCCGGATAGATTTGATGACTATCTAAACATGGCACGAAGAACGTCAGGTTGTTATTTTAATTAAATTATTTCGTTATTAATTTTTTTAATATTTCGTTATTATTTTTTTTTGTTTAAATTGTTTTCGTTATTTTTTTTTAAGTTATTTAAATTGTTTTCGTTATTATTATTATTATTATTATTATTATTATTATTATTATTATTATTATTATTATTATTATTATTATAATATTTTAGTTATTATTTTTTCATTATATATTTCATTATTATTTTTTTTAATTAAAAGTTGTCATTTTATTTTAGGAGAATGCCTTGATAAATTTTGCGATGCGATTATAAAGTTATATGGTCGAGAGTTCTTACGTAGGCCTACAAGCCATGACGTAGCATGCTTATTCAATGTACATGAAGAAAAACATCATATTCCGGGAATGCTTGGTAGCATTGATTGTACGCATTTTGTTTGGCGAAATTGTCCTAGACACTTAAGAGGCCAATATAAGAGAGGTGATCACCAATACCCGACTATTATGCTTGAAGCGACTGCTTCATATGATTTGTGGATTTGGCATTCGTTTTTTGGTCCTCCCGGTTCAAACAACGATATAAATGTTTTGAATCAGTCTCCATTGTATGTTAATGATCGAAATGGAACGGCACCAAACAGTTCATTTTTATTGGGTGGAAGGCTTTACAAACGTGGATACTATCTTACCGATGTAATCTATCCTAAGTATTCAACATTTGTTAAAGCATATCCGTATCCAATTGACCCAATCGAAAAGAGATTCAAGAAACTACAAGAGTCTGCAAGAAAGGATATCGAACGAGCATTTGGTCGTCTAAAAGGAAAATGGATGATTCTCAGTCGTCCTCTCCGAGCTATGTTGGTTCAAAAGATTCGCCAACTGGTTTATACGTGCATTATATTGTGCAATATGATTTTGAAAAACGATGGTATGGCAATATCATCGGTTCATATAATGGATCCGCCGGTAACTCCAGTTTATGATGATAGTGTGCTACATGAGTTACTCGACGAAGATATCCATAATCGTCTTCGATATGATCTTACGGAGCACGTAGCGGCTCAAGACTTATCATACATCGATGACTAGTGATTTCCTATTTTTTGTTGAATTCATTTTTTTTTTGTTTAATAAGTGTTATGTAATTTCGCTTTGAATTATTCATAAAATGTATTGTTTTTTTAATTAAAATAGTTGTTTTTTTATTAATTATTTAATTATGTTTTTTTAATTTAAATTATATAATTAATACACATTTAATGCTAGATTAGGCAACTTTAGGCAAAAAATTTGTTGGACAACCATGATTGGTTGTTTGATTTAAAAAATGAGGCAAGGTGTGGCAAGGTTGTCACCCCTTAAGAGAGTCTTTTAATTATGAAAAGGGCATTTTTTTCATAACGAGCTGAGGGACAGGAAGGTAAAGAGTTAGATCTTTGCAAGGTTGAGAGTTGAGACACATGTCCATCATCCTCTTTGAAGTAAATTGACCAACTAAACATACGTAAAAACCAATTTATTAAATTTGCTTCTATGTCAAAATGTTATAATAATATCAAAAAATAAAATCGTTTGAGACTAAACTAATGTCCGCAATTTATTTATATTGAGCAAAAGGCAGATACTTGGAAGAAAATGTGAAATTGATATTTTGAAAAAGACAAACTAACTATCTCACAATATATGTATGCGTCACAATATTCCTCATATGTTCTAAACAAGATTCGAAGCGAAACACATTTTTTGTTTTTTGTTTTTTCTTGAACGGCAAAATTTATTAAGACTACTAGCAAGGAGCTAGAAATTACAACGAAACAAGATAAGGGTTTTTGAGCTAATCAATCCAACTAAACGAAACTTTACATCTAAACTAACACCAATAAAAAGAACGAGATACTACATCTTAAAAAATCATTGCCTTTGAAGGATTCTTCGAACAAAAAATTCTCCTATTGCGAAAAGACCAAATATGCCACCACATGACATAGCAAACTCCTTCAAGGATCTTTTTGTACTTAATGGATGTTGATACAAAAGTTGGGCGTACCTGGTTATTGGGCTCTTGCTCTCGTACCAATTCGCTTCTTAGCACTTGTTACCTGCGTACTAAGAAAATAAAACAACACCGTTATACTTATCGAGGGATTGTCTCCCCCGATTAGACTCCGACGTGAGAGTAAGTAATCGATTTAGGGTTCTCGTAGAGAGTTAGGGTTTTGTATATCGTACCTTGAATGAGAATTGTGTGATTCTATATATAGGGGCTGAAACCGCGTAGGTTTCTTGCTCCTTACTCTTCGCACTCGTGGTGCTTATCCGAGGAAAGGATATCTATTCTATGAATAGATAATCCTTATCGTGTACCCAATGGGTTTAGTTGGGCTTTGGGCCTCGTGGGCCCAAAGCTAATGATACTGCGGCCCAAACCATTGTCATGGCAGCCCACTTGTAGTGGACTTAGGCGCTAGTATTGTATATTATTTGGACTCGTGGCCCAGATATAGACTATACGTCATCATGTCCCCCCAGTCTAGTGTGCGCGGCTCGTAGCCGTGGATACTAGACTTAATATCATCAGCGGTAAGCGTGGCGGGAGATCAAGTAAATATTACCGCCTATTTTTAAGTGCAATGCACCTAACTAGAAAGTATTTCAAACGGATACCTCGAAAATCGGGGGTGGTGTCCACGTAGCCCTCGTAATTCAGGAAAAAGTGCATGTACCCGTTCAGCTCCTAGCCATACGTTTTCTGTGAGTGGATTCCACGTGGAGAGAAACTAGGGTTTTTTCCACTCCCTATATAAGAGTCACCGCCCCACTTTTTTACAATCACACAGTAAAACACACACACTTATCACTATTCACTTTCCTTGAAAGCTTGTTGCAAAGAAAATATTTCACTTTCGTAGGTAATTTGTGTGCGTCTCACTTAGTATTTTGATGAAGATGGTTGCTCAATTGGAGGATTTTCGCTCTGCGATGTCCATTGAGGATGTTACTGAATTTACGTCTGACTATTTCGTGCCTCTGGATGTCCATCCAGAGACTCCAGATGTAGACGCGTGTATAGCTGATTTCCCCGAAGGGAAAATAGGGCTATACACGAAATTCTTTGAGTACGCGAATTACCGCGTACCCATATCTATTTTTCTGAGCGATTTGCTCAATCATTATCGCCTTCACATCTCTCAGCTGCACTGTATAGGTGCGGCGAAGGTGTCGAATTTTGAAGTAAACTGCCGTTTACTTGCGATAGAACCGACCGTGGCCTTGTTCCGCTCCTTTTACCACACGACGTGGTCAAATGGTTGGGTTTCTTTTGCGAAGCGCCAGGGGGCGCTTCAGTGTTATACTGAGAAAGTAGACGCCCTAAAGAATTGGAGGGAGTACTTTTTCTGGGTTGACGATGTAGTCTTTCCCTTCCCCTATGAGTTTTATACTCATGATACATTACCAAGGGATGGGCGCCCCGAACCCGGTTCCTATAGGCTGGCTGACGCGCAGATTCTGGATGCCAACCGACTGGCCATTAACCCCTATCCGGAGGAGTTTTTGGTGCATATGGGGTTGAGCCGCGCTTATTTTGGCGCTGCGGATGAGGTGCCTACTTTCTTGAGTGAGGATGGCCGGGGTGGGTGTTCATCCCTTCTACTTCAAGCTTTGTAAGTTTTTTATTTGTGTATGCGCGCTTTTAATAACTAATCCCTTTTTTTTCTTTTCTTGTTTTATTGATGTGCGCAGAGATGGATCTGTTTGCTGTGGTTAAGCTGGACAAGCCAAAGCTGGTAACTATAGGGGTGCGCCCTATGAGGGAAGGTGAGCAGCCCCTACTAAAGGCGACGGAGGGTCATTTGACCGTCCTGCCAGAGGCGGTCCCTGAGAACACGCCACCGCTCCAAGTGACGCCTGTCCAGAGCGTGGCGCCCGATGCGGAGGTGGCGCCCACTGTGGAAGTGGCGCCCACTGTGGAGGTGGCGCCCACTGTGGAGGTGGCGCACAAGGAGGCGCAATCGGGGTCGTCTGACAGCATAAAGATCCTTAATCCTGAGGAGGTGCTGAACGAGGAAGTTGCGCAGAATGTCAAGCGCAAGGGAGAGGCTGGAGGCAGTGGCACCAGGAAGAGGCGTTGACACGTCATTGGGGACGCGGAGTCTAATGCAGAAGAGACATCTACTTCTGGCGCGCGGTTGAAGGTTGCTGAGGCTTCTCCGTTTCTGTAAGTATCTGCGTTTTTATCATCTCTCTCCCCCTTTTTTTATTATTATTATATTACTTGTTGTAATATTTACTAACTGTTTTTTGTTGCGTAGGGATGATTCTGCGAAGAATGATGGAGTCTTCGTTGATGAGGTTTCCTCTCCACAGAATGAAAACAGGGAGGGGAAAGCCAAGGTTGCTGATGGTGGAGAGGCGCAACAACTGATGGATGAGCTGGCTGCGACTGCGGCGCGCCAAGCTGAGCTGGTGGCTCAGTTAAAAGAGAAGTATGTTGGGGAGAGCAGTGCTCTTGCCCAGAAGGATGAGGAGTTGGCTAGGCTCCGTGCGCAGTTGGCTAATGCGCAAGTGGAGTTGGAGGCCTCGCGGGCGTATGCTGAAAAGATAACCCACGAGAAGCTGTCCGCCATGGCTGAGGTGGTGAAGGCGCGCGGAGAGCTGCACCATTACAAGTCTGACTTGACCTTTGCTGTGCGTTTCTTGGAGGAGAAGAAGGTGGAGCACTATGCTAGCATTGCCAAGTTTAGGGAGGAGATGCTAAAGGTTATCCAGGCGCAAGAGGATAAGCTGCGTGGCCTCAGTATTGAGTATGACGAGGAATTATATCCTCATTTGATGTCTACCATTGCTGAGCGAAGGTATTTTGTTTACTTGTCTTCATAATAACTTTATCGCCATGCTTTTTACTTACACAAATTGTCTTTGTGAATGTAGGTGGTTGATTAGCCATGGACTGCGCCTGGCAGCTATGAGCACGCTAGAGTCCCTAGAGGTAGTGGACGCCTTTGGGAAGGTGGTGCATTGTGCGATGGCGCGTGGTAGATCCCAAGCTATGGAGGATCTCCACGAGGCCAAGCTGCTGAAGAAGGACTTGGCGGAAGTTCCTGGGTACAGCCCTACAGCTTATGATGAGTTGCTGCAAGCAATGGCGGGGTTGAAGGTTCTTGAGTTGCCGCACATTGGGAGGCTGGAGCGCGATCAAGATGACCCCATAGATGTACTGATGGCGGGGTTGACATTGCAGCGCCATCTTGAGGAGAATGCGGAAGGGGAATCAGATTACTATCTGAAACCTGATGTTTCGCAGCTTCAAGTTCCTGTGTTCGCGCGGCCTCGCGACATCCTCAAACCCTTTGCTCTTGAGAGGGAGATTCCCTTGAAAGAAGTGCTGGAGCGACATGAGCAGAGGGTTGCTGTGAAGAAGGGTATTAAGGGTAAGGCAGTGATGTGTGGCATTGGCGCTGCACACATCCCTAGGTCAGATGGTGTGCCTGTAAGCGTTCCAACCGTGTCTATGCAGGATGCCTTAACGTTGAGGAAGCTGCAGGAAGCGGGGAGTTCCGCCGCCCCGGAGGAGAGTCCTGAGCATCGCCATAGCATATAGGCTTGTTGTATGTTATGTTTTTGCCTTGTAATTTTTGTAAATAACTTATGAATGAGATAATATTTTGTTTAAGTTCGTGACTTAAAATATACTTTCATTATTTGCCAGAGATTATTTAACCAAGTGTTTTAAGTGCGTGACTTTAAGAGATACTTGCATTGTTTGCGAAGTTTTTGGTATTTGACCAAGTGTTTTGGCTCGTTATTTGCTAAGCTTGTACAGTGTACTTAATATGTGCGCATCCGTCGTGGGGTGCGAACGCGAAACTTACCTTGACGTCTCAAGAGTAAGGCGCTTAGCAAGGATACGTGATCCTATGTTGATGGGTTTGCAGCCCTCTTACTCAACAAGTGAATTAGTAGGTTAACTTATCTTTTATGCCTTCGTGGGTCTTTAAGTGGTGCATGCACGCCATGTAGGCAATAAAAATGTAAGATAACAATATTGACATTTATTATGTATGCAATAAAGTAAAATATGCTATGGAGTTAGCTAAAAACCATAACATTTTATTGATACTTGCAAGTTTTTAAAGAAAATAAGAAAAATACGATTCCTAGGAAAGAAAAAGGAACAAACACTTATTAGGCATCACGTAGGATGCGAGGGTGTCTGTGTAAGGGCCGTAGCCTAGAAGTAACATTTTTTAAGGTTGCAGATGTTCCAAGTGCGCGCTAGGTCTTGACCTTCCATATCGCGCAGTCTGTATGCGCCATTGCCGAGCGCATCTGTGACCTCGTAAGGTCCTTCCCATTTAGGTCCGAGCTTGCCTGTGCCTTCTGCGTGGCTCGTGTCGTTGGCGCGGTAAACAAAGTCTCCTGGTCTGAATGAAGTGTGTTTGACCTTTGCATCATAATACTTCTTCATTTTTGCCTTAGCCTTTGCTTCGCGTATAGCTGCGCGTTCGCGTCTTTCTTCCAGTACGTCTAAGTCTATGCGCCGTTCCTCGTCGTTTGTTGTGACGTTGACCTCTGCCGTGCGTATAGTTGGCATTCCTATCTCAGCTGGTATGACGGCTTCTGTTCCATAGACTAGGGAAAATGGCGTGTCGCCAGTACTGGTTTTGATTGTTGTGCGATGCGCCCACAAGACATGCGAGAGCTCATCTACCCACCTTCCTTTGTGTCTGTCAAGGCGCGCTTTAATTCCTTCGCCTAGACTGCGGTTTGCGCGCTCAACTAGGCCATTGGTTTGTGGGTGCTTGACTGAAGCAAAGTGTTGTGTGATGTTCAATTGTGCGCACCAATCTTTGAATGGGTTATCACAGAATTGTTTTCCGTTGTCTGATATGATCGCTCCCGGTAGTCCGAAGCGACAGACAATGTTGTCCCAGACAAAGCGTTTGACTTGGTTTCCCGTGATGTTCACCACCGCCTTTGCTTCGATCCTCTTCGTAAAGTAGTCTATGGCTACGATGAGGAACTTTACTCCTCCAGCTGCGACAGGGAAAGGTCCTGCGATGTCAATACCCCATTTGTAAAATGGCCATGGCGAGGTAATTGGTGTTAGCTCTTGTTGTGGTCGGCGCGGGATTGGCCTATGTAGTTGGCAATTGCTGCATTTTCTTATCAGATCGCGTGCATCGCGATGCATTGTTGGCCAATAGTATCCTGACCTTAGAGCGCTTGCCACCACGGATCGCGGCCCTGAGTGCATACTACAGGATCCAGCGTGAATTTCGCGGAGTACGTAGTCTGCTTGAAGAGGTCCAACACATCTGAGCCATGACTGTAAGAAAGACCATCGATAGAGTACGTTGTCGCGTAATTCAAATCGTTGCGCTGTGCGCCGTATTCTTCGAGCGTCTTTGTGATCTTGGGGTAGGGTTCCCTTGCTAATAAATTCAATGATAGGTGTCATCCATGTAGGATCTTGTTCCTCTATCACCGTTGATATCTCCATTTCCAAGATTGACTTGTTTTTTAGGGTTTCTACCAATACCTGTTTTGAGAGGTGTGCGAAACTTGTGGATGCGATCTTACTGAGCGCATCAGCCTTTCTGTTATCGCCTCTGGGTACCTGTTTGATTGTGAACTTGTCAAAGTTTTTTATCAAGGACTTTGTCTTTTCCAGGTATTGGACCATGTGTTCATCCTTGGCTTCATATTCGCCTAGCACGTGGTTAGCGACTAGCCGAGCATCTACGTTTGCTTCCAGGTTGCGTACACCCATTTGGATTGCGATGCGTAGTCCGGCTAGTAGGGCTTCATATTCTGCCTCATTGTTTGTGGCTGTGAACTCAAAGCGTAGCGCATAGGTGAATTCCATACCTTCTGGATTTGTAAGAATAAGGCCTGCGCCTGATCCATCTGCACATGAGGATCCATCTGTGAACAGGATCCAAGGTTCCTGTAGATCTGTTTTGGTTGCAGATGTTGGGCTGTCGCTATCTGGCTTCTCCACGATGAAATCGGCTAGTACTTGTCCTTTGATTGCAGTGCGCGGTCTGTATGAGATGTTATACTCGCTTAAAAATACACTCCACTTTTGTAACCGTCCTGATGCGTCGGGTTTAGAGATAACTTGTTTGATTGGTTGATCAGTGATCACCGCTATTGGGTGCGCTTGGAAGTATCTGCGCAGCCTTTTGGCTGCGAATACTAGAGATAGGACCAGTTTTTCCATAGCACTGTAGTTAGTCTCTGTTTTCTTCAGGGCTTTGCTTACAAAGTATATGGGTGTCTGGATGGAGTTTCTATCTGTCAATAGTACTGCGCTAACTGCTCCATGTGTTGCCGATAAGTACATGATTAGCTCTTCCCCTGGTCGTGGTGCGACAAGTTTAGGAAGAGATGCCAGATGGTGTTTAAGTTGTTGGAAAGCTTCCTCCGCTTCTTCGGTCCAGCGAAAGTCTCCCTTTTTAGTACACTTCGTGAGTGTTTTAAAGAGAGGAAGGGATTTGTCTGCTGACTTAGATAAGAAACGGTTTAGCCCTGCTAACTTTCCATTCAATGACTGGACTTCTTTGAGTGTGCACGGTGAGGGGAGATCAATAACAGCCTTTGTTTTTTCTGGGCAAGGCTTGATTCCATCGGGTTCTATCAAGTATCCAAGGAACATGCCTTCGGTCGCGCCAAAGGTGCACTTTTTTGGATTTAACTTCATGTTGATTCTTCCCAATGTCCTGAATGTTTCCTCGATGTCGCGCACCAATTCATCCTCTGTGTGGCTTTTGATGACAAGGTCGTCAACGTAGACTTCCAAGTTGCGGCCTACTTGTTTTTCGAAAGCTGTGTCCACCAGTCGTTGGTATGTCGCGCCTGCGTTCTTCAGGCCAAAAGGCATTTTTGTATAGCAGTACACTCCTTGACTGGTGTGGAAAGCTGTTTTTTCTTCATCTTCCACTGCCATCTGGATCTGATGATACCCTTTATATGCATCTAGGAAGCATTTGAAAGGGTATCCGCATAAGGACTCGACCTTCCAGTCTATCTCTGGCAGTGGATAGCAGTCCTGCGGACATGCTTTGTTGAGGTCCGTGAAGTCCATGCACATCCTCCAACTGCCATCGCTCTTCTTTACCATAACTGGGTTAGAAAGCCAGTCGTGATAGTATACTTCGCGCATGATGCCTGCATCCACGAGCTTATGTACCTCTTCCAGAATAGCCTTTGCATGATCTGGGGCCTGGCCGCGTTTCTTTTGTCGTATTGGAGGGTATCCTTGTCGGATTTGTAGCTTATGTTCTGTGATAGAGCTCGGTACTCCCGTCATATGCTTTGGTTCCCATGCAAAGATGTCTAGGTTCTTTTGCAAGAGTGCGCATACAGCTGCTTTACCTTTGTCAGATAAAGATCCTCCAATCGAAACTTGTTGTTCCGGATAATCTGGATGAATAGCGACTTTTAAATTTGGCATTTTTTCCGTGTGCTGTTCTGGAGTAGTCTCTGCTTCAGTTGTTACTGCGATGCATTCTCTTGGTGGTACTGTTGTGTTATAGAGAGTGACAACTCCTCCTTCCACTGGAAATTCAATCATTCCGTGCGCTGTGGATGGTACTGCGCGCATGGATGATATTCCCGGTCTTCCAATGATACCATTGTATGGTGAAGGAGACTTTATTACCATAAAGTTTATCCATGTTGCAGTTGAGTGTTGTTCATCCCCTATGACCACCAACAAGCGTAGCTGCCCCATGGGCCAAATCTTTTCTCCTGTGAATCCTGTTAATGATGTTGTAGCTGGTATCAATTGACTTTGGATTTCAGGTCGTAGTCTTTTGAAACAGTGATCGTACAGGATATCTGCGGATGCTCCTCCATCAATGTACATGCGGTGGATGTCATGTCCCCCTGTATGTATTTCAATGGTTAGAGGCTCCACGACTGCGTTGTCCGCAGCTATAGTAGGGAAGGATATCTCTTTTTCTGGAGAGAATTTTTGGCTGACTTTTTGCTTTATCTTGCGTTGCCATGATTGTATCATGTATATAGTATCAGCTTTTTCCTTTGGGGGTTCTTTCTTACCCCCGTTTCTCTGTTTATATTTTCCCTCTTTGATGTTCTTTACGAGGTGGTCCATCCTGCCTTCTCTCACTAGCTTTTCAATTAGCTGTTTTAGTTGGACGCACTCGTTAGTTGTATGGCCTTTTTGGCCGTGATACTCGCAGTATCCACTACCTAGGCGCTTTTCCTCTTGATTTCCAGTGTCCTGTTTCTTTATCCTCGTTGTCCGAGGAGTCACTGGAAGAAGAGTAATCTCTTTTTCGGCGCTTGCGCCGGCTTCTTTCAGAAGAAGAGCTTGAGGGATCTCTACTTGGGGATCTTCTTCTCCCCAATCTATCTTGAATCCTCCTACTCCCAGGTTTGGAAGATCCTTGGCTTGGCGAATGTTGAGGCCCTAATCGATCTTGTATTCCCCGACTGCCAAGTCTGGAGTGAACATTAGTGCGCCTCTCGCTGTCTTCTGAGTATTGTGAATCAGATATCGTACCCAACCTATCATGGATAGTGGTACGTTCTGCGCGTCTTCCTCGTGGGTGACGCACTGGTGATGGTTCACGTTCAGGAGCAAAATCGAGTCGGGCTTGTAGGCTCGCGCTTGCTCTTCTTGTTGCTTCTTCTTACATGAGGGCGGTTAGGGTTTCATAATTTTGGGATACAAAGTTTCCCAAAGTTAGATCGGGTGCGTCCTCAGTTGTTGCAAGAATTTCTGCCTCAGTATTAGGCACCCTGTTTCGGTCAGGTGCGCCTGGCGGCGCAGTGTTGTTCACTGCGGGTGTAGCTTGATGAGGAGTGGTAAAGAAGGTGCGCTGGAGTTCCTCAACGCTTGGGACCACTGGTGTGACTTGGGTAGTCCTTATAGGTAGTTCTACTGCTAGACGAGGTGGGGTTGTTCCTGCCTCGTGGTGACCAGGTGCGCTGGTTGTACCAGCAACTTGTCTGGAGGTCGGATCTTGTTGATTCTTCCTCTGATGGTCACGCTTTTCTGACTGCGGAGTCCGCTGGCTTGAATTCTTATGTTTCGTCATTCTAGTTCAGGTTCGGGTCCCACGGATGGCGCCACTTGTTGATACAAAAGTTGGGCGTACCTGGTTATTGGGCTCTTGCTCTCGTACCAATTCGCTTCTTAGCACTTGTTACCTGCGTACTAAGAAAATAAAACAACACCGTTAGACTTATCGAGGGATTGTCTCCCCCGATTAGACTCCGGCGTGAGAGTAAGTAATCGATTTAGGGTTCTCGTAGAGAGTTAGGGTTTTGTATATCGTACCTTGAATGAGAATCGTGTGATTCTATATATAGGGGCTGAAACCGCGTAGGTTTCTTGCTCCTTACTCTTCGCACTCGTGGTGCTTATCCGAGGAAAGGATATCTATTCTATGAATAGATAATCCTTATCGTGTACCCAATGGGTTTAGTTGGGCTTTGGGCCTCGTGGGCCCAAAGCTAATGATACTGCGGCCCAAACCATTGTCATGGCAGCCCACTTGTAGTGGACTTAGGCGCTAGTATTGTATATTATTTGGACTCGTGGCCCAGATATAGACTATACGTCATCAATGGAGAGACGAAGATTCACAAGCCAAACTAACCATTCTTCGTAAGAGGATACTTCCATGTAACTAATATCCCACCAATGAGAGATCTTACGAAAAATCTCTCTAGCTATGTGGCAAGTAAAGAATAAATGACTAGTCGATTCCACCGCATTATCACACATCGGACATATAATAGAATCAATATCCATACCTCTACGAGAAATATTAATTCTAGTTGGTAAGCAATCTAACCTTACCTTCCAAACATAAACGTTAACCTTGATAGGAACAGCTTTAATCCAATGAGTCTTAGCAGCTACCTCCGGTAACATTTTATCATCAATCAACTTCGCAACCGAAGCAATAGAGAATTCTCCCGAACCCTATAAAGACCAAACCCACCTATCCCTCATATTAACAAGAAAAACGCCCTTTACCTTCGCCATCAACTCTATAAAATGGTCTTGTTCCGCACCACCCCTCGGGACACGACGAAAAGAAAAATCCAAGCTCAGATGCGACAACTTCGAAGCAACATCAACAGACTTACATGACTCTAAAGCGTACATTCTAGGAAACATATGTTTAAACGCAATGTCCGCACGCTAAACATCCTCCCAAAAAGAAGTATTCTCCCCGTTGCCCAGCTTTATATTAATGCAGTTAATTACATCAATACCTTGTTTCTTCAACAGGTCCATCTCATGCACAATATCAAGCCATATAGACGGATAAGCAGACTTCACATTCTTTCCCATTTTCCCATCATCTCCATGAATCGCTTTAATCACCCTCGCCCATAACGATGAGCTTTGGGTAAGGAACCACCACACCCATTTAAACATAAGAGCTCTATTCAACGCGTATAGACTTGAAACCCCAAGGCCCCCTTTCTCTTTAGAAGCCAACACATTTTTCCATTTCACCCAAGAAGGTCCATTGGTATAAATCTTTTAGTAATCTAACACCACCACGAAGAAAATGAAATTTGTAATACATACAAAATATTTTATGTCTTGTTATCAAGGTTGTAAAAATCACTAGGCGCTAGCTGGGCGATCGGGGTACCGCCTAGGGATTAATCAGTTAGACAACAATTAATTGGATTGAATTTTTTACATATAAAATTAAAAGTTTTTGAAATTATATATAACATAAATGAAATGCTTCAAAATACTTTAAGGTTCAAAGTTCAATTGGTTTAGTTAATTTTCTGAAATCAATTTTCGAATTCAATTACTGTCATTAACATTCAATTGAAATAAGAAAAATGAGCATACCTTCACATTTTGTGTTAAGTCACTGCTCAAGGTGCGTTTAAATGGTTGTGCCAACCAATTTTGTGAAAACGAGAGGTATATTGAAATAAAATCATCAATTTTAATGTTTGGAAAAAGTTGAGCCGCGTTAACCGAGTTGAACGATTTATGCCTTAATTGACCGATTTTTATCCGATTAATCGGTACCTTGATCGATTTTTGACCAATCCAATTAATAAGGCTAATTAATTTAAGTCTAGACGGTAAATCCTGTTTAGCGTCTAGGCGCCGGTTAATCAACAGCGTAGACCCATTTTTACAACACTGATTGTCTATATTTTCATTTTCTTGGCAACAACTTTGTTTTGAGTTAGGATTAAATGAAAAAGGAAAATTAGATGTTATATCTTCGTTAGGTGTTGATATGTTACCTTTCAAAAAAAAAGGTGTTGATATGTTACTTCGATTGTTATATCTTTTGGGCCCACATGATATATAAGCAAATTGGACTTCAAAAGTTTTTTTTATCAAGATCGTGTTATAGGACATCCGTCTTAATGGTACAAATATTGATGAAGGGATCATGTGATAAAAAAAAATTCCATAACTCTACAATGATGGATGCAACTAGCCAACTACGCAAGGCCTTTAATTAAAAGTTTGTCGCTATGTTGATAAAGAAAAGAAAATTTCAAAACATCAACTGCTTATTATTGGCTTATTGCAATCACATTCATATTTTGACATAATACGTACTCGCTCTGTCCTGAGATAAGTATTCACTTTGAAAATACATAAAGTTTAAGAAAAAAAATTCACCAACTACACTCCCAACCAATAAAATAATGTTTCTACCCACTAGAGTCTCTTTTGATTGATTGAAATAAAAATTAAACACTTATATTGACTATTGAGACATTTCAAAACAGAAACGTGAACGCATATATACTCCCTCCATATATCACTCACAAAAGTATATACTAGACTGGTGAAAATACTTCACATAGAACACAAACACCTTATGACCGATTTTATCATTATGATCATCCAATTTCGATTATCCGATATCATACAATTACTTTAACAATAATATCATGCGTGAAATGCATCATCATAACTGATTATCTTATGTTGGTTATACCATATCATATACGTAATAAATTTAAAGTTTAAAATTTTTGTGCGTACATGCAATTTTGATATTAAAATCAGTCTGGTTTAAAAATAATAACAACAAATGGTGTTTTCTTTTAAAGTTAAAACTCAAGAGATATATATCTGTGAAATTTATAAAAACTCTTATGAAGAAGATAAACAAAAATCGCAGGTGATGGGATTTGAACTCGCGTAAAATTCTTAAATTCATATTTCCCTTCACTATATAAAAGTTTTGACTTTTCTAATACATGACCAAAATAAATCATTGTTATAACACAAAAGAGCAAATTTATTTATTTTTTCTTGTGATATAAAATTGAGTAGTGAGCAGTAGTGTGGTTGAGTGCATCAAGGTTGGATCTAGATTTATTATTATTACTCGTGGGCTTTTTGAGTTACGGATTTTCAGCACATCAAGGCCGGATTTTTGTTTGCACATCATGGACGAATGTTTAGTACGAGGTTTACAAGATTTGGTTCTTCTTTTTAAGAAATAAATTAATGTTACGATCTATAATTTGCATAATACGATGTAAAAAGCAAACCTTAGGTAAAAGTATGACATTAGGTTTTCCATATTGGTTTTCCATGGTTCGTAAATTTACACTATTATACTACCTTCCCGGTTATATTTTTTAAAGAAAAGAAAAGAAGTGTGGAAAAAATTAAAATTATTATAAATTATGTATGGGCTTATGGGTTATGCCTATTTGTCTTATTCTTTAAGAACAAGTTAGGGTTTTAGACTTTTAGCCTTATAAATACATCCTGCTTGTAACTTTATGTATTCATTCATTAATCAATAACAAATGTTTCTTCTCCTAAATCTCATACTTTCATAATACGTTATCAGCACGCTCACAGAAAAAAATATTTTGCTTTCCATTCATACGAGTACGTCATCGTTCCTTTATACCTATTGAATATATATTTTACTGATGCTTATTCATGTGATGTTGTTCCGAACACTATCGATATGTTTTGTTTACTGCACATTACTCATGCTTTTATCATCTACAATTAAAGATCAACAAAGTGCTTGGAGGTGGGACACTGTTTTGCCCAATGAGTGTTCATGCCACATCTGTGGCAAACATTTTCAGATTTTTTAGGAGCTTGATGTTGCATCCTTTTGCCTTTATCATCTTTTTTCTTGAAATCGCATGGCTTAGGATTATAACCATCACGATGCCAAACAATATTTCGACCACGTCCACGGCCACAACAACGACCTCGTTCATTTCCACAGTTATTACCATGTTCACGACCCCGACCCTTCACATTTGATGTTGCATGCACTTCAGGCAATGCAGTAGAACTAGTGGCTTGATGATTTTTCATCAAAAGCTCATTATTTTGTTCAACAACAAGGAGAACAGATACTACTTCGTGGTATTTTTTGAAGCCACGTTCTCGATATTGTTGTTGTAATATGAAAAGTAGAGCAAGTTTTCTCTAGCATATCTTCTTCAGTAATCTTTTCTCCGCACAATGTTAGTTTAGATGTGATGCTAAACATTGCGGAATTGTACTCGCTGACACTTTTAAAATCTTGTCACCTAAGGTGCATCCAGTCATAGCGAGCTTTAGGAAGGATTACTTATTTTTGATGATCAAACCTTTCCTTTAAACTTTGCCATAATATTAACGAGTCTTTCACCGTTAGATATTCCTTTTTAGGTCCTTATGAAGATGATGACGCAGGAATATTATGGCTTTGGCACGTGCTTGTGCAGAGGCCGTATTTCCAGTTTGGATCGTTTCTCCTAATTCTTTTGCAGTTAAATAGATCTCAGTATCAAGAGTCCAAAAGAGATAGTCTTTTCCAAAAATGTAAACAGCAAAATCGATATTTGAAAACTTTGAATTTAACATTTTTTTTACTTAATCACTAATATATTAGAATATAATATATTATCATTGGTTATTCGGGTAACGTTAAAGGCATTGACTATTAAAATTGCAAAACTAATTTTGTTCAATATCCTTACTGCTTACATGTTTCATATTTGTTCTTGTTTATTATAACACGTCTATTAAAACTCTTTTATAGTTATGAAGAACACTAAATGTTCTTTGTGCTACAAAGAGAAAATAAAAATAATGCAACACCATGTTATGTTAAAAAAAAAGAAAAAAAAGTTAGAACCTTAAAGTTCTAATATGGTTCTTTCATAAATCAATATGAAAAGAAAGAAAAAAAAAAATCATAACCTCATGTTATGGCTGAAAAAAAATAGTAATAATAATAAAAATTATAACCTCAAGTTATGAGTTAAATATATATATATATATATATATATATATATATATATATATATATATATATATATATATATATATATATATATATATATATATATATATATATATATAATTTGAACCTCAAGTTTTAATATGGTCTTTTTATAAAGATCAAAATCATAACCTTGTGTTATGTTTATAATATGGTCTTTTTATAAACATGTTGAAAAAACATATTGGAACCTCCGGTTCCAATTTGATTTATATATATCACTAAGTTTTATTCTTATTGTCATTAGGTTTTTTTTTTTTTTTTTTTTTTTTTTTTTTTTTTTATCAATGTTTACTTTAAAAGCAAATCGTACAATAATATATTTTACTAAGATAGATCTTAGTTTTGATTCTCTTTATTTACTCATAAAATCTTATATATTTATTGCTTTAACATTTGTTCTAATGTGCATGATACACTTGTCTTTTTATGTAGTTAAATAAAAAAAAAAAGTCAAATTCAAAGTTTTCGAGTATCGATTTTGCTGTTTTTGACATTTCTGGAAAAGACTATCTCCCTTGGACTCTTGATGCTGTGATCCATTTAACTGCAAAAGAATTGGGAGAAACGATCTAAACTGGAAATACGGCCTCTGCACAAGCACGTGCCAAAGCCATGATATTCATGCGTCATCATCTTCATGAGGACCTAAAAAAAGGAATATCTAACGGTGAAAGACTCTTTAATATTATGACAAAGTTTAAAGGAAAGGTTTGATCATAAAAAACAAGTAATCCTTCCTAAAGCTCGCTATGACTGGATGCACCTCAGGTTGCAAGATTTTAAAAGTGTCAGCGAGTACAATTCCGCAATGTTTAGCATCACGTCTAAACTAACATTGTGCAGAGAAAAGATTATTGAAGAAGACATGCTAGAGAAAACTTTCTCAACTTTTCATGCTTCAAACATGCTCTTACAACAACAATATCGATAACCTGGCTTCAAAAAATACCACGAACTAATATCTGTTCTCCTTGTTGCTGAACAAAATAATGAGCTTTTGATGAAAAATCATCAAGCCACTAGTTCTACTGCATTGCCTGAAGTGCATGCAACATCAAATGTGAGGGGTCGAGGTCGTGAACATGGTAATAACCGTAGAAATGAACGAGGCCGTGTTCGTGGCAGTGGACGTGGTCGAAATATCGTTTGGCATCGTGATGGTTATAATCCTAAGCCATACGATTTCAAGAAAAAAGATGATAAAGGTAAAAGGATGCAACATCAAGCTCCTTAAAAAAAATCTGAAAATGCTTGCCACAGATGTAGCATGAACACTCATTGGGCAAAACAGTGTCGCACCTCCAGACACTTTGTTGATCTTAATCAAGCATCACTAAAAAAGAAAGGAAAAGACATTGAAACAAATTTCATTGATAATTTCAATGATGATGAGCCAATTCCCAATGTGCGCTTCGACTCCTCAGATTTTTTTGATGATGTCGAAGATGTTGTTGTTTCATTTTCCAACGATGGATATAATAACTAGCTATATAGTTGCATTTTTATTTTTCTGCAATAAGTGTTTAAGTTTAAATTTTTTGTTGAATAAGCTAGGATTGTTCTAGCATTGTTACTCATGTTTTTGAATTTTAATTAATGAAGTATTTATTTTTTCCTTAAAGTTTTCTTTTACTTTGAAATGCTTATTTATTTATTCTTTTTATGTTCAAGGATATGAAAAGCATTTTGAAAAATGGTGAAGACGAGTGTCTAGTAGATAGTGGAACAACAAATACCATTTTGAAAAACCGAAAATACTTTTATGAATTTCATATAACAAATGCAAATGTCAACACTACTAGCACCTTGATTGAAGGCTCTGGCAAAGCTTGCATTGTGTTACCTAAAGATACACAATTAATAATAAATGTTGCGTTATATTCTAGTAGATCCAGGAGAAATCTACTAAGTTTTAAAGATATAAGACGCAATGGTGATCATCTTGAAACCATGACTCAAAATGAAATTGAGTATCTCCAAATTACATTCATTGAAAATGGAAAAAAGACCATAATGGAAAGAATGAAAGGTCTATCTTCTGGATTGTATTTTACATACATCAATCAGACAGAAATAAATATGGTTTCTACCTGAAAGGGTATAGATCCTAAAATATTTACCCTTTGGCATGATCGATTGGGTCATCCGAGTGATATTATGATGAGGAGAATAATTGAGAGCTCAAATGGGCATCCACTAAAGGATCTCAAGATCCTATTATCAAAAGAATTATCATGTGGAGAATGCTCTCTTGGAAAAATGATAACTAGGCCCTCAATCAATAAACTTGAAAAAGAATCTTCTTTGTTTCTAGAAAGAATTCAAGGAGACATTTGTGGGGCTATTACTCCTCTGGGTGGACCATTTCGATACTTTATGGTATTAATTGATGCATCATCCCGATGGTCCCATGTCTGTCTGTTAGCATCAAGAAATGTTGCTTTTGCGAGGCTATTAGCCCAAATAATTCAATTAAGAGCAAATTTCCCAGATTATCAAATAAAAAATATCAGACTTGATAATGCCGGAGAATTTACATCTCAATCATTTAATGATTTTTGTATGTCAATTGGGATTATGGTTGAGCATCCTGTAGCACATGTGCATACACAAAATGGTCTAGCTGAATCTTTAATAAAAAGATTACAACTTATTGCTAGACCACTACTTATGAAATCAAAACTGCCATCCTCTGCATGGGGACATGCTATCTTACATGCTGCTGCTCTTATTAGATTAAGACCAAGCGCATCTCATAAGTATTCTCCACTCCAACTGATTTCTGGAAGAGAACCAAGTTTGTCTCATCTAAAAGTCTTTGGTTGTGGTGTCTATGTCCCAATAGCACCACCACAACGAACAAAGATGGGACCTCAAAGAAGATTGTGAATTTATGTTGGTTTTAATTCTCCATCAATCATAAAATACTTGGAACCATTAACTGGAGATGTTTTTACAGCACGTTTTGCTGATTGCCAGTTTGATGAAACAATGTTCCCAATCTTAGGAGGAGAAAATAAAAAGTTGGACAAACAAGATGGAACCTGGAATGCATCACAAATATCTATTCTTGACCCTCGGAGTGGTTAATGTGAATTGGAGGTTCAAAAGCTCATTCACATGCAAAGAATAACAAATGAATTGCCTGATGCATTTACAGATACAAAAAGAGTTACAAAATCATATATTCCAGCTTTAAATGCGCCTTCTCGAATTGATATTCCTGAAATTCTGAATGAGTCAAATGTACGTAGAAAGTGTAGAAGACATCTAAGGATATAAATCCACGAAAAAAGAAAGAGTATAATACAACTGGCAAAGTCCAAGAAGTTGTTATCAATAAAATCCCAGAAGAGATTAATAGTAACATAGAAAATGTGGAAAAATCTCTTGAGAATGGCCATGTACATAATGAATATGAGATCTCAATAAACTTTGTACAAAATGGTACAATATGGAATCGAAATGAAACATGTGTTGATGAAATCTTTGCATATGCTACAGCAAGTGAAATAATAAAATGATGAAGTTTCTGTGCCAAAATCTATTGGAGAATGTCGACAAAGAAAAGATTGGCAAAAATGGAAAGATGCCATACAAGCTGAACTAGATTCACTTGAAAAGCGCCAAGTATTTGGCCATGTGACATTAAACCCAAGTAATGTAAAGCAGGTAGGCTATAAATGGGTATTTGTTATAAAAAAACGAGAAAATGAAATTATGAGATACAAAGCAAGACTTGTAGCACAAGGTTTCTCACAAATACTCGGGGTAGATTATGAAGAAACATATTCACCTATTGTGGATGCAACGATTGTCAGATTTTTAATTGATCTTGCAAATGTTGAAAGGCTCCAAATGCGCCATATGGATGTTGTCACAGCTTACTTGTACGGATCACTTGATAGTGACATTTACATGAAAATCCCCGAAGGATTAAAAATGCTGGAAGCTTGTAAATCTAATCCCCGTGAAATGTTTTCAATTAAATTGAAAAGATCTTTATACGGTCTAAAACAATCAGGACGAATTTGGTATAATCGCCTGAGTGAATATCTTTCAAAAGAAGGATACAAAAGTAATCAAATAAGTCCGTGTGTTTTTATCAAAAGATCAAAGGGGGTTTCACAATCATTGCAGTGTATGTTGATGATTTAAATATCATCGGAAATATTGATGAAATTGAACATACTGTAAATTTGTTAAAGAATTAATTTGAAATGAAAGACCTTGGTATGACAATGTTTTTTCTGGGCTTGCAAATTGAGCATTTGTCAAGTGGAATATTTGTCCATCAATCAAACTATACGGAAAAGATATTGAAATGATTCAATATGGATAAAGCTCATCCACTAAGCTCACCAATGATCGGTCGTTCACTTGACCGGGAAGGTGATCCGTTCCGCCCTAAAGAACATGATAAGGACATTCTTGGTTCTGAAATACCATATCTAAGTGCAATAGAGGCTTTGATGTACCTTGCTAGTAATACACGCCAAGATATTGCTTTTTCAGTCAACTTACTAGCAAGATATAGTTCCAAGCCAACACGCTGACATTGGAATGGAATCAAACACATTTTTCGTTATCTTTGTGGTACCCGTGATATGGGATTGTTTTACCAAAAGATTCTAAATCAAAGTTGATTGGATATGCTGATGCTGGTTACTTGTCTGATCCACATAAGGCATGATCCCAAACAGGGTATGTTTTCACATATGGAGACACTGCAATTTCTTGGAGGTCGACAAAGCAATCTTTAACTGCAACATCATCAAATCATGTTGAACTTATTGCACTTTATGAAGCTGGTAGAGAGTGCGTTTGGTTAAGATCGATGATTCAAAACATCCAAGAAGAATGTGGGCTCGAGTCTATTAAAGGAAATCCAACCATGTTATGTGAAGACAACGCGACATGTATAGCTCAAATCAAGGAAGGGTATATCAAAGGAGACAAAACAAAACACATTTCTCTGAAATTTTTCTTTACATATGATCTACAAAAGGATGGAGTCATTGATGTTCGTCAAGTTCGATCAAGTGACAATTTGGCAGATTTATTCACAAAGTCTTTGCCAACAAGAGTTTTTGAGCTATTGGTTCGGAAGATCGGCCTTTGACGCTTAAAATATATGCATCCATTTGAGGAGGAGCATTATGCGTACTTCACTCTTTTTCTTCATCAAGTTTTTATCCCACTGGGTTTTTTCTTGGTAAGGTTTTTAATGAAAAAGTTTATGGCGCGTAATGAACGATGAATATCCAAGGAGGAGTATTATAAATTATGTATGTGCTTATGGGTTATGTCTATTCATCTTATTCTTTAGGAACAAGTTAGGGTTTTAGACTTTTAGCCTTATAAATACATCATGCTTCTAACCTCATGATATTCATTCATTAATCAATAACAATTATCTCTTCTCCTACATCTCATACTTTCACAATAAAAATAAATTTATGTTTCTGAGTTTTTTCAGGATAGAAGAGAAAAGAAATAGAGAGGAAATTTGGTTCATTTCCACTCTAAAATATTATTTCAAAAAGTGAGATGATTTGGAGAGAAAGTAAATAAGAAAACTTATAAAAATGACTTAGATGCTTTAACATATAAAATACTTTTTTATATAACCAAGTCTATACTTGTAAAATAATTAGTTTTTCGTTCTTTTCACTTTAACCCGGGAACATCAAAACATAATTCTTTCTTCCTCTTTTATTATTATTATTATTATTATTATTATTATTATTATTATTATTATTATTATTATTATTATTATTATTATTATTATTATTATTATTTAATTCTTTATAACTCGAAAACACGAAATAAAAACTTAAATTTCATTCATGTTCTTTTCTTTTCTGCCCATTTTTGTCACTTTTTTTTTCTTCTTCTCTTTATTTCAATCACGAGACAGAACGTTATTGTTCACAAAGTTTGCACATGCATATCTTCTCATAGTATTTTCCCTCTCATCATTTTATCTATATTGTTTGCTTATATTATGCGACACTCATCATTTTATCTATATTTTTTGCTTATATTATGAGATAATATTTTGATAGAATTCTAAGTTTCTCAATATATACAAAGAATAATTGTTCAAAAAATCATAGAACTTGACATTTTTTTTTTTTTTTTTTTTTTTTTTTTTTTTTTTAATGCACTCAACTTTCAGTAATCCTGTTTAATTGCCAAACTTGTTAGATATTTTCTATGTAAGCATTATTACGAGTAAGGTTCGACGTAGCCTTTGAAACTTGCTAAAACGTGGCATTTGAAACTTGTGACACGTTGAACCTTACCTGCAATAGTGCATACAATATAAAATAGTGCCAAGTTTAATGATAAAATAAGAAAACTAAAAGTTCAGGGTATACGAAAATAAAATGTAAGTTGAATGTATTTTTAGACAATTATCTCTGTATGAAACAAACTTAAACCCTTATCCATTTTCAATCTCTTAAATAATAAAACATATAATGGACAATCACGAGTTTTTAATTGAACCAATGTGAAAGCTCAGTTTTGTCATGTAGGCGAAATAGAGCATTCCCATGAGCCAATAAAAGTCAAAATTGGTCTCAATTTGGTCAAACTCAATTAAATTTTAACCAGTAAAATATATATGCATAAAAACATATTTGTAATAAAAAAGCTAAAAAAAGAGTATTTAATAAAACTTTAGCTGCTAAATTTTAAATAAATTATATGAGCTTAAGTAAACTTATTTGTTTCATGTTTTTTAATAACTTTATAAGTTTAATGAATATCTTCTATACTTTATACTTTATAAAAAAATACAATATATATGTTGTTGTAATTTATAAATATTATTGTCAGTATATATTAAATTAATATATATGCACTGAATTATAAATATCAAAATGAAAGCACAAGTTACTGTGATATGTAAATGAATACACAAGATTATACATTTATAGACTATTCATGTTATTCTTCTTTATGAAATGAAGTAAGATATCTGGAAATGTATGTATGTATGTATTATTATTATTATTTTTTATTTTTTTTAACTATCCTGATTCAATAACAACCCATGTGATTCCTCTTTATAAGTTTAACCCGCGCATACACGTGTTTCAAAATTAAATACGGCTAAAATTATTATTAACAGAATTATAAATATCAAAATGAAGGCACGACCACACATGTTATTGTGAGATGAAAATAAATACACAATATTGTACATATAGCAACCACACATTATTTCAAGGGTCTTTGTGTGTTTTTAAACACACATAATTTCTAGAACATGATATCAATTGTTAAATATAAACAACATCCACCTAAACACCATTTCGGTTCAACAAAGTTAAATTATTCGTGCAACAAAAAATTCTACAAAATATAAAGCGATATTAATATATAATGAAAAATTTATGTAAAACCTGTGCGTACATGAGTATTATAATTATATAAGTATTTAATATAAATTTATAGAATAGTCTTAGACTTTACAAAACCATAGATTTATGGATTGTCACAATATTTAACTTCAAAACAAAGTTATTGGAATATTATTACATGTTATACTATCTACGTAAAGTTCAGTTATTGAAAAATTATTACCCGTTATACTATATCTGGCTAAACTCCGTACGTGCACGGGTGTTCTAAAACTAATACGTACAAACTAAACTACAATCACTTGCTGTTTAAATTAAGAAAAAAAATTAAAATAAAATCAAAACCACTAGTATTTGTCAAGCCTAGCACTTTATCTGAAATCTAAGCTTCAAAATTGATCGGGTTAAGTCACAATCCTAATTAGTAACGTAATACACTGTGGTCAATAACTTCGATTCTAAAAAGCATTTCAAACACCTTGTGCAAGCCTTTATTGTGGGATTTGTTTCTCAGTATTTTATACTGATTTTTGAGATATTTACGTTGAGATAGTAGTATAGTAGAGATATACTTGTTACACAGAACCATTGCTTCATCTTAGCCGCTTTTTTCATCTATTTTTTTAGATCATTAAGAAAACAGAAAAGCGGACGGCGAATATAGAAGTTCCACAACCAGTTTATAAAACAGTATCTAACACATGAGCTTTTCGTAGATTGATTCTCTCAACCTTACGAGCAGTACTAGAAGATAAGCTAATATATCATGTACAGTAAAGTATGCTAAACTTGATAATGGAAGAACAAAATGTATCACCAAAATAACTGCTTCCTATTTGTAACTTTCACAACTATGATTGAACATTATTAATAGTTTACATAGTAATGAATGGGACACCTGAAAGAAAACACCTATCGAATTCATTAAGATGTATGATGTTTAATAAAGCAATGCAAGTGAAATGTGTAAGCTGCAATCTTCTCTACAAAATGGAAAGGCGAAGTTTTGGTATCAAAGGTTTTAGGATTTAAGAATTACTCAATCGACGTTGAAGGTATTCGTTTTCCTTCCTGATGGCATCAAGATCTGCTTGTAGCTTGTCAATGTTTAAACTTCGTGCAGTGACACTCGAAAGCTTTGCTTCAAGGTCCGTTGCTTCTCTACGAGCCCGGTCAGTCGCAAGGATCTTTTCTGTAATTTCTTCAAATCTCTCATGAATGGTTGTCAGCAAATTGTGAGCTTGCTCCACTGCTTGGTCTTTCTTTGCTTCCCTATAGAAATAATCACATAAATGAATGAACACTTCCATTCCAAGAAAGGGGTCCGCGAAAGGTCCAAATGGGCAGATTGGTGTATGGATAAAATAAAATCTGGTCAAAATGGGTATTTTGATGCAGCTCTGGTTATCGAGTTGATGACATATGTTGGACATGACTTGGGAGGTTTAACCGTTTATACTTTTATGCAGTAAAAATACACTTCAAATTTTTCTCCCTGTTTGACCTGTTTCCATTTAGCTATATTTCGTAGTTTACACGTTTGAACTATAAGAGATGAAAAGGGACCGGTTTCATGTTGGAGGGAAACACTAACTTTTAAGTTCATAAATAATATCATAAATTTCATAAGATATGCTACACTTGGAAGAATGTTGTTGTTAAATTTAATTAGATTTGATCCTAAGAGCCAATAATACAGCTAAAATAATAAAAGTTATGTTGTTTACCTCAGTAGTGTTTCATCTACCACAGCATAAGTTCGATGCAAGCGTTCTTGTATCATGTTACTTTCCAACTGAAGCTCTCGCGTCTCTTTTAAGATGCGTTCTATGTCAATGTCCTGTTTCCAGCTGTTCTTAGTAATCTCTTTTATGCGCTCAATGTAGGATCTTCTTGTAGCCAATTTGGGTAGTTTCTCAACTTCTTTTGACAGAATTGAAAGTTCATCTTCCCTAAATTATATAATAATATTTAGAGTTCTCATACGACTTTGTTAAAGATTTCATACCAATGAGTAAATGAGCACTGTGGGGAACACACTTTTACCTTCGCTCTGTTTCAGATAATACGCATACCATGTCCTGCTCAAGCTTTTTCCAACTTTGCTGAGAATCTGGTTGTTTCGCACAGATAGCTTCTTCGAGTTTTTGTTTCTTCTCTTCTAAAGGCCTTATGGTGGCTTTCCTGTTTCAGATATCAACTCTTTTAAATACAGTGTACTATAGCAGATTATAGAACAAAGATAAAGAATCCAGAGCGTTTTTCGAGTCAGTAGCTAAACATGCAATAGCGTTTCTAAGAAAAATTACCATTTTGACTCTATTTTTGCAAGACTATGTCTCTTTGCATCTATTTGCTCGTCCAGCTGTGTAATGTATGAATCCAGAGGCATCTGTTTGTCAGAAGCCATTTCCACCGCCGCTTTTAACAAATCTTGTTGCTCTTCAAGTTGTTGCAACTCCAATGACCTTGCAGTTAATTCCTCTGAATGCAGATTTTCCTGTTTCAGTAGGTTTTCTGTCTTGTCAATTGTCCATAAATAGTAAACATTCATCAAAGAAACAAACACGCGCTACTTGTTAAAAACAGAAAAACACTGTAGTAACATGCTTACTCTCTCAACACGCAACTGCATTGCATTAAGCCATTAATACTTAAAAAAAAACTGCAATTGTATATTTGTATACTTGCCTGTGATGATTTGTCTCGAGAAATGGGTGCCTGCTCAAGTTTATATTCAACGTCTTCCTGAGATATAACCTCTCCCTTACCACCAGCAGACTTCCTTGTCAACTGTGTATCCTCTGCCAAACCTCCACCATTTTCCATATTACTAAATCCGACTTTATTAGTTTCCGAATTCCCTCTTTCAGCTGCAACATCTTCAGTACATTGGATAGAACTTGATACAACTTCATCAGTTCTCAGTTTTAAATCTTCAACTTTAGTATGCAAATTCCGTTCCTCAGTGTCAGCGTCACTAAAAGTTTGCTCCAAATGCTCAATATTTACCTTTGCATTGGCATTATTGAACTTTGTGTCCGGTGATACAGCAGTTGTAGATGATTCAGAGAGCTTCCCAACCAAAAATCTTATCAATTTATACATGTCTTCTTCAGATGGATACAGGAACTGCCGTAAGCAAGAGATATATTCTGTATAAGAACAATTTCAGAACCATAACTATATAGGTAGACCTAATATCATCAACAAAATTATCAAAACCTAGCCATGTCTACCCCTAATTAAAATTAGTGCATTTCTATCTCTGTTAGTAACTACTACTTACTGAGCGATCATACAAATTGATGCTACATTCTAAAATATTAGTACTTTTCTAAAATGCATTCTGACACGAACTTTTCATTTTCGTTACAACTTAATCTAGCAATTTCTGTCTTCATAGCAGGCGAACCGTTTCCATGAGTATAATTTTCAGTTAAACAGGACTACAGGAGAAAATAAGATTAACTAAAGTTTAGAATTTCTCTAAACAACAGATGTTTTCTGTTTCACAACAATGATTATATCATCAGTGAAGACAATTTCATCAATAAAAATTAGCTATTTAGAAGGCGTCTGGAATTGCTTACTGTTTTCTACTTATTTGCCTATTTTCAAGCATATTAGGTGTTTGATTATCCATATTCGCTTGTGCTTATATGCTTATTCCGCGGGAAAAACCAACTATTCTTGAAAGTGAAAAGTGAACTTAATCTATTTAAGGAAACAAACTAATACACCGCTGGAAACTTAAATATGTACGTATTAGCGGAAACTATTTAATCATTATAATCTTGGAAAGTATTCAATCATATAATGTACATGGCTGGAAACTTATGCCGCTATAAAATTCCGTTGCTGTACACGGGTACTCGTCTAGTTATTAGTTATTACCATACATGTAAATCAAATCAGGTCATTTCGATCTCTACTATAAACAATTCCATTTATTCACATATACTTTCACAACACTAGAGGCGTGATCCAGCCAAATCAAGCCTAAACACAATTCCACCTCGAGCTCAGCTCAACCTCAAAGCTTAAAATCTCAAATCTAAAAAGAGCCTTCAAGTTCAAGCTCAGTTCGGCTCAAACTAGATAGTAATACTAATCAAGTATAGCCTTTCCTATCTCCACTATAAACATCACTTATCAAATCAGAGTCCAGCCAAAGCTCAAAAACACGAGTTCAAACCTCAGCCACTTATCACTACTAAAACAGTAATAACAACAATAACTGATCGATACTTTCGCGACAGTAAACCCCCTTATATAAGCCCACAAGTCTCCAAATAAGCCGGAAAATTGGAGCTTTTGAAATATAAGCCGAAATCAAATAAGCTCATAAGCACATATATAAGCTAAAAGAAACACCCCCTTACACTCACAATCTTACAATAACAATAAGTAACTAACAAAGACGATAATACTACCTTATGAAAGCTAACATCACCGATAAACCCTAGGTTCTCAAAAGCCGATGAGAGATCCGTACACATTTTGAAACGATCAGCCATGGATTCCGGCAAAGTGACCGGAAATGAATCCGATTTGGTTATTATACGAAGAGAATGACCGCAGATTGATACTAGTGTTTCCGGTGATAGATCGTTGACGGAATATGTTTCCGGCGGGATTGCTACTCCGGCTGATGATAATGAGTTTAGTAATATCTCTTGTGATTCTTCCATTTACACACAGTGATTCACTAAAGATTACACACAGTTAGTTTGTTACTCTTGTTTCTATCAGTACTATGTTAGATTCATCTGTTTATTGATAACGACGTCGTTTGCGGTTTAGATAAGCATTTTGCGCACCTCTTTATTACTTTCTCCGCTCGAAATAATTATCAGCTTTCTATTTTTTAAGTTACGTAAAAAGTTTAGTGCGGGTAATATTCTATTTGACTGGTTAAAATTTATAATGATTGGAATTTTTATTAAACTTTATGATATTTGTCTACTTCAACCTTAAGGTCACATAATCGGCTATATCACCTTGCACTCACCTCCGTTCTTCCTGAAAATTGCACCATCTTCAGTGTCGTCTCATTTTGATCATAACGACACTCGGCTCGTATGTTTTTTTTCCTTGCACACGGATTTCAACTTGAACGAAATCAAAGAGTTGCGATCAACTTGCGAAGTGAGGGTCAAGTTGTACACACCAGCGGTTGACTGACTTCGACATCCTAAAAAGCGATTACGAATTTTTCAACAGAATTTATTGAGCCCCACGATATGACAAGGTTGGGCATATTTTTTTCCATAAAAACATTAAACTTATAAGTAAAAATTTTAAAGTACACATCGTGTATTTCCTATAAATATAAATTCATGTAAGGTCTCGAGTTTCAAATAATCTTTATAACCAGATCGTGCCCTTTCAACATATCATCACAATTGATCAGATCTTACCACATCAATATCTTCAGTAAAAGCTTCTACAGCCGGTTGACCAAAATGAGGATCCCAAATTGCATGAGCAATAGGTCTTACATGTAAAGGGTCCTGTACCCATGACTCAAAATTTCCTTGCCAAGCTACATGAAAGAGATTTCCGGAAGTCCACAGAAAAATTATTGCTAATTGCCCGAAGTGAGAAGCAAAAATATTCTGATAAAGACGTTCCTCAGTGTTGGATGTTTTATAAAAGGTTAACAACATAGTTCAATGGAGCCATGTGGTTTCCGATGAACAAGAATTATGTCCGATCATTTTTTACATGGGTTTCGCATCGATGCTTGTGTTCACCAAGTTCTGATGGTATATGCAGCTGCACAAAAGTACGTTATTTTTGGCGCACCAATTTACAACCAAGAGTTAGTTGTTCACAAGTGAAGCAAGACCTCTTTTGAGTTCTGCCGCTTTTTTAACAGTTGTTTTGGAAAGATGTGAATGGGTTAAAATGTTAAAGATGGTGCTCAGTATGTTAGAGTAATTGTTATTATTTTAATTAATGTGTATTGTGAATGCATTGCGAACCCACTGCGAATGTATTGTCGAAGTATTTAATTTATGTGTATCGGGAAATCAGTCTGTCTTCTTGTAATTATTACCAATTATTAATATATATTTTTTCTCCAATTAATTTAGAATGTGTCCAAAATGCTTTAAATTTATAAGAAAAGAATCACCGATTAACTAGGAACACATTTGGATAAGTATACACTTATCGTGTGTAGTTAGGGATTGGTAAGTAAAGGTCGTCTCACGAGACTTGGTTGCACTCAAGTGTTGTTTGATTATTAAGCAAGTAGCATGGTTTGTGGTTTGATTGTCACTTTTCAAACCACCAAGAAAAGCAATATCATAAGCAATTTAGGATGATACAAACACGAGTAACAAAAACATACTTGTTTGATTACAAGGATATTATGATGTTTGTTTGAGAAACAAATTATCATTGGTAATCATTTTGACCTATAAAACAAATAATAATAAGTCAAGTGTTCAAATCCACACAAGTCTCACTCGAATAGCCATCTAATGAGAGTTGTTTATACCAACAACAACAACAACAAAGAATCCTTTCGACCTAAAGACTTTGATATCATCAATTCATTAAGTTCCATTTACTTGAAAGATGATTAGAACACATATTTAAATGACTTATTTCGATCTATAATCCATATTAAACCATTACTTGTTTGCTTATATGCCCATGTCCTCGAACCGGTATTATGACATTAATGTCTATGTTAGAACCATCATCCACTGTCATCACGGTGAGCAATGGCTACCACATCGCTATTTTCACATTTTGTATGTAACACTGTCCAGAACATTGCAGAAGAAAATAGTCTTTTCTCTTTGGACAAGATTACAACTTTATCTATTTATTGTAAATATATAAATGATCTAATTACACGAAAACACATTAGGTTTGATTAGTTATACTAGTTAAGTGAGATTGGGCTTGGATCAAAGTTAAAAGGGGCGAACCCCTTTTGGGCTTAAGTTCGACCTAACCCATACCGTGTGAATTTCTTGCTCTATCATGGTATAATTGAAATTTTTTCTTATTGTGCAACTCAAAATATTATGTAATAATAGTCATTAAGATTGTTAAATGACTATTAAAATTGTTGTAACAATCCTCTTCGAAGAAAAAAAATTATTACATCTCTTTCAATTTTCTGTTACAAGTGTGTTCTGGTTAATGTAAGTGGTGTTTTGAACTTGGGTAAAAAATTTGGAGCAAAAAGTTCCACTCAACTCCAAGTTGCACACAGGTTTCAACCACAATTCACTTTTAATATTTTCTGCACACATTTATAAGCCCACAACCAGTGTTGCAAAAATCGGCATTGGCGACCGATTAATCGGCGATTAATCGCTTGGCGGGGATTAACCGCCACGATTTTCACTAATCGGCCATACTATTCGGTTTGGTCAAAAATCGGTCAACATACCGATTAATCGGATAAAAATCGGCCAAATCGGACAAAAATTAGATAAATCGACCAACTCGGTTACGGATAAAATCGGTCAAATCAGGGATAAATCGGTCAAATCGGGAAAAAATTGGCTATATCGACCAAATCAGGCATATGGTTTCAATTTTTTTTTAATTTTATATATAAAAAATCCAATCCGATTAATCCCCGCCTAACCGATTAATCGTTAGGCGGTACCCGGCCGCCACGCTACCGCCTAGCGATTTTTGCAACCTTGCCCACAAGCATTTTGTTCTACCAATGTGGGACAAGATTAACAAAATTTCTTTCTTTAAGTTCCATTATAAACACACCACTTTGAGAATCGAATTTTCATTGACACTAGCTCAATTTTGAACACTTATTATATAGCTCAGTTTTGGACACTTATTAATCATTTTGAAGCTCTCACCAAGAAGTATGTAACCCAATAATATGTTCTTCATTTAGACAACTCGAGTCTATAATTAATTGTGTCCATAATTGGTGAAAACCCATATTTCACCTAAATTTTCCATCAAAATATATTGGTGTCTAAGTTCACATGTTATCAATTTGGTTCGTGTGGAAGTCAATATTTTTATTAGAACCAATGCATGCTGAAAGATAGAAAGCCACCCAGTGTGAATTTTAAAGCAACACATTATGTGACACGTACATTATTGACCACATAGGATAACAACTTAAATCATTATCAAAAGTGATCTTTCCACTAATAAAAGAAGATCGTGTATGAATATAATCTTCAACTTTAATTATTAATATTTACAAGATTAAACTGATTCAAGATCTAAGCCAGAGTAGTTAAGAGTATCAACTGGACACGTCGCTCGTCTCACTTACGGTCGCCTCACTTATGTTGCCCTCACTTTCGGTTGCCCCATCTTCTGAATCTACATACGAATCAACACAATCGTAATGAAATGCAAACTCGCACTCCAAGCACCTAAAGATCATCTCATACTGCAAACTTCTACGACATTCAATGCAGTTACCATGACTTTCGATTCCTTGAACAAATGCCAAACTTGACATTAATAAACACAAAGATAGGCACCTTGAAATTGGAATATGCAGCTTGCTCACATTGAAGTATTAAGGGCGCACAAGCGGTGTGCATAGACTGGTCACATGTAGTGCAATGATAGAACCACTTCCAAGGCTCAAATTCATCCTCACAAATGTCACAAAAGTATTCACTAATATGGTTTTCAGCTGGTTCATATCTTAGGCTCAGTGGATGATGCTTATCATACTCGTGTCTAATCACTCTAGAAAATAATAATGCACATGTTACATGAACGTAGATATCACAAGAGGGACAATGGTATCAGGGCCTCTCAAACATAGAGATCATACATGCTTTGCAATACCTATCTCTTAGCTTAGCTGAAGGATTTGTTTTTTAGAGAAGATGTCCTGGATGAGCTTCATGCGTGATTTCTTCAAGTATGAATGCACAACTGATACAAGCATAATACTCACACATCATGCATCCATACGCAAAACCATTGGAAGGAAAAATTCAAATTGAATAGATAAACACACCCAATAACTTATGAGGTACTTTTGGCAGGGAAACAAGCTTATGATTAGGATGGCCCGCTGATGCGTGCTATGTGTCAGTGTAGCAAAGAGTGGTGATTAGCCTAATTCAATTTTTACATTTATATTTTGCCGACTTATTACTAACATACACACTTAACGAGCAGTGTACCCGATCAATATGCATATAGTGGTAAGTAGAGTGTCGAACACAAAGAATGGAACGTAATATCTAGTTTATTTAATTAGTATTTTAATATCTGAGTTACTTTTACAATCCTAATCTAATAAAATGGGGGTTTAGCCTGAGAGACTAACACAGATTTAGTAATTAATAAAAGTAAAACTAATGAGAATGAATCAGCGAATAGCAATCACGTACACAGATAGATAATAGAAACACGTAAGAAGACCTGTCCTTATAATTAAGTAGCTTGTCACTTGTTATATTTCTAGTTTTATATGATGAGTAACGTAATCTAATCTGTCTCGTTGGATCCTATATATCGGTGAGTAAACCCTTAATGATTACTTATGTTTATCCTACTTTCTAGACACTAGATAAGCAGGCGAGGAACATGTATGGTAGCCCAGAAGACTCAACTAATCACAGAGGTTATCAAAGCACAAATATAATTCACCAAAAACATCAATCATATAAACTTTAACCGATGGGAAAACAATTTTAAGGGGAGCAGTATGGTGGCCACAAGCCCATCAATCCTGATGGATTAAAGCTTACTAATACAATAAACAAAACTACTTAATGAATTATACACATGCAAGACCTTCTTACGGCTCTAAGATCTTCGTTTGGGGCGTGTCTTGTGATGCTTCTTCGACTGAATTCGTCTCCTTAGGGTTTTCTGTACACAAAACTCGTATCTGTCTTGGGGTATTTATAGGTTTTGTCTGAGGGGTCGATGTGGCGCATGTTGATGACAGATGTGGCGCATCTAATTAACTTCGTGTGGGGTCCAAGATTATTAAATTCTGGAATATTCGTACACCGCCTTTAGATGCGGCGTAACTTCTTTCTCTATGTGGCGCATGTTCTTTAATGTCTTGGATAGTATTTGCTGAAGTCTTTAGCTGATACGCCGCATGTTGTAAATGAGATGCGGCGTATTTTGGAGTAGATCAAGTTGATTATTCTTCCTTGACCAAAGTTTCATGTGTGACGCATGTTGTAATTAGATGCGGCACATTCGTCAAAGTCAGGCAATGGTCTTCGAATTCATCTAAGTATGATGTTTCGGCGTATCTGTTGAGAGAGATACGGCGCATGTCTTGAATTTCAGTAGACTTTTCAAATCTTGATCATTTAGCTCCATAATTCGTCCAATATCATTAACTTTCACCTATTGCTTGTTTTTACCTGAGAATCACTAAAGTAAACATGAAAGCACCAATTCTCATACAAAATAATATAAAACAAGTCAATTAAATAGGATAAATGATGCTAATAAAATATACTTATTTGATCTCATCAAATATCCCCCCACTTGAACTTTACTTGTCCTCAAGTAAACCTTTAGAATAAACATAACGAAAATGTATCCTTGATATTTTTACATTTAAGCACTTATTCGTTTTATCATAATTGGACGGCCAAACACTTAACCAATTAGAAACAAAATATATCATTAATAAAAGCAAATCTAATCGTTTAACTGTCCGGACGTGACGAATATTCTATCATATGCTTGACAAGGATACACATCTCCCCCACTAAAGCTAAGGAGTAAAAAGTCTAGAACGGTAAAAAGGGTTTATTTGGTTCATGGGTTAAACCTAGCTTTGCTTGAATATCTCCTGCATAAACTTAGTAGATCGCTGGCGCGAGTCCTCGACGCTTTAACTAACGGATAGTCACTAGTATGCTTCATGGATCGCTGGCACGAGTCCTTGATCTTTTAAATGATGGATGGTCACTAATGTGTTCCTTGGATCGCTGGCGCGTTATTTTCATAACGGATGGTCACCAAGTTGCACACCAGATCGCTGGCGCATCATTTAATCAATCTTAAACTCGGATGGTCACCAATTCACACACCAGATCGCTGGCGCGTTAGCTAATTAATCTAATACTCGGATGGTCACTACCTTATTCATACATTTAATATTCTTACTTGGCTATCATCATATCCGGATGCTCGAAAGCTAACAACGAATATAACAATACGGTTGGGTATGGATAACATTTAGGATATAAATTGGTGTAAAAATAAAAATGCATAACAAGAAACAAATAGATTGAAGTTCTAAATGTGGTTAGAATACTTCCCTACCATCCCATGAATAAGACTCATATCATTGAATAACTCACGCTTTGACTCTTTTGTAACTGACGCTTTAGATAGACACGAATTATACTCAATAAGATCTTAGACAAAGAATAAACAATCCTGAGTTGGCGTTCCCATAACGTCCAACTCCCTTTCAATCCATAAATATAGTACAACAATAGTGGCGATATCAACGACTTAATACAAAACTTTACATTGTTGGTTTAAATAAATTACCAACTTCTTCTTTCTTTTTCTTTTCTCATTTTTTCTCATTTTTTTTTTATTTTTTATTTTTATAACTAAAGGTGTAAATTTTCACCACAATACCATCACAATAAATCCGGATAATTTTTTCTTAATTTTCAGACTTTCAGACATAATGTAATAGTGAAAGTAGTAAACACACGAAAAATTGACTAAAAAATACAATATGTACTTTCACTCCATTGTATTGTGCAATTTCCCGACCTAACCAAAGATAATAAATTTACGCACACTAACACAGGTAAAGCAAGGAAACACAGTTTGCCAAAGCAACTAACCACGGACTTAAATCTACAGAGTAGGCTAAGGTGTAAGGTGTAACGAAACATAATAACAAGGTGTAAAAATCCTAAAGGAATGGCTCTACGTGTTTTTCTAGGGGTATCTTACTCTAAAAATGAGAGTAAACAAGGGTTTATACAGGCGTTAACTAACCAATGTGTGGAAAACTAGAAGGGGGGGGGGGTTGAATAGTTTTGCGTCTTTTTCGTTTAATAAGAATTTGCTTTTCAAAGAATTGATATTAATTGTAAAAACCTTTGAAGCTAAAGTATAGATACAAACCTAATTCACATATATCATATATATATACACTACTTGTTTAAAGTGTTAAATAGAAATTATAATTTCATATATATCACTTAATTGCAAGTTTGTACTAATATATATATATATATATATATATATATATATATATATATATATATATATATATATATATATATATATATATGTCTTAGTAATTGTTTATACTTATATTTTACCAAAGTATAATTAATGTTTTAAATGTAACCTAGTTTGATCTTTATGTGAAATCAATATATGCACAGCACACAATATTAGCAATATATGAAAAGCTAGTAAGTAAGCAAGTAAAGAGTGAGAGATGGAAAGATCAAACCGAGAGACAAAGGATTTATAGTGGTTCGGCTACAAGGACACCTTCCTTGCCCTACTCCACTCCCCGAGCACCGAACTCGAGAGTTTTCTTCACTAAGTCAATAACCTCCCTTATGGCGGAGAAAACCGTACACACCAAAAGCTTACACCAATTAACGACACAAAGCAAGATGTCGAGTTCTAATCGTAGCTAGAACCAATCTCACACCAAATATCACACCACTTCTTCTTCACACCTTTACACTACTTCAATACCACTTCACACCACAAGTATCTTCACACCTTCAAGGCACTAATGTCTTGACACCTTCAAGCCACCAATGTCTTCACACCTTTAAGCCACTAATGTCTTGACACCTTCAAGTAATGTCTTCACACCTTTAAGCCACTAATGTCTTGACACCTTCAAGTCACTAATGTCTTCACACCTTTAAGCCACTAATGTCTTGACACCTTCAAGCCACTAATGTCTTCACGCCTTCAAGCTACTAAAGTCTTCACAACTTCAATCTACTAATGTCTTCAAGTCTTCTTCACTTGTAACCCTCAATATCTTCACAACAAGTTCTTATTACTACAATCTCCTATCACCAATACTATCTAACCCTTCTTCTCCACTTCAAGTTCCACTTTACTCTTACACCAATTCTAGATTCTTCAACTAAATCTAGCTAACTAATACATACACCTTATTCACCAATGAATGAAAGATTTACAAGAAAATATAAACAAGCAACTTAGATAGCAAGATGATACTAAGTTGTAATACTTCTAATAGAAGTATTCTTCTCTTTGCACTTTGAATGTTGAGGCTTGGATCACTTTGAAACAAAGATCAAAGTATATAAGATCAAAGGATTATTTAGAGAAAGGAAATGGATGTTTAGATCTGAAAGTTTCTGGTGCAAAAAGGTAAGGAAAATGTGCAAAATGATCCAGCATTTAAAGGGCCAGATTTTACTGTTCGGGAGCGTGCCGGTCCCCTTAATTGTAGGCCGGTCCCCTTAATGATTAAGGGGGCCGCCTAGTAAAATTAAGGGGGCCGCCCTCCTGAACGTTTGAAAAGATTCTCTGGATAAAATTTGCCCTTTTTGGTTGGAAATTTGAAATCATATTTTTGTGGTTTAATAAAGCTTTACCAAAAATGATTTACAAATATATATAAAATGTTAAAATCATTTTATAAAATGTTATGTCTTAAGACAAGATTTCCTTTGATCTTATAATGCACTAATCACTTTGTTTATTCATACCTTAAGTGATTAAATGGTGAAAGTGAGTATTTACTACTAAATACTTGTTTACGTCATAACCTTTGGTTTGATGAGTTTACGTTTTGTGATTATCAAAACATAGAGATATCGAAAGATATGAATAACGTTTTTAGTCATTTATTTATATCAACACAATGTAGTTAGTTAATATCACAAAACATATAAAGGCTTTTTGGTGTAATCCTAGAATTTTACCAATTTAGACAAGTCACTCCAATTATAAAAACAATACTTATTATGGTGGTCTCGAATAGTATACAAGTCAAGTTCTAAAGTTTACAAGTCACCGACACACTCATAGATTTGTGAATTTTGAAATCACAATTTTAAAAATAAAGTCTTGTGTGCAGCTATGCAACTTAGATTAAACAAAAACATGCTAATTTTTTTTAAATTTTTTTTTGATATATTAAGCGCAAATTAAAGCATATTCTTGAAAAATAAGGACAAGTAATAGTTAAGTAAAAGTTCTAATTCTCCACCCCCCCCCCCCCCCCCCCACTTAAGTTAAACAATGTCCTCGTTGTTTATTAAAGTTAAAAACAGGAAATTAAAAAGAATTAGAATGAAAAACTCCCCTGAGATTTGCTCGGTTTGATCCTTCATTATGCATTTACGAGCAATAACTATAAATACCACCAATTATACACCTGAGTTTAAGAAGATCGATACGTGTACAAAATTCATTAGTGGTTAGAAAATAAAAAATAAAAATAAAATTGTAATCATCAGGTCAGTCGATACGCCGCATCTTATTGAGGAAGATACGCCGCATCGAGCCTGGAATTTGTACGGGTCAGAAAGATTAGATACGTCGTATCCTTAACCAGGGATGCGCCGTATTAAATAAGCTGACAGAAAGTTCATAGTTCAGAAAATAAAATGTAGAAAAAATCAAAACAGATATGACCTGTGCAGTAGATATGTCGCATCTATTGATGGAGATGCGCCGCATCTGCTACATGTCTGACAAACTCGACAGCAAAAACAGTAAGAATAAATCCGGGTTGTCTCCCGGTAAGCACTTCTATTTATTCCAGAGTCTTCAAGTTAGACTCACGTTCAGCTTCTATTTTATTCACATGAGATCTTCCATCTCCATCTCTTTCTTAATTCCATTGTCAAGTAACCAAACATTATGTCCACTAATTAAAATATCTTTGACACTAATCCGCCTCTAGTAGTTATTCCATCCAGGTCGTGCCTTTGGAACAAAACTTCCCTTAATCACCTTCGACAATTGGTGCACTTCGATCGTCAATTCTTTAATCATATTATTTTGTTCTTTCAGCAACAGTTCATTGATGAAAGTTTCCACCTCATGATGTTCCTTATCACATTTGTGGTCGAACTTAGATACAATCTTATCGATTGTAAGATTGATCCTTGGTTCTCTGAACCAGCTTGGGAAAATATCAAACATGATTCCTCAAACACAAAACAAATAGGCTTCGCAGTAAAATTTTTCTAAAAGACAGGAAAGATTGATTAGAATTTTCTCCGTTCAGGAAAAATAAAAGTTTGCTGATGTCTACAGACGATGCGCCGTATCCTAAAAATAAGATGCGTCGTATCTTATTATGTTAAAGATTAAATTAGATTTTTATTCAGAAAAACGATACGTCGTATCTGTGAAAACAGATGCGTCGTATCTCAGTTTATAAATTCGAATTTTTTTAATAAATAAATAGATGCGCCACAACTGTCGAAACAGATGCGTCGTATCACGTTAGGGTTTTGAAAAATTTCTGATTAAAAACAGAATACGTTGTATCTAGGGGATAGATGCACCGTACTTCGAATTTTAAGTTTACGCTTTATATAAAAATAAAAAAAAATGCAATGCGCCTTATCTAATAAATCAGATGCATCGCATCGTTTAGATCAGCAAAATACAACAGAGAGCAGTAATACAGAAAAATAAAGATAAAATAAAAATTACAGAAAATGAAAACAAACAAACAATCAAACAAGAAAAATAAAATATGCAAAATATACAATGAATGCAATCTATACTAATATACAACAAAGTTAGTGGTTAGAATCTAATAACTAATCAAATAAACAGATATTAACAATTCATTCCCCGGCAGCGGCGCCAAAAACTTGATGCGTGCTATGTGTCAGTGTAGCAAAGAGTGGTGATTTGCCTAATTCAAGTTTTACATTTATATTTAGCCGACTTATTACTAACACACACACTTAACGAGCAGTGTACCCGATCAATATGCGTATAGTGGTAAGTAGAGTGTCGAACACTAAGAATGGAACGTAATATCTAGTTTATTTAATTAGTATTTTAATATCTAAGTTAGTTTTACAATCCTAATATAATAAAACGGGGGTTTAGCCTGAGAGACTAACACATATTTAGTAATTGATAAAAGTAAAAATAATGAGAATGAATCAGCGAATAGCAATCACGTACACAGATAGATAATAGAAACACGTAAGAAGACCTGTCCTTATAATTAAGTAGCTTGTCACTTGTTATATTGCTAGTTTTATATGATGAGTATCGTAATCTAATCTGTCTCGTTAGATCTTATATATCGGCGAGTAAACCCTTAATGATTACTTATGTTTATCCTACTTTATAGACACTAGATAAGCAGACGAGGAACATGTATGGTAGCCCAGAAGACTCAACTAAACACAGAGGTTATCAAAGCACAAATATAATTCACAAAAACATCAATAATATAAACTTTAACCGATGGGAAAGCAATTTTAAGGGGAGCAGTATGGTGGCCACAAGCCCATCAATCCTGATGGATTAAAGCTTACTAATACAATAAACAAAACTACTTAATGAATTATACACATGCAAGACCTTCTTACGGCTCTAAGATCTTCGTTTGGGGCGTGTCTTGTGATGCTTCTTCGACTGAATTCGTCTCCTTAGGGTTTTCTGTACACAAAACTCGTATCTGTCTTGGGGTATTTATAGGTTCTGTCTGAGGGGTCGATGCGGCGCATGTTGATGACAGATGCGGTGCATCTAGTTAACTTCGCGTGGGGTCCAAGATTATTAAATTCTGGAATATTCGTACACCGCCTTTAGATGCGGCGTAATTTCTTTCTCTATGCGGCGCATGTTCTTTAACGTCTTGGATAGTATCTGCTGAAGTCTTTAGCTGATACGCCGCATGTTGTACATGAGATGCGGCGTATTTTGAAGTAGATCCAGTTGATTATTCTTCGTTGACCAAAGTTTCATGTGCGACGCATGTTGTAATTAGATGCGGCGAATTCTTCAAAGTCAGGCAATTGTCTTCGAATTCATCTAAGTATGATGTTTCGGCGTATCTGTTGAGAGAGATACGACGCATCTCTTGAATTTCAGTAGACTTTTCAAATCTTGATCATTTAGCTTCATAATTCGTCCAATATCATTAACTTTCACCTATTGCTTGTTTTTACCTGAGAATCACTAAAGTAAACATTAAAGCACCAATTTTCATACAAAATAATACAAAACAAGTCAATTAAATAGGATAAATGATGATAATAAAATGTACTTATTTGATCTCATCACCCGCATAGTCTTGTACTTTAGGCGATAGCTTGGCGCACCACTCGTGAAGAATAAAATCACAATGTTGATTAGATTGGGAGCACTTGTAAAATGGTACTATTGTGATTGGTTTCACACAACCGTCACATAATAGTTGGATTTCTTCATCGCTTCTTGAAGAGAGACCGTTTCGTTAGCCAATGTCTTTTGGGTGTCGAAAAGATTCACTAGGATGGTTAAGAATTTTGCCATCGTGCTTGACAATAACATCCTTTTGATTGAAAAAAGGTGCTTCAAAAGGTTGTCACCTTCATCAGAAAACGGACACTTGAGCAGATTAGGATGTTCATCATCTTTGTATTTTTTCAAAGTTTTGCCAAGGCCTAAGGAATGACATATTTAAAAGTAACATAATCAAGTTCATTTGCTCACAAACTAGTTAATAGAAAAAGAAGAATATTGAGATAGCTCACTTGTTTTCTGGAGGATGGACACAAATGCATCTCTCTTTGAAGTTGCGCAGTAAACATGAACATAGTATAGACATTTATCGCATTTGTAAATCCGCAAATGTTCATTGAAGACGTCACCACACATTCTGCATAAAGGATGGTATCTAGCTTCTTTCTCAAGAAGGGGAAACAAATAGGCAAGGGTAAGTGGATGGGAATGAGTGAAAGTCTCATTAGTACAATGTTGGATAAGTAACTTGGCTGGGAGCAAAGCACAGTCCACGTGGATTCTATACCTAGGACAAATGATACACTTAAAGAAGTACCCATCATGTTTTTCACCACAAGCATCACATACGGATACTATGCGGCCAAAAATATGTTCTAGTTGGTGATCTGGGTGACTAGGGTGGTTTATCTTTTGTTGAGAGATAGTAGCACATATTATGTCCATGCTAATATTGGAGGTTTTACAATAGTAATTAAAGAAACTTTCCCACTTAGATTTACATACATGGCACATCCATTCATACTCAAACTTAAAAATCTTTTATGGATTTCTCTCCGATAAGGTAAGATTGTGGCCCGGATGTAAAGGGTGATTGTTTTGTATTTCGGGTAGTTCAACACAAAATTTGTGCAATGAGTAGTTACAAGACTTGCACTCGTAGTAACATAAATGAAATGAATAGATATGTTCCTTACACATGTTGCATTAGCGACCATGCTTTTCTTCCTCGTAAAAATCATCTTCATCACCATCTTCCTCTTCCTCCTCCTCCTCCTCTTCCTCTTCAATGTTTTCACTTTTCTTGTCCGGGTTTAGATAGACAAGGCTGAGGGGATGACTGTGAGTAAAGTGCTTTAGCTCCTCCATTGCAACTACATTGATGTAACAAATGTGTTTAGTTTTAAGTGAAAGAGATAAATATGTGGAGGAGTATATTTACACATTGCAATGTGCATATATTTGTGATTTGCATGCTCAAATCATGCAAATCAGATATTAATCATAGTTATATTCACATTACAACTTATCAATGCATATCATCCAACCAAAAATATAAGATGCATAAAAAATTAAAGAAAATAGAGACATACCAGTTGGATACTCCTATAAAATTATAAACGGACTGATATCTGGTTGTAATGAAGATAAGAGCGGAGTGCACCTTAATTTATAGAGGAATGAAATAGAATATGTTTTTGGTTTCATGAAAGGAATTAACTATTCAATACAAAACGTCATTCCTTTAAAAGTCATACTTTGCTTCTCAAAAAGAGGTGTGTTTTATTCCATTCCTTTATTGCATTGAAAGCAAAATTAACATACATAAATGGTAAAGTACTTTTATTTATTCAATCTGTAACTAAAAAGTATGAAAGTACTAGTTCACCTAATAGAATAACATTTGTTTATGCCTTTAATAGGGATATGTTTCCATCTAATAATTGATGTTATTACATTTACGGTAACAATATTGTTATTATGAGTTATGACATAGGTCATCTGGTGATAGCAAAATTACTACACTTGTCATTTTTAACCTCTTTCCGAAATAGAAAAAAAAAATGCTGGTTAAAAATTGAAATAGTTAGTTATGTCCCTCAATGTTCATAAAAATACTATTACATGTTATAATTTACTAGTCACTTAGAAAAATACATGAATTTGATCATGACCTCCAAACTATTAATTAAAGTGGGAGTAGTACAATATGTAAATATGGTCCTATCCATGAACAGCAGATGTGAATATTGAAAGAAAAAGAAAAAAACTGAAATATATAATTATTTCTAGATTCCATGGTCTCTATATATGATCTTGAGTTGAACAATAATTTTAAGTTATCGTTTATGTTATTTGGAAGTTATTTGCTCATGTCAAAAGCAATCATATATGTACATAGTTGAGTATCCAAAACAAGCTGGTATGATTAATTTGATAGCAATTTGGAATGAGTATTTTTTATAAAAGTTAGAACGGCGGGTTGGATAACTTTTTTTCAATATGAGGAATAGGAATTGTTAAACATAGCCTTAAGGGCTATGCTTAATTAACCGTAAAAAGATGTTAGGACATGCGTTGAATACTGTTAGAATTAAAAGTGACGATCATTATTGAATCAAATAGTTAGTTAAATATATTCATGTAATAGTTAGTAAATGCTAGTCCATTATGTTAATGTAAAAGCCTAAATGGCTTGGCCCAAAAGAAGGCCCAAGAGGAAGCCCATTGAGGCCTAATGTAAAGACTATATAAACCCTCTTAGGCTTGTTAGGAGGGTGAGAGTTCATGTTAATCAAAGGTTTATTTTACACATAGTTCTCTCCACATCTCTCTACTTTCTCTCTCTAGTTTCACACACATATCTCTCTCTAGCATCATAAAGCTTAGTGATTTAGTTAGATCTACGGTCCTACAAGTGGTATCAGAGCATCTTTAAAGATCCTACTATAAACTTTATCACTTATAACTTCATTAAATGGCAACTCAGCAAGATATTCATGCAGCCGGTGCCGAAAACCGACCTCCCATGTTGTCAAAGGGTGGTTACTCACAATGGGCTAGTCGTATGATGCGCTATCTTAAGAGCAAACCAAATGGCTTCTAATCAAAACAGATTAGGACCCGCACCAAACCAGCAGACTTCTAGACAAATTAGTTCAGGACTCGTACCTCAAGGAGCTCAATCAACAAACACCGAAAACCTTCAAAACATGAACTGGAAATTTTTTTCGAGTTAATGTTTGATGAATACTATGGTGGAACTTCGACAAATGCATCTCAACAACATTCCGCTGCACCCGCTCAAAACCATCAACCACCACCATCACAAGATGCATCTACTACAATCGAAGCTGAAGCACCAACTCCCTCAGCATCATTAACATCTACTCCAGCAACTCCAGTTATTGAAATTGTTCTACCAAGAGTTGATGAGCAACACCAAAACACAAATTTTCAAGAAGAACCAAAAAATAATTCAAACGATGTTGCATTAGAAGAAGAAGAAGTATTTGAAAACCCATTTGCAACAGACTCTGCTGAATCTTCTTCAAGGTTACAAGAACCATCTAACACACATAGGTTAAACCCAAGGTACCCTTCTACACTACAATGGACAAAAGACCATCCAATTGAACACGTTATTGGTGAACCTTCAAGGCCAGTTCAGACGAGAAGACAACTTGCCACAGATCCTGAAATGTGTATCTACATTTGCTCTATAAGCCTCAAAGAACCAAAGAACATTCGAGAAGCAATGACAGAAAACCCATGGATAGAAGCGATGCAGGAGGAAATTATTCAATACCAATTACATGATAGTTGGGAACTTGTTGAACGACCACTTGACAAACGTGTTCTTGATCTCAAGTGGTTGTGGAAGAACAAAATGGATGAGGAAATGACTGTAATTCGCAACAAAGCCCGTCTCGTGGCTAAAGGATATCCACAAGAAGAAGGGATAGACTTCGAGGAATCATTCTCGCCCGTAGCTAGACTTGAGGCAGTTCGGATTTTCTTAGCCTATGCAGCTCACAAAAACATCACAGTCTATCAGATGGACATTAAAACAGCTTTCTTGAATGGAACTCTGAAAGAAGAGGTGTGTGTGAGTCAACCAGAAGGATTCATCGCCAAAGATCGGACTACGTCTACAAGCTTAAGAAAGCCATTTATGGTTTAAAACAAGCTCCAAGAGCGTGGTATGACGAACTATCATCTTTCTTGCTCAAAAACAATTTCACCAAAGGAACGGTTGATGACACCTTGTTTACCAAAAAATTCAAAGATGTTCCAAAAAGGTCATGCTTAAAAGAAACTAATTCGGGAATAACAAACATCCGTTTCTCCCATAAGCTATTCAAAAACAAAAGTTTTTAATCAATCGGTATCAAAAATACCATGGATATGCTATTTTTGAGGGGGAGAAATGTGATTAAATGTGATAAAAAATGCTTAAAGATTGTGACTGACTCTTAGAAGAGCTCGACTCAGAAAGTACCAATGAATTGACGAAGCTTAAAATGACAGTAATCGAAAAGACTTGTCCTAGACGGGTAATAATTTCAAGCTAGTCTAACTAGTGATGTAAGCGTGTCTCGAATAGGACTTGTCTGAGTAGAATGTACTGTATCGAGAGACTTTCTTTGGACTTGACCAGGACGGGTAATAATTTCAAGCTGTCTAACTAGTGATGTAAGCGTGTCTCGAATCGGTCATGTTCACTGAAAGTGGATCAATTCAAAAGTGCAAACTCCTCCCGCATGCGCAAATTTCTTAAAATATACATGAGCACATGTGAAGGGGGAGTCCTTCAAAAGAAATTGAAACTCTCAAAGTGTTAACAAAATATGTTTCATGATCATAAACACTTTGAGAAGATTTTCAAATATTTGGTTCGATGGCAACAATAGGATAGTCATGAAGATATAAGGTGACTAAGGTTAGGAAAAACCGTCATATGATCCGCCAGAGCCGGATGGATCTACCCAAAGACAATTCCAATAGAATAGAATTAGAAGTCCTTAGGTATGATTGAAAAAAGGAGTAAAAGAGAAAGGAGAAAGAAGGGGTTGAAGAATTAAAAAGAAAAGCAAATGAAAGGGTGAAAAGAAATAGCCCTCCATATGTTCAACCTTATGGCAGACACCGGGTTCAACTCATATGCTACTGGTTGTTACTTAGGTGACACCGGTATTGAAGACAAGACATCATGAACCCAGTGACGCACTGCACTTAACCTTCTAGCCACTCGAGTATCTCTCAAAAGGTACTTGTTTCATTCTCACGGGGAACCGGTGTAATCTATCAACCTGTCTCTTAGAGATGGTTGATATTGAAACAGGAGACCTCTCCCTAATCTCCGCATAGGAAACCAAATGTGCACTTATCGAGTCTAGAGCCCCGAGATTCATCAAAAGATCTCATAGGAACACATGATATTTCTACACTGGTTGTTCATCATTAAGGACACCAAATGTAAACTTTAGAGTCCTACGCAGATCTTAGCAATCTGCTAGAACATTTATGAGAGGATTCACATTTGTGATTCTCAATGATTGAATGAAAACTCCTGCCAGGGTCAACATCAAGCAGCCCTGACAGCAGGTCACTTCGGTAACTTCTTGTGGGTTACGCTTAGTGTTCGCGGTGGTTCCAAAACGGTCTATAGTCGTGGGGTGATCTCCAGCGACTCACCCAATCGTTGATTTACTTAGGTAGATCTTGTAAGCCCTCTCAGGGGTATCCGATTTGGGAACGGCCTTTGTAAGGGTTAGAAGGAGTCTTCACATTATGCTGTTGATGATCTCTAATTCCGAACCTGTAAGTACCGGATGTTTATTACTAACCATTTTCATGCAGCTACCCTTAACTCATTATTATCATCACCACCACACTAGTTTCCACATGCTCATACATACATCACAAAGTCAATGGAAAGCTCTCACAAAGATCAAAGGATAGCAACAACCAAAGAAAGATTCTACGACAAAAAGAAGAATCTACAAAGTAAAGTGACAAAGATCAAAGTGAAAGAACGGGAACAACAAATGTACGTATGACAAAGACTAAAGACGTATGAGCATGTTGGAAAGGCGTTTAACCATCAAAGACAAAGAAGTGACAAAAGGCAGATGACACTGAATCACAACCATAACAAAGAACAAAGAACAAAGAACGATGAAAAGACATTCATCAAAGTTCCCAAAGCATGATTGGAACAAAAGATCTAGCAAAGCTATTACACAAAGACTCAAAGTTCAAGAGAATAAGCTTTAAAGATGAAAAATCAAGGTCACAAAAGAGAGATCTCAATGATCACCCCTTAGGGGGAGATTGTTAGCATTAGAAGTGTTGATCATTTATGTAATCAAAGAGAGATCTCAATGATCGTCCCTTAGGGGGAGATTGTTAGAATTAAAAGTGACGATCATTATTGAGTCAAATAGTTAGTTAAATATATTCATGTAATAGTTAGTAAATGCTAGTCCATTATGTTAACGTAAAAGCCTAAATGGCTTGGCCCAAAAGAAGGCCCAAGAGGAAGCCCATTGAGGCCTAATGTAAAGACTATATAAACCCTCTTAGGCTTGTTAGGAGGGTGGGAGTTCATGTTAATCAAACGTTTATTTTACACATAGTTCTCTCCACATCTCTCTACTTTCTGTCTCTAGTTTCACACATATATCTCTCTCTAGCATCGTAAAGCTTAGTGATTTAGTTAGATCTACGGTCCTACAAATACCGTACATTATCATAATTTTTAATATGATTACAATTTTGTACTACTCGTATTACATTATTTTTTACATTTTGGTTGCATATGTACTCTGTGTTACAGATCTAGGCACAAGTTTAGCTTTCTGAATCATTTCTTTTTATATAATATAGTATTACAATTTACAGCTACTCGCTCAGTTATTCACATTGAGGTTGTTGGCACATCCTTGTGATGACCATATGCCAGTAAAATCTCATGATGCAATGGACATCCTTGATTCCTTGTGATGACCGTACTATACAAGTTAAAATACCTCAAAGAAACGAGATAGATTCATTTGTTCAATGTGTGCATTTGAACCATGACAATAACAAAAGTAATGCATGGATCAATACAGCTACTGAATACACGAAAATCTCACCAAAAGCAATGGACAAGACCATATACTACTTAAACTATAGCAAAACATTAAAAAGATGACGGTGAGTCCACGACAGTGGGCGACTATTTAACGAGATGTTTAGATGGAGACCAGGACTACAGTTTGCTAATTCTTGACAGAAATTGTGTTTCGTGTTTAAGCCTTTTTAAGTTGCAAATACTGTGGTGGTTAAGACATTTACAAAGTTGGTTCATGTTTGATTTTGGAAATTTAAAACATTACATCCATGTATACTATCTTATTTTTCATACATATTTGACAATCATGTAAATACAATTTTATATATTGTTTAATAAATTAACTTGTTATTCAAGTCTTGGCATCAAGTAGATTAACCTGAAATGTTGCATTAAAAAATTACATAAGTTCTTTGTAAAATTGTTAGTTGTTGTTACAAAAACATGTTCTTGACATGAACTTAAGGTAGTTTGTTCAGACAGTAGCATAAAGAGTGTGTCACAACTACAAATTCGCAAATCTTTTTGAATTAAAAAATCGTTGACATGTTGTTCAACCCTATAACAAAAAGACTATATAGGTTTGATCTTGGTGTGTGTTAGTTGCAAGAATTTAGATGTAAAAACCCCATTAAAAAATATTCATTCGTATGATCGTTTTGACTTCACAATGGAAACCGGAAGCCAAGATGAAATTGAGGACTTGTCTTCTAGGCCTCCTCTACCAACAGGCAATGACGGGCATGCTCTTAATTTTGAAATGAAGGGCCAGCCTTACCTTAGGAACAGATCAAGCTCACAGATTGATATCCAAGATGACGTGTTATACTCGATTAAAGATCGTCCACTTCCCATTTTTCTTAAGGTTTTTGAGCACGCCCCCGTGATTTTCTAAACATTGTATTTTGTTATGCTAACAGATATGAAGTTTAATTGTTATCTTTAATGCAGTTTGAAGATGTCGAGTTTAAGGTAAAAATGAGCAAAGCGACGCCTGGTAATCCAGTTAAGGCGGTTATGTCAAAGGTGGGTTCGCAAAAAAGCACAGGGCAAGATAACTATAAGCAGATTTTGAAGGGCATAACAGGAAGCATTGGCCCGGGTGAGATCCTTGCTTTAATGGGTCCTTCTGGTAGTGGAAAAACGACTCTTTTGAAAGTCATAGGAGGGAGGTTACGTGATAACATCAAGGGAACTGTCACATATAACGACGTTCCATATAGTCCCATTCTTAAAAGAAGGTTAGCTATATGATCAAATAATTTAAGACAAATATCTTTCATCACATGTTTTAGGGGGCGTTTATTAAAAGTGCTTTTCTTTCGGTTGGAATAGTTGTATCAAAACTGTTTATTGGAAACAACTTATTTCACTTGCAGATAATAAGTATTTTGGATAAGCAATACCAAACACCCTGGAATTTGTTTAATGATAAATCCCAAAAACTTCCCTTATTCTACTTATTGGATTCATGTACAGGATTGGGTTTGTTACACAAGATGATGTGCTCTTACCACAACTAACAGTCGAGGAAACTTTGATTTTCGCTGCATTTTTAAGACTTTCGAGCAACATGAGTCAAAGACAGAAATTGGAAAGAGTTGAGACCATTCTTAAGGAATTAGGACTTGAAAGGTAAGTTTTTAATTCGTTTATGGAAAAAAATAATATGGAACCAGTATCATGCATATTAACTTTTTCCTTACTAGTTCATTGTTCTTATAATTTGAAAACAAATAAGATGCCGTAAGACACGAGTAGGAGGAGGATTTGTTAGTGGAATATCCGGGGGTGAAAGAAAAAGAACAAGCATAGGATACGAGATCCTTGTTGATCCTTCATTGTTGTTGCTTGATGAACCAACTTCAGGGCTTGATTCCACAGCAGCGAACAAACTCATTCAGATTTTAAGAGAAAACGCCAAGGTACTAATAAACATATACCCATGTAGAACAACTGGACATGAAATCAAGTATTGAAAATTTTGCTAATTGTGTCTGTTTTTTTTAAGGCCGGCAGGACAATCATTACAACGATCCACCAACCATCGAGTAAAATGTTTCATATGTTTGATAAGATCTTACTGATATCAGAAGGCCATCCTATGTACTATGGAAAGGCAAGAGAAGCGATGGACTATTTCTCGTCCTTGAGGTTCATCCCCAACATAGCCATGAATCCTGCAGAGTTCTTGCTAGATTTAGCAACGGGTCAAGTAAATGACATTAGTTCCCCTGATGATATTGTTCCTCCTAAAGGCACCAGCGAATACGAAAGAGCTGTAATCAGGGTAAATACCATTTTGTTCCTGTCATGTACCAACTTCGACGGTGTTTGGGATTTCGTATTAAGTACTTATCTGCTTTATTTTTAAGGCAGATAAACACTTTTGAAGTGTCTGGAGTCACAGTTCATGTGCTTATGTTAAAGGGGTCATTTGGGTTTTGCTTATTTTAAAGTGTTTATAGACTTTAAAAAGAAGCAGATTGGTAACTGCTTATTTTAAGCTTCATTCCTTCTAAAATACGCAAATAAGCAGTTTTCAATAAAGCGTTTGGGATTGTTTATCTCATTTAAAACTATGTAATAAGAAAATAATCACTTTAAAATAAGCAGGTTGGTTACTATATATTTATTTCTAAGCATATAGTCCAGTTTAAATCAGAAAATCCTAGACAGTAGACACCCTTGTTATAGTTTTGATTCTTACTGCATCGTGTATGCAACCAGTATGTACAACAAAGGTATAAGACCAGACTGGAGAGCAATGAGAAAGAAGCTAATCATATAACAGGAAAGGCACCCGAACATCTTAGATTAGCGATTCAAGTGAAGAAAGATTGGACAATAAGCTGGTGGGATCAGTTTTTGATATTATTCAAGAGAACATACAGAGAGAGGTGGAGAGATTACTTTGATATACTAAGAATAGTCCAATCTCTAGGAGTTGCCCTCTTGTTAGGACTTCTGTGGTGGAAATCTAGCTACATTGACGAGGCTCACCTTAGAGATCAGGTAAGTTTCTACATATGTGAATTAGAGATGCCAAATGGATGGGTCTAGTAACTACAAATTAAGTTCAGGTTGACCAAAAAATCACTTTTTTTGGCCATTTCAAAAAATTATGCAGTATTTAATTAACTGATTAAATAATAAATTTTAAACAAAATATCAATGGATTCGCTTATATGTAGTAGATATAAGCACTTTAGAGTTCCATCTTTTTTATAAATAGTTTTACATTCTTCAAAATGCAGATCGGCTTGTTATTCTACGTGTGTATTTTTTGGACATCATCATCAATATTTGGAGCAGTATACGTGTTCCCATTTGAGAAGTTTTTTCTAGTTAAAGAAAGAAAAGCGGATATGTATAGGCTAAGCGCATACTATGTCTGCAGCACATTGTGTGACATGATCGCACACGTCACCTACCCAACTGTGTTCATGTCCATTCTGTACTTCATGGTCAATTTCAAGAAAACCTTACAATGCTTCTTCTTGACATTATCCACAGTCTTATTAATAGCTGTAACAAGCCAAGTAAGTCTATGCTCTACATCCATCATTTAAATTTCGGGAAGTAAGCTAACGAGTCAAGATTTATTGTCTAAATAGGGTGCTGGTGAAATGTTTGGGGCTGCAGTGATGAGCATTAGAAGAGCAGGGATGTTTGCTTCTTTGATACTAATGTTGTTTCTTCTTACCGGAGGCTACTATGTTCAGGTAATGACTCAAAAAAAGTTCCAACATTCGTAAACAATTACGGGAAAGAAACATTGTGAACAAAGTGAGCGTTAAATTAGTTGTTTTACCATCTAACCCTGATCTAATTTCACAAATAGAATGATATAACATTTGAGCCATTTGACGCATTGCCATATTAGCTAAATATCGACCCTTTTGATATAAAATACAATTAAAATCGGCTCATTTCTAAGTAAATGAGCAGAAACTGTCACATGCAAGCTCATGTTTCACAAACTGGTCTTTGTTTATCAACTTTTGCAGCATATACCGCAATTTATGCAATGGTTGAAGTATATATCGTTCATGTACCACGGATTCAGGCTGCTACTTAAAGTGCAATACACGGGTCATGAGTTGTACGATTGTGAAAGCAAAGGAGGATGTAGGCCATTGCAGAGTTCGCCATCATTTGATACTGTAAACTTAAATGGAGGTTGGAAAGAAGTTTGGATGCTGCTAGGAATGGGTTTGGTGTATCGTTTGTTGGCCTATATTTGTCTTCGTCGAAAGATTAGTCAAAGCAATATCTGATTAATACTCCTTAAAAATATTATTCAAGATCACCATCTTGTTGTATGATCACAAAGCTTACTTATGCATCTAATTGTTGAGAGAGTTTTTGCTTGAATAAGATCTCACCTTGTCTTAGTCTCGTAGACAACATAATTCATGCTCTTTGTATGTCTTAGAAGAGTTACCATTGACGATTAAAACCTTGATAAACGCTATGAAAACAAACTCATAAGACAATTGACCTCAAGTTGTTTAACTGAGGTATGTTACAATTAGCTAGTAACCTTATAAAACATAGTCTAATAGCCAAATTTTATATGAGAATCATGTTATACAGAACATTAACAATTTTTATATCGTGTCCACATGGTTCAAAAACTAATGTATTAAGAAACAGCTAGACAATTTCATACTCAAATAAACAAAGACCAAACTTGCATTGCACAATGTCAACTTAAAAATACTACTCTACCTACCATTGTGCCGTTGCCACTCTCCACCGCAAATATTTAGTTAACCGGTCACATAGGACTTTTGGAGAAATAGGTCAAGAGTTTCAATCCCAACTTCTGGAATAGGTGATCATTACCCGGGGCTAGGTTCTTGAGAAAGGGTTGGTCAACACCCAAAAAGAGTGCAGGGGGTCAGCGTTTCCTCGGCATTAAATCCTTTTGAAGAAAAATACTACTCTACCTAATTTTCACATGCATTGTGCTTATAAAATGACTTAACAAAGTCAAGCTTTTAACTACTACAATTAGATATTGTTAAATTACAAATATAAACATTTTCCCAGCTAATCTTCTGAACTTGTTTAATTAGTCAACTTTGTCATGATCACAACAATCATATAGTTTTTTATCAAACAATTCTATCACAAGTTTATAAAATGGAACTAGTCCCATATTTGGATCCCACTACAACTTCAAGTCTTCAACTTCAAGCTCCATCACACCACCTTGGCAAAACATGTTCCATTCAGCTTCCACCAGCAAACCACAATCCTCACCACCATCAACCACTGATGAATCACCGCCACCATCACGCTCTAGAAACCCTCAGGTACGTCTAGCACTTTACGTAGCAATGGCACAAGCAGGTTTAGGTTTTGCAATTTTTGTGATATATGGTTTATCCAGATTACTTGAGGAATATTTAAGACCAATATTATGGGCTGTGCTTTGTTCTATACCATTACGTGGTATCCAAGAAACCCTTGTGTCGTTTTGGTCTGAACCATTAGAAAAAGGTATAGTTGAAACTATATTAGCTATCCCTTTTTCTATATACAAGATTTTTGTTGGGACACTTGTTGAGATTAAAGATTTCTTGAATAAGCTAGTAACTCGTCGTAAGACTAATAAACCGGATAAGAAACAAAGTGGCTTTTCAGTTTTGGTGAAATGGTTGGTGTCTTTTTGGGTTTTTGTTATGGTTTATGAAATATTTGGTTTGTTTGGTGGTGTCATCTTGTTGGGGTTAGGGTCAATGTTTACTTTTAGTAATGTGAAGTCTAAGATGTCGTGGTTATGGGGTCTTGAGTTAAAAAGTAACGTTTATTCAGTTCTTTTGACTAAAAGGATTTTGATAAGGTTGGAAACTATTGTGGCGATCGGGTTGATTGTAGGAATGATTTTGGGATCTTTTGTTGGGATTGTGTTTTTTTCGTATAAGATTGGGGTTGAAGGGAAAGAGGTTGTTTTTTCAATTAAGTCACATGTTGAAGAGAATAATTACGCTGAGAAAATTGGATTAAAGCAATGGATGGATGATAATAATGTGCCAGAAATGGTGGATAGGTATACTACTAAGTTATATGAAACAGTAAACGAACATGTTGATAGTTTAGCAATGGAGTATAATGTGACAGAAATTGTTCAAGAAATGAAACAATTAATTACACCATTTTTTAACCAAGGCAACTATTCTGCACCTTCGACTGCATTAGCAACCTTAAACCCGTATACCGAAAAGATATTAAGTTTAAAGAAGGTGGTTATTAATCGTGAATGGTCATCAATTTATCCAGAAATCAGTGCTATTTTAAACGAGGTACAAGTGAGTAAAGAGGAGATGATTAAGAAAGCGAAAGCAATTGTTTTTCAAGGAACAGATGTGCTACAACGTGTGCTTGCAAGTAGTAAATCAGTAGTTGGTAGTAGTACTAAGCTTGTTGCTATAGTCATCAATTCAATAGTCTCTGGAGCAGCCGGAATTTTAGACTTTGTGTCTCAAGCGGTGGTATTCATTGGGGTTTTGTATGCTTTGATAACATCAGATTCTGGCGGTGTTACTGAACACGTAATGCATATGATACCATTGTCGACATCTGCTAGGACAAGATGTGTTGAGGTTCTTAATAAAGCTATTTCCGGGGTTCTTTTGGCATCAGCAGAGATTGCGGTTTTTCAAGGGTGTCTTACTTGGCTTTTGTTCAAACTATTTAATATTCATTTCTTATACATGTCAACGCTTCTTGCATTTATCAATCCCTTGCTTCCGATTTTTCCATTCTTTTTCTCCACGATCCCAGCAGCATTGCAGTTAGTACTTGAAGGGAGATATGTTCTTGCGGCTTGCTTGTCGATTCTTCATTTTTTGCTTACAGACTATGGTACTGCCGAGATCCAAGAGAGTATCCCTGGTTATAATGCGTATCTCACTGGTCTTAGCATCATTGGTGGAGTGGCATTGTTCCCATCTGCAATGGAGGTACATACCTGTTTTTTTTTAATGATAGTTTTTTCACACTCTATACAACCCATCTCACAATATATCTCACAAATGTCTCCAACTAGACTTGAGCCCACAAGCTCTTGGATAGTTGGCACACTCACATACCACTAGGCCACATGCATTGGGGTACTTGGAGGTACTAATTAACTATTACTAAATTTACCACGATGGATAGGTCGGTTGGGTTTGGGTAATAGTCAAGGGCCTCATCGCTAATCCAATCTAGTGATTAGTATGATAACTAAAAAAATATATATATTTTTTTCCTTTATATAAAAAATATGTTTTTGTCACTACAACAAAATAGTAACATGCTCACACTTATTAAAGCATGGCGCCACACTTTAAAGTGTGAAGAATTAAAAAGTTCACACTAGCATGTGTGTGAACCAATTGGGTGTAGCAAATATTGTCACATTTTTATGTGTGAAGGTTTATAAATATTTTCACACTTTTAAGTGTGAGAGTTTTAAAATAATTCTTCACACTTTTTAGTGTGATGATTTTGATTTTGAAATAATTCTTCACACTTTTAAGTGTGATGCTTTTGATTTTAAAATAATTCTTCACACTTTTAAGTGTGAGATTGAAATTCTTCACACTTTTTAAGTGTGAAGATTTTGAAACAATTATTCACACTCTTAAGTGTGAATACCTTTAAGAAAAAGTTCACACTTTATAAAGTGCGAAGAAAAAAGTGTGTAAAAACGACAAATTTGTTGTAGTGTGTACATCTGAGTCATTAAACAAACGCTTTGTGTTCTGTTGGGGTCTTTTTACACACAATATTGTAAGGTACCGGTTTTATAGATGGTAGTCTTTATATTAAAAGGATATACTGATGTAAGGAGCATTGATGCTGCTTAACTCATGTATCTGTTTTGTGCCCAACAAAGATACTGAGATGGTGACAAGATCAAATGTTAATGTTACAACTTACTAGTGAACACAAAACCTCTTTTAAAATAGAAAATGAAAAAGTATATTGCTATTTGATGTAAAAAGAATTGAAATAAGAAACCTAAGAATGTGATTTAGCAGGTTTGCCCATTTCTAATTAGTTTCCTCCTATTTACCTATTTGACCCGTTATAGTAAATGGGTTGAAGTTTCTAACTCTATCAGCATCTTAAGAATGCGAGTTCCTTATTACTTCTTCATAAACCTGGCATTGTTGTTACCGTTGTTTATTGTTAAATTTACATAATGCAGGGAGCGATAATGGGGCCACTGATAACGACACTTGTTATTGGCCTCAAAGATTTGTATGTAGAATTTGTTTTGGATGAACTAAAAGAAGAAATAGAGGAGTAAGGATGTTTGGTCTTTCTATGCTATCATTCCGCATGCGAATGATCATGAGTAGCAGCAATGTGTCAACTCTGGAAGCATATGGTTTAATTTACGTTCTTCGTAAAGTTGATGGGTCACTTTTTTTTTTCTTTTGTTAGAAATTGTATCTTCGTAACTTGTAAGCTTGTATTGTCTGAGGAAATCAAGTGTTCTTAGTTTCTTTTTTAACCGTCTGTTTTCATATCATACGAAAAAGTAAGAACATAATTTAAAAAGAGATACCGTATAGTAGTTCATATCTAACGAGTAAATGAATGATGTTCCTTCGTATTCAGTTTATTCAAAAAGGCGAGTTTTTGATTCAGATGTACACAGTTTATTACAACCCTAAGGGGGTGTTTCTTTTTCCCTTAGCTAAAGGAATGGGTCCACACAAAGTATATAATAATGTTTTTTTATGTGGAGCCCACCATTTTTCCACTAGTGCCTCTATCCCCATGTGAGTGGTATAATGGAGACTCTCCCCATTAAGACCATTTAACAGCCGTGGGTCCCACATAGGCCCCACGCATCCCTTAGCTAACAAAAAAAAGAAACACCCTCTAAGTCACTTTCACATGCATTATGTTATTAAAAAGCCTGAACAAAGTCAAACCCTTAAAAGTACAGTTACTATTAACACACAAACAAACAAAATAAAATACAAATATCTTTACAACTCATCGTGTCCAAATTAGTCAACTTCATTATCGACATCACTTTTTCATCAATCAAAACTTACAAAAAAAATAAAATTATATATATAAAAAAATGGAACTGATCCCATATTCCGATCCCACAACCACCACAACACCACCGTGGCAAGAAATGTTCCGATCAGCCTCCACCCGCAAACCACCACCAACACCACCACAAAACACCACATCAACCACCAATGACCCACCACCACAACCATCACTCTCCAGTGACCCACAAGTACGTTTAGCACTATGCATAGCAATGGCACATGCAGGTTTAGCTTTTGCTATCTTTATAGTATATGGTATATCTAGGGTTCTAGAACAATATTTGAGACCAATATTATGGGCTGTGCTTTGTAGTATTCCTTTACGTGGTATACAAGAAACCATTGTCTCTTTTTGGACTAAGCCTTTGGAAAGTGGTTTGTTTGATACTTTTTTAGCTATACCTGTTTATGTTTATGATGTTTTTGTTGGGACACTTGTTGAGGTTAAAGATTTTGTCTATAGGGTGATTCGAAGGAAGAGTAGGAAACCCGTTAGGAAACGAAGTGGCTTTTCGAGTTTGGTTAGATGGTTGGTGTCTTTTTGGGTTTTTGTTATGGTTTATGAACAATTTGGTGTGTTTGGTGGTGTGGCTTTGTTAGGGTTAGGGTTTATGTTTACTTCTAGTAAAGTTGAGTCTAAGATGTCGTCGTTTAAGGGTCGTGGTTTAAAAAGTAGTGGTTATACGGGTTTTTTGACTAAAGGGATTTTGATAAGGTTGGAGACTATTGTGGCGATGGGGTTGATTTTGGGTATGATTTTGGGGTCTTTTGTTGGGGTGATGTTCTTTTCGTATAAGATTGGGGTTGAAGGGAAAGATGTGGTTTATTCGATTAAGTCACATGTGCAAGAGAATAATTATGCTGAAAAGATTGGATTAAGGCAATGGATGGATGATAATAATGTTCCGGGAATGGTGGATAACTATACGACTCAGTTTTATGAAACGGTAAATGAACAGATTGATAGTTTGGCTATGCAGTATAATGTGACGGTAATAGTTCAAGAAATGAGACAGTTTATTACACCACGGTTAAATGGAGGTAATTATTCTGCACCTTCTACTGCATTATCAACGCCAAACCCGTATGATGAAAAGATACTAAGTTTGAAGAAAATGGTTACTAATCGTGAATGGTCAGCAATTTATTCAGAAGTCAATGCTATGTTAAACGAGGCGCGTGTGAGTAAAGTGGATATGATTGAGAAAGCGAAAGCAATTGCTTTTCAAGGAAAAGATGTGTTACAACGTGTGCTTGCAAGTAGCAAATCTATTATGGGTGGTAGTACTAAGCTCGTGTTTATAGTTATCAATTCTATACTTTCTGGAGCAGTGGAGCTTTTTAACTTTGTATCTCAATCAATGGTTTTCATATGGGTTTTGTATTCTTTGATAACATCGGATTCTGGTGGGGTTACTGAACAAGTTATGTATCTGATTCCAATTTCAAGACCCGCTAGGACACGATGTGTTGAGGTTCTTGATAAAGCTATCTCTGGGGTACTATTGGCCACGGCAGAGATTGCGGTTTTTCAAGGGTGTCTCACTTGGCTTTTGCTTAGATTATTTAACATTCATTTTTTGTACATGTCAACGCTGCTTGCATTTATCAACCCTTTGCTCCCAATATTTCCGTACTTTTTCTCGAGTATTCCTGCAGTATTGCAATTGGTATCGGAAGGTAGATATGTTGTTGCGGTTTGCTTGTTCATTATTCATCTTGTGCTTATAGAGTATGGTATTGCTGAGATACAAGAGGGCATCCCTGGCCATAGTCCGTATCTCACTGGGCTTAGCATTATTGGTGGAGTAGCACTGTTCCCATCAGCATTGGAGGTAAATAGCTATTAATAGAGCTCGCAAAATGGTTGGGTTGGGCGGGTTGGGTAATGCGTCAAGACAGGTCATTTTAATACAGGTCGACATGGGCTGGTTTTGGTTGACCTGAACACTTCTGCATCCACTTTATAAATCTTATACAACTAATAAATTCTCTGATTGTGATTACTTAGGAGGTTGAATGTGTATAAAAGGCTTTGGGCGAATTTCAGCTTGTGTGACCCCACTGACCTGTTCCCCTTTTAGCTTGTTGATTTGACCCATATGACCCGTTTCAGGTTGAATACAACCCAAATCGACTCATTCATAAGTAAATGGGTTGAAACTGCTACATCTAACAATTAGAATTCTGACTCCTGTACCTCCCATCAATTATTTATTGTTGAATTTCCATTATGCAGGGAGCAATAATGGGGCCGCTGATAACAACTGTTGTTATTGCTCTTAAAGATTTGTATGCAGAATATGTTTTGGATGAACCAGAAGAACCTAAAGATGAAAAAAAGGATTAGGGATGTTTGGACTTGTTATAGCCTATTTACAGAAATGTGTGAGCAGAGCCTATTTGCAGAAATATTTGCAGGTACAGTGTGTCGACTCACTCGACTCTCTAAATATATTCTTACCGGACAGATTCTTTGTAAAGTTGATAGGCCGCTGCACCTATTTTTAATTGTATTCTTTGTAAGTTGGTGATTGTTTGAAGCGACTGTGTTAATAACTTAATATATACTTTATACTACTTTATAAAGAATTTGTTGTTATGTTATTACTATTCTACCAAGCTTTAGGGTCCAGATTTAATCCTCATAAGGTCATAGTTAGTGGGTCTGTCCTGATCATCAATTTCATAAAATGGGTTAGTTGCAGTCTTAAGTGGGCCCCACCTTAGTTCGGTTTTCATGTATTATGGTACTATAATCCCTTTTCGTTGATTCACATATCTAGATACTGTATCTAAAGTTAGGTACACTATATGATACGGAGTATATCAGAAGGCTTTGCAACTGATCAAGATCATAAGAGTAAAGCATCATACTGTAGTTACCAACTTAAAAGTTTGCATATTTAATTCTGATTATGGGTTTATACTTTATACCATATAAGGTTACGGAACTAGAATCGCTTTTAATGTCATTCTGAAAAATGTCCTATGCAAGTTGCAAAATAATAGTCTTGTTTGATCAAATACTTCATCTTTAAATACTTAAATCTCAGTTCAGGTGGGTTAGTGTTGGAGATTGTAGGAATAGAGAGTGTAAAATCAATGTCTAGATGCAAAAGTAACAAAACAGATTACACAGGTTTACCGTTTACTAACAGTGTTTGACCCCTCTCAACATCAATTGTGCCCCTAATGTTTGTATAGTTATGTTTATATACACTTCTATTGAGAAATATGTATCTGCACTGCATTTAGGCTTTCATTTTAAGCATCCATAAATAAGAGTTTTAACCTAGTACGTCCAAACATCCCCTAAGACAATGATTATATGAAGAAAGTGAGAGAGTATCTACTGCATAACGATGACATCCTATTAGATTGTCGTAGGATACATGTGCCCATGTCAACGGAAAGTTTTGAACATAGGCCGAACAACTTATCTATTCAAACAATCTTCTGCCTATCTATGAAATAACAAGTACACATGTCAAAATCTTGCACAGGTATTATTATGACTAATGACTTTGAATTTTCGTGAAATAACTTATGATTGGGAAAGTACATCTGTAAATGAATACACAATTTAATCCATAAGAATATTTTATTTTATGTATAATTAATTTTAGTTGTGGCATCAAAATCTTAGTAGTTTCTAAATTCTAATCTCAACAAACTCTACCCGGTTAGAAAAGTGATATTCCAACAAATGACAATAAAATTTCTAACATGTGTCAACACTCAACATAGCCGCTACAACTGCTTTAGCTATAACTGCTTTAGCAAAAACGGCTTTCACAACAATTATATAGTATAGCAACAACTGCCATTTGTGATTCCACAAAAATTGCATACATGGTAAATAGTTCGATAGCTGATAGCTGGATTCCGTGGTCCAACAATAAGCTTTTATTACCTCTTTTCACTTTTTTTTTTTTTTTTTTTTTTTTTTTTTTTTTTTTGCGGGCGCGCAGAGAAACATGTTTGTTTTTTTAGACAAAAGAGCTTATTTCCTCTTCTTTTATCTTCCAAAATTTTGACATCACTTTCCTCTTATTACCTCTTCTTTCACTTCTTACTTCTTCATTCACGAACCCTACATCTCTTTCTCAATATCCGTTTTTTTACGTTTTCGTTTGTTTTTTTAAGTTCTCTTCCGTTTTTTATGTTTTCGTCAGTTTTTTTTACTTTTACGTTCATTTTTTACGTTTTCGCCTCTTTTTACGTTTTCGACCATTTTTTACGTTTACTTCTATATTTTTACGTTTTCATCTTTTTTTTATGTTTTCGTATGTCTTTTTTACCTTTTCGTCTGTTTTTTTTTTCGTTTTTATCCAATTTTTTACATTTTCATATGTTTTTTTACGTTTTCGTCCGTTTTTTACGTTTTCGTATGTTTTTTTTTAAGTTTTCGCTCGTTTTTTAGGTTTTCGTCCATTTTTTTACGTTTGCTTTTGTTTTTTTTACGTTTTCGTCATTTTTTTACGTTTTCATCTATTTTTTATGTTTTCATCTCTTTTTTTACGTTTTCGTCTGTTTTTGTTTGTTTTTATTTTTTTACGTTTTCAACGTTTTTTTTTTTACTTTTTTGTTTCTTTTTTTTACATTTTCGTGTGTTTTTTTAACATTTGCGACCGTTTTATTACATTTTTGTTTTTTTTTAATTTACGTTTTAGTCTGTTTTTTAGGTTTTAGTCTATTTTTCTTACGAGCGAAAACATAAAAAAAACAGACGAAAATATAAAAAACGACCGAAAACGTAAAAAAATGCACGAAAACGTTAAAAAAACAGACGAAAACATAAAAAATGGGCAAAAACATAAAAAAGGGCAAAAACGTAAAAAGGTGGATGAAAACGTAAAAAAACAGACGAAAACGTAAAAAACGGATGAAAGCTTAAAAAAAACGGATAAAACGTAAAAAAAATAGACGAAACATAAAAAACGGTCGAAAATGTACCAAAACGGTAACAAGCGGACTAAAACGTAAAAAAACTTGTGAAAAAGAAAAAGGAAAAGAAAAAAAACAAACGGTCTTCTTCTTGCAGATGAAGAGCTTATATGTACCTCTTCTTCTGCAGATATGGTTTGCAGATGAAGAGGTAAAAGATCTGAAAAAACAAACGACACTTAAGTGTCGTAACAGTTTTTACCAATTGGTTTCCAAATGCTATATATCGAATGCGCAAGTATTGATTTTCATAGAATGACTTTTACATAGATACAAACAAGGCGATTCTAAAGGCTACAATACTTTGAAGTGTTAACCATTTAATATGTTTAAAGTTTAGCTAGATTTATTAACTAAAAAGTTTAGCTAGATTTATTAACTAACACAAATAACCATTGACATACTTGTCACACGTTGTGGTACTTTGAAGTGTGTGACGTGTCACAATTGTTTTCCGAGGACATGTCCTCGAGGATGATTATTTACAGTTTTGAGCTTGTTTAGCCATTTGATTAGCCGTAATTTTGACCTTTATAATGTTTAAGATAAGTATAATAATTGTTATATCGTCAAAACATACGTAATTTTGACCTCTATCTTATAATTTTCAAGCCGATCGAGCTCAAGTCTTATCAAGCTCGAGCTCTGTTTAACTCGATTAGGACCCCACGTTGAAGATTAAACAAGTTTTTGGTATTTCTTGTTAAATTTAAAGATTAAATTATCTACCGTACATGTTTTTTTAGGGTGCTTCTTATCAAAAGGGTATGTTGTGCAATGTTGTTGCACTACGTTGCACGATGTTAAACCAACAAAGAAGTAAAATACATACAAAGTACGTTACAAATCAATAAACGTTCAAACATTAAAGCATACGAATTACATTACAGATCGATAAAAGTTCAAACATTAAAGTGTACGAATTACATTATAAAGCTCGTGAAGTAGTGCAGTTGAATCCAATTTTGTGTTTTCGGGATGCATATACATTTCTAGTGTTGCCTCATCAAGTACATTTATCTTTCCAGTCAAGAACTTGCAGTTTGAGCACTATGCTTTTCCATGACTCGATGTTGAAGGTCCTGCAGAATAACTTGTAGGTGTTGAAGGTCTGACTAGCAATGTAAGACATTGAGTCTTATGTGGGTAGGACGTAACCGACTAGCACCAACAGAACCTGAGTTAGTTGAAAGGATACCCGGGTACCCATTGAATCACACTTAGACAGATAGGCTTAGCGTTGGATAAAGGTTGCATTCATTAAACACACCTTCCAGATACACACTTTAGGATATCACTTGTCTGTTTTAAAGTCTTTGTCTCCTGATGGAATAACTTTGCTTTGTATCTAAAGTAGGGTTGGAGGGTCAGAAATCACATTTAAACAATTGTGGGATACGATTAAAGGTTGTTGTTTCAATTGAGCCTTTAGAACCAAAGCAATTAAGGCAATGGTAAAAGAACTCAGATCAGAATGAGGAGTTGGTTCAAATAGCAACCTTACAAAAACTATCAAGTATTAAGCTTGGGAGTCTAATCGACAAGTTTGGAATAACTATGGCGACTACAACATAAACCAAGAGTTATGCAAGTTTGGACTTCTCAATGTTTTACGAGTTTGTTCGTGTTCTATAATGTGTTTGGAGAGCAACATAAACCGTATACCTAAAGTGTTTCTATTTAATTAAACAACAATAACAACAATAATACATTAAACAACAATAATAACAATAACACATTAAACAACTACTATAACTACTACTACTACTAATACAACCACTACTACTCCATACGAAGGTTATACGACTAATTTGGAGCCAAAAGTTCCCGCCACTTTTTGGAAACCAGAACCTGGTTATACAACTAATTACTGCATACAAAGATTTTTCATGTCATCTAAGAACTCATATAGTATTGCACCCGATTGACATGCGTGATCATCAGGATTCCTTTCCAGTTAAAGTGTTGCCTCCAGCATCCTTACTCTTGTCTCTAGCATCTTTATTTTTTATTCCAGCATGTTTATCTTAAGATCTTTGTAATTGCAGTTTGAGCACTATGTTGGTTTAGATCCAAAGAACTTACATCGTGCCGGTCATCAAATTTACTCTTCCACATAAAATATCCACATCCAAATTCTCTTTTGCTTGGCTGTTACATAGTAAGAAATTATAAGTAATTTCTTTTTAACAACCTAATTGTTTGTAATTTGTATGTTTATGTAAATAAGAAATGTATTATTGTTCACCTTTGAAAGCGGACATGCATAATAAAGCATTCCATAGGTATCGGTTTGATGTGATGTTCTTTGCCTTATATATCCTTTTCCACAAGTACACCTAAATGGATTATTTCACTGCATCTCAGTTTGTAAAATTGGTGTGAAGATAAAAGGTTGTGAGGTTGAGAATAGGAGTTTGTGAAAATAATAGATTGTGAGGTTGTTTTTATAGTAAAAAATAAGAGCGGGAAAGTTTAGCGGAAAATTTTGAAGCCAAAAGATTAGCGGGGATTTTCAGCGAAAAATTTTGGAGCCATAAAATTAGCGGGAATTTTTAGCAGAAAATTTTGGAGACAAAAGATTAGTCAGAATTTTTAACCTAATTTTAATACTAATTATAGTATTAAATAAACTAATTTTAATACTAATTATATATTTTGTAACATAATTTTAAATAAAAGCTTTGTGTTTAAGTAAAATAACAGTACCGAGGACAAGTCCTCGGCAATAATATTTCATTCCCCCACCACCCCAAACAATTTTAGTTATCCCGCCAATACACTAAACGACAAAATTTTTTGGATTTGCCGAGGACTTGTCCTCGGCAAATGTCCATGAAAAAAACCGCAATAATACAGATCCACATATTTGAGTTACCAACACTTAAACAAAAATAAAACTTTTATCAATTAACATCAACACCACACCACCACTACACCACCGGCACCACCACACACAAGCACCACTGTGCACTTTCCTCAACCCCTCTCCTCGTTTATAATTCTTTCCTCAACCCTCTCCTTGTTTAATTCTCTTCTTCTCGAGGAGATAGGTTATAGGCCGGGTGATTTTAGAAAAATCTTGAATAAACCTACGATAGAAACCGGCATGACCCAAAAAGCTCCTAATACCTTTGACGGTAGTGGGATGAGGTAATTTCGTGATGACATCAACTTTGGCTTTGTCAACCTCAATCCCGTTCTTTGAAATTTTATGGCCGAGGACAATGCCCTCTTTGACCATAAAGTGACTCTTCTCCCAATTTAGACATAACCTTGTGTCTTCACAACGTTTGAGCATGTTGTCTAAATGGGAGAAACATGATTGAATGAATCCCCAATGACTGAGAAATCATCCATAAAGACCTCCATAGTTTTCCCGATCATGTCGGAAAATATGGCCATCATACATCTTTGAAACGTGCCCGGAGCATTACATAAACCAAATGGCATACGTTTATAGGCAAATGTTCCATAGGGGCACATGAAAGTGGTCTTTTCCTGATCCTGCGGATCAATGGGAATCTGAAAGTAACCCGAGAAACCATCGAGGAAGCAATAGTTCTCATTCCCCGCTAATCTCTCGAGCATCTGATCTTTAAAGGGCAGAGGAAAATGGTCTTTGCGGGTGGCGTCATTTAACTTGCGATAGTCAATGCAGACACGCCAACCCGTAATCAATCGAGTTGGAATCAACTCGTTTTCTTCGTTAGTGACAACGGTAATGCCACCCATTTTTGGAACGCAGTGTATTGGGCTAACCCAAGGACTGTCCAAGATAGGGTAAATCAATCTGGCATCAAGAAGTTTTAAAACTTCTTGTTTGATGACCTCATGAATTTTTGGATTTACCCTTCTTTATTGTTGGACTACTGGTTTGAAGTCATCCTCCATTAAAATTTTGTGGCTACAAAATTCGGGATCAATGCCCTTGATGTCGGAGAGTCTCCAAGCAATTGCTTGCTTGTGTGACTTCAAAACCTTTATTAGACTAGCCTTTTCCTCAACACTTAAATCTTTAGCAATTATGACGGATAATTTATCATCACCCTCTAGAAATGCATATTCAAGATGAGGCGGCAAGTCCTTAAAGTTCAACCACAGGAAAGTTATCACTTATCTCAACATTTTTGACTTCCTCTTTATGAAGTTGTTATGGTAGAACAGGAAGAGGAGAAGGATCTTCGTTTACTAATTTCTCAAGTAGGAGAATATCTCTCTCGGGGTCAATCTCTTGGTTATCGATTCCATCGGGAATCGAATCACTCTTGAGAAAGGCCTCAATTTCTTCTAAGACGAAGTCGCTTCCCTCAAACGGAGTGAGGCAAGGAGAAGAATTAGCAATGATGGGATAAGAAGATGGAGTGAAGTTTTCACTCGTAGAAATCATCAATGAAACCTAAAACCTCTTGAGCGTACTCCTCAGCAGCAACATCAATGACATCTATTCGGTTTACCGATTCAGAGTCATAATTTGAGGAGTACCTCGAAGTTTGATCGAGGTTGAAGGTGATTGCTTCCGCTCCAACACGCAATGTGATCTCTTGCTCAAATACATCGATAAGAGCACGCCCAGTTCTAAGGAATCCCCTTCCAAGAATGAGAGGGACCCTTGAATAGGCATCAAAGTCAACAATCACAAAATCTGCCGGAAAATGGAACTTTCCCACTTTAACGAATACGTCCTCGGCGATGCCAAATGGACGAGAAATTGAACGATCGGCAAGCTCTAAAGTCATGCACGTGGGAGTGAGTTCGGGAAGAGAGAGTTTCTTCCACACAGAATATGGCATCAAGTTAATGCTAGCACCTAGATCGGCCAAGGCGAAGCATTCAACCATACCCGGAAAAATACAAGGAATGAGAAATTTTCCGGGGTCTCCAAGCTTCTCGGGAAGCTTTTTCAAAAGAACTGCTGAGCAGTTCTCATTCAACAGAGTTCTAGCCATCTTAAAGAGTTTTTCCTTATTACTTAACAGATTCTTGATTGTTGATGCAAATTTGGGCATCAAGAGAATAACATCCGCGAAGCTAATGTCAAAGTGCAAATCTTGAAAGATTTGGAAAAATTTATCCATTTGGTGACTAGCCTTTTCGCGGAGCTTTTGTTCATTGAGACGTGATGGGTAAGGAATAGAAGTTTTGGATTTAGGGTTGTCCACTAGAGTTTCTGGCGGTTCAAAGACAACTCCAGGCTTACATCTGGTTTTTAGAATAACTTGATGTTAGACTTAAGCGATACTTCGTGAACTAGGAGATTGCACCTTGTCCGTTGTCACCTAAGGTTCACGTTCCACTACCTTTGGAGGAGAGGAAGAAGAGGTAGTAGGAATCGCGGGTTCATCATAAGAAGCACCACTTCTAGTTGTGATCGCCTTAGCATCGCCCCTCGGGTTAGCGATCGTGTTGCTCGAAAGTGTTCCTGAGCCCGAGGGTCGATCATTTAAAGACTTCTTGATGTCAGAAATCTGGCTGACCAACAACTTGTTCAACTCTTCTTGGGATTTCATGAATTGCTTTAACAACTCGTCAGATGAAGGCCCAGTTGGAAAAATTGCTTGATTTTGGTTATTAAAATTTTGAGCACGGTTGTTCTGATTGGGGCCTTGATTTTGAAAATTACCCTGATTAGGGTTGTTGTTTCCATGAAAATATCCGGGGTTGAAATTACCCTGACCTTGGTTCCGATTAAAGTTTCCTTGATTTTGGAAACCTTGGTTTTGACTTTGAAAATTGTGACCTTGATTGAAGTTACCTTGGTTTTGAAAACCTTGGTTCACTCTATTTTGATTTTGGTTACGGTTTTGGATATTTTGGTTTTGATTAAAGCCAGATGGTCCAGGGTAATGATTAGGACGATAGTTCGGGTCCATAGGAGGGCGATATTGATTGCCTCCTTGATTTTGGGACCCGGCAACAGCATGAGCTTCAAACGGGGAACCATCAGTAGCTGTGCAATTGTAGTAGGCATGCGGCCCACCACAAGTCACACAGACTTCCACTTTTTTAACCTCAGCAGGTGGAGGATGTTGTGGAAAGGAAACTTTCTTTTGTTGGGCAAGAACCAAAGCTTGAATAGCTTCAGTGAGCTTGTCAATCTTAGCATCCGTGCTAGACTGACCCACAGAAGATGAAGTAGAAGGACCCGCACTAATTTGGGAAACAACCGGCTTGCTTCGTGTAGAGCGGACCTTGGACTTGTTTTCTATGATTGCCAAAGCTTCTTTGGTGGTTCTACTCAAGAAATTACCTCCCACGGAGGCATTGAGAGAATCCTGATCAGCTTGGCTCACACCATTGTAGAAAGTATCGAGTTGCATCAACTATGAGAAACCATGATGTGGACACTTTCGAAGTAATTCTTTGAAACGATCCCACGCTTCACCAAATGATTCATCATATTTTTGAGTGAACTTGGTGATTTCGTTTTTAAGACTCGTGGTCTTTGAAGGTGGGAAGAATTCATTCTCAAACTTTTTTACCAAGTCTTCCCATGTCTCAATAGATCAAGGGATTTGTTTCTCAAGCTAAATCCGGGCTTGACCCTCGAGGGAGAACGGGAAGAGAAGAAGCTTGATTGATTCTGAAGGGACATTCTTGTACTTGATGGTTGACGTGATTTTGTTAAACCATCGAATATGAGCATGAGGATCATCCCTCTCAAAACCGTAGAATTGACTTGAGGTTACAAGATTAAGTAACCCGGTTTTGAGCTCAAAATTGTCAGCCACGATGGCTGGAACAACAATATTGTCTCTGTAACCCTCGATGGATGCTTGGAGAAGCTCACACATGGGGCGGTCTTCCGCCATGGTGACAGCTGAAGTGGAAACAGTACGGATCTCAAATCCGACTGTTGGTGTTGAGCGTCTTCGAGTCCTTCGAGGTTTAACAAGCTCACGTAATGGGCTCGTGGACCTAGAAGAACGAGTGCGCATGCACTAGGAACAAATCCAATCATAACAAAATCGAGGCAAAACCACAGTGAACTTAAACCAATAATCACAAGTAAGTGGCTTCTTTAAGAAAGGTACACCACTTACAAGGATACAAAGGCAAGTTTTAATCTTTTGTTTGGGAACTTATTATGTTCACACCCCCAGTTGGTAGGTGTTCTGTCTTAGTTTGCGACGGTTTATTTTTATGTAATTATTCATTTATTCACAAGAAAGAGACGAATATTTTTGGGTTTTTGTGTATGGGTGAAAAACTTTTGGAAAATATTTTTGGTATCGTTTCGTTAACCAAAATCGTATCTCTTTAAGAATCACCTTAAAAGAAACACGATATAGAAAGCGTAACGATTTGTTTTGTTTTTTGTTTTTTTGTTTTTTTATTTTTTTGAATTTTTCTGGTGTTGTTAACACTTTAGGAAAAGTGTTAATGACATTTTTGTATTATGATTAAGATTTACAAAAGGTGGTGGTGTTTATACAATGGCGAATGAAAAATCACTAATCTCTAAAAAACGTTTTAGATACGCAGCAACCTCCCCGACAGCGGCGCCAAATTTTGATTGATCCTGAATGGTCAACTAAATTAACCAATGTGAGTGGTTAACCAAGTCAAACGTCTCAGACCAACTAACCAAGGAGTACAGTGTATCCCCGGGTCGTTATGTCCCAGCGAGGTGTGCAATTGTATTTGAAAACGTTTAAAGTGATCGGGTGATTTAACAGAAGGGTAAGGAATTTGATTATTATGATTACACTACGGGATTATGATTGAGAATAGCTTAAAAACACTATATTAACAATTACTGATGATCAGATACACTAAAAACGTGAGCTAAGTCTAATAACGCGTACGTTTGATTTAAAGATATGTTAACGTACAAAATAAAACGCGGGTTTTAGAGAAATCAAATACCTACAAATATGAAAATTACATTTTTACAATCCTAATGATAAAAGAAAATTTTTGGAAAATTAAAATTATTTTTACAACTATTTAATTAATTACTAATTTCCTAATTACTTTTAATTATTTATATTACACTAAATTGTAACTAATTATGAAATTTAACTAGAAAAATGAAAATTAAATTTAGAAAAATCTAAAATGTTATAAAACTAATTTTCAAACAGAAATTATATTTTTCCTACTTTTTATCTATTTATTATTTATTATTTTAAATACTTTTTAAACTAATTAAAATTCTAATAAATACTAAATGAGCTAAGAAAAATCTGAAACTTTTTACAAAATTATTAAATAAATACAGGAACCTAAGAAAAATATAAAAACACTAACTGCTCAAGGAAAATAAGCTAATAAGCAATAAGCTTCTTAAATAGAAGCTATCACTTTTTGTATTTTTGGTTTTTCTTAATTTTTCTTTTACAAAACTAAATATCTACTGAAATTGAACAACTTTTGTATAAACAACTAGTGTGGAACTTAAAAATAAGCTGTGTATGGGCTTATTAGCTTAACAGGTGGGTATTAAGCTTGGAAATGAGATTTTGAGCTCACAATAAGCCACAAAGTGCACACAAGCTAGAAAATAAAGTTTAAACAACTAAAAGGAACTTAAGTTAAGTTAAATCAACAAGAAAAACCAACAGAATAAGCCAACTTAAGCAAATAAGCAATCCCAAAACCAAATAGTCCACCTGAGCTATCTTGCAGGACAAGTTTAAGAGGGGGCAAGGGGGTTTGAGCTCAGATGAAGCCAAGAACAAGGTAGACAGCTGGGTGAGCTCTCAAGAGAACCAAGAGTTACCCTGTGGGGCCCAATGGTGAGGTCTGTAGGGCCCACAGAAGTTGGGTGTGTGAGACTGTTAAGCAATGAGCAGAGGAGTACTATCATATGCAAAATAAACTAACAAAAACTCAACAGGCTCACAACAAGCCACCCAATAAGCTCAAATCAACTTTTCTAATAGGCAATTTGAGTTCAGAAATAAGGGATCATAAGCAAGGACCAGGAATAAGCTCTTCAAAATTATTAGTTGGATTTAAATGAGCTAATACCTCTCAAAAGCTTCAACTGTTGGTTCAAGAAAAACTCAAATAAACACTTAAACTTAAACTAATGAGCTAAAGCCTAACTAATCCTAACCTAATGAGCTAAATAATACTGGCCAAAGCAGAAAAGAAAAGCAAATTAGAGCTTAACTACACTAATAAGCTCAAACAGACAAACACCCCTGAAGCAGGCCTAATGGAGGCAATTGTGATGGCTTTTGCAGCCCACTCACAAGCCACTAATAAGCTTCCAAGACCGAGATAAGTTGAGATTTATGAATACTAGACTACCACCTACTTGTAAAACTTAAAATGAAGTTCTTGTGATTATTTTAACTGCCCTAAAGGATGGATCAAAAACTGCCCTATGAGACTGTCAAAATGCTTGTGCCATAGAGATCACTAAATGACCAAATTGCCTTGTAGAGAGTTAGACCTTTACTGAGATTCTTAAATCTACTCTAAATCACCACTTTGACTAAACTTTTAACAAGTAATGTGACCAATAACTGCTTATGCAAGTTTCAACTGCTCAAAACCTTTTAAGATGACAAAAGTTTCACAACTTGGCACAATATCCTAAAATCAAACTAAACTAACTAGATTATCACTATGATCCAATGGTTAAACTATTTTACGATAGATTAAAGCAACCACTATGGACCAAAACAACTTAGACAAAAAAAATATTCATGTTAACCTAAACACGTCTCAACCAGCTAAATAACAGGCAACAATAAGCTATTCCAAATAAGTTCAAAAGTGAGATCTAAGCACAAATATAAAAAGCTTATACAGTAAGCATTCCATAAAACCAATTATCATTCAAAAAGATCAAGTAAGTAGCCAGAGAGGTGCTTATGAATATGAGCAGATGAGACAATAGCAAAGGAGTAGGGCACTTAAACACTCAAACAGGTCACTCCAAGGCCAAATTTCAAGGAGCAAATGAATTGGAAAATGCAATTTTCTTGTTAAATCAGATAAACTAGCAACCAACTAACATAGAAAAACAATTCTTGTTTATTTCCAATTCATTTTGATTTCTATGCATTGGCTAGAAGAATGATCAATTTTGACAGTTATGAAATTATTGACTTTCACTCTTTTCACTAAAGTTGACTTAGGTGAGTTTTAATCTAACTGAATTGGCCTATTATGAGGTTACAAGTTATAATGAACCTATCCTAAACTAATTTTACAAATCCTATAGCAAATTTGAAGATTGTGACACCCTAGATCCTAACAGGTAACAATTAACTTGAGATTAAAGGCAACTTTGACTTTCTAACCAATAACCTACTGATTTCATGCGTTAACTGATCTACTATTACCTAGTGTGTTAAGTTTGCATAAAATTTCACCACTGGAATTCAAAAGTACACAGGTAAGTATGCACTTCCAAACACCCCCTTAAGTGAGACTGCCATAGGTTTTACAAAGCAAAAGGCTTACAAACTCTGAGAAACTAATAGCATACAACCGATTAAGCTATGTGAATGGTTACAGGGATAAATATCTCACACTAATAAGCAGTTTAACAGGCTAGATAAAATAAGCAAAAGTAAAGCTAATATAAACTGATTTTTACTAAGAATCAAGCCAGTGATAGCAAGACTAAAAACTAAGCATGAAAGGCAATATTAAGCCTAAATAAGCATGAAACAACAAAAAGTAAGCATTGAGATAAACTGCTAAGCAGTTGAACAGTAAATAAGAAAATAAATTGGAAATTTCTTACAATCTGTCCTTTGCATTTAAATAACGGTACCAAAACCAATCTCAACACAACCCTATGCTTCCCATGAAGCTCTAAACCATGCTATCCATCCTCCTCTTGCTTCTTTTGGATTTTATTATTATATTTTTTGATATTTTCTTTATTATATTTATTTTTTATTTTTGATGAAACTGAAAATTGCACTAAAACTTGAACATTCAAACTGAAACTTATATTATTTAAGAGAAAACAAGTTACAACTAAAGTTTTACTGAAATCTAAAATTACAATAAATTCGACATAACATGAAAAATAAGCTAAAATCTACCAACCCTCTCTTCTGCCTCAAAGCTTCAATTTATAGAGTGGGATTAGGGTTTTGAGACCTTCTGAGCACTTCCCAGCTTCATTCTTGACCATAGGATCAATACAACTCAATCTTGTCCATTCATTTATTTTGGCGCCAAAGTCTTTTTGGCATCTTTCTTCTAATTGTTTGTGCCAGGAGGGGTAATTTGGACTGAGGTGTTTGGTTTGGAGTAGGTATGATGATGGAGGAGGGGGAAGTGGGGTGGTGATGATGAGGGTGAGAGGGGGTAGCAGGGGTCACGGGTGTATGGTTTTGGAGGGGGTGAAGGGTGTGTTTGACTTTTGGTTTGACTGGTAGGATTATTAAACGGGGTGGGATTGGGCTTTTGTTATTTTGGGCTTGGCTAAAAAGGGTAGGGATTGGGCTAGGGTGTGTCGGGTTTGTTTGTTTAGTTTAAGTAAAAACCACAATGACTAAATATGTAATTGGCCGAAAGTTGAGGGGTAGCTCTGCCAATTTTCCCAATTTAGCAAAAGGACAATATTTGCCATAATTCAATAATCCAAGGGTCCTAAATGATTATTTTCCAAAAAATGATATTCAGGGACTAGTTTTGCCAGAATTCAAAGTTGAGGGACTATTATTGCCAAATTTCCAAACTTATAGCCCAAGGGTATTTCTTGCCAAGTTTTATTTACCAAAGGACCATACATGCTAATTTTCCCATTAAACACCTCCAGGGTATTTTTTGCCATTTTATGAAACTTGAGGGACCAATTTGCAAATTCTCCAAACTTTTCACCCAAGGACCCATTGTGACAACTTTTGATTTTTAAAAGCCTTGTGTTGACTTTTCTTGCAAAACAAATGTTCAGGGACTAGTTTTGTCACTTTTTGAAAGTTCAGGGACTGAAACTGCCAATTGTGCAAACTTTGTTTGTTTTTCATCTGTTTTTAAACATTTTGCAACTGAAACATATAAAACACAATTCCTGGAATATTTTCAGTATTTTGATGCACATTTGAGTGTTTTCAGATGTTTTGCAGTTCAGATTTGACCAAAAATGATGAGTGTTTGAGCACTCATCAATCCCCCACATTAAACTATTGCTAGTCTCTAGCAATCTTTTGAGAAAACTTAATGGATTTGAATCTCTTTACCAAAATCCATTACTTCTGGAGTAGCCAAATGTTTCAGTTCAAGTAAGAACTATGGTACACTGATAACCATGTGATTTTAAGTAAACCACCAGCTTTCAACGGTTTTGATTTGTGTTTACCAGAAGCCGTTTGCTTCTGGACTAGCCAACTCTTGATGGAATATAGTCATCATCTTTGTGAGTTGATTACCAATTATGGTTTTCCACTGCCTTTACCACAAGCCATAATCTTGCGGGCTAGCAAACTCTTTTACTTTTTAGGATATGGCGAGTTGAATATCATACAATTTTTGGCAAATTGTCAGCCATAAATGGATTTGAGATATCTTTACCAAGAGCCGTTTGCTCCTGGATTAGCCAATCCCTTTGTCGGTTAGACATGGCGGACTGATAACCACAAAAATTTTGAAATAAAGTGATTTTTTTTTTTAAATTTTAGGCCAAAAATGGGGGTACTAGAGGATATAATGTGATAAAATTTGCTAGAATTCCCCCCCCCCCCCCCACACTTAGAATTGAATATTGTCCTCAATATTCAAAGTCCCGGCTATTATGCCGAGTTGCCGACTCTCTGAACGTAAAAAGATAATATTATAAGCTAACTGTGGGAACATCATTTTTCATTTTTCACTTTATTTATATATAGACATACAACACACATTTTTTTTTGACAAAGATATATACATTGCAAACAGCAGCAAGGGACGGCCACTCCCCCACACTAGGTTGTTAGAAAGTAGAAAGAAGTCAGAGACATGGGTGAAAACCCATGTTTATGCTATTGTTTTTGTTTATCGAGTCGCTAGCTTGACTCGATCCCCGAATTCAATTGTCCTTGGGGAAAGTTTGGAGATCCGGGACAACCATGGATGGTATGTCCTATCCAAAGTAATGTTTCACACGATGCCCATTCACTTTGAAATTTGTACCGTCATTTTGAGATAACTCGACGGTGCCATAAGGATAAACCTTTGCGATAGTGAATGGACCAGTCCAACGGGTTTTTAGTTTTCCCGAGAAGATCTTAAGTCTAGAGTTGAAAAGAAGGACTCGGTCACCAACGTTGAAAACATGGTTCTTGATTTTTGAGTCATGAATCTTCTTTGTCTTTTCCTTATAGATCAAAGAGTTCTCGTAAGCTTGATCACGAAGTTAATTTAATTCATTCAGTTGAACTTTTCGATGATCACCCGCAGTTTTGAGGTCAAAATTTGCATGCTTGAGGGCCCAATAGGCTTTATGCTCAAGCTCGATCGGAAGATGGCACGCTTTCCCATACACAAGCTTGTAAGGTGTACACCTGATGGGTGTTTTGTAAGCTGTACGGAAAGCCCAAAGTGCATCATCTAATTTATCCGACCACGATGCACGATTTTCACCTACAGTTCTTTCCAATATTCTCTTAATGCCTCGATTGGAAACTTCTACTTGTCCACTTGTTTGAGGGTGGTACGTAGTAGAAAGACGGTGGGTTACACCATACTTTTGCATGACTTTATCAAATTTGTCATTGCAAAAATGCGTACCACGATCACTAATTATAGCACGTGGAGTTCCAAATCGAGCAAAAAGAGCTTTCAAGAATTTTACAACAACTCGTGCATCTGTGGGTAAAGCTTTCGCTTCAACCTATTTTGACAAATAATCAACAGCCACGAGTATGTGCTTATTTCCATGAGATGACGGAAATGGCCCCATAAAATCAATACCCCATACGTCAAAGATTTCACAAACTTGAATTGCATTTTGTGGCATTTCATTCTTTTGTGAAATATTCCCGTGACGTTGACAAGCGTCACAAGATTTGACCAATTCTTGGGCATCCTTATAAATCGTGGGCCAATAGAATCCGGAATCAAACACCTTTTTGGCGGTGTAGTTAGGATTATGGTGTCCCCCCGTGGGTCCAGCATGGCAAGCCTTGAGAATGTCATTGGCTTCTTGTCCATAAACACACCGCCGGATGACTTGATCCACACAGATTTGGAACAGGTAGGGGTCATCCCAGAAATAGTGTTTCACATCTTTAAAGAACTTATTTTTCTGTTGGGACGACATCCCTTTCACAACAAAGTTACTCGCATGGTAGTTTGCAAAATCGGCAAACCATGAGGTAATAGAGTCTCCACGAAAGGTAACTGCATTGAGTGTCTCGAGAGGGAAGGTTTCATTAATTTATTTCCTCTCGAAGACATCTTGGTGGGGGTTTTCCAAACGGGAGAGATGATCAACAGCTAGGTTCTCAGCTCATTTTTTATCACAAATTATGATATCAAATTCTTGTAGGAGGAGAACCCAACGGAGTAGTTTCGGCTTTGCATCTTGTTTTGCAAAGAGGTACTTCAAAGCCGAATGATCCGTATACACTATGCATTTGGTCAATATCAAATATGGCCGAAATTTTTCAAAGGCATACACCACTGCTAATAGTTCTTTTTCAGTGGTGGTGTAATGACTTTGAGCCTCGGTCATCGTTTTGCTCGCATAGTGTATCGGCTGAAAATGTCTAGATTTGCGTTGTCCCAAGACTACCCCTATTGCATAATCACTAGCATCACACATGAGTTCGAAATACAATTATGACGGATAATTTATCATCACCCTCCAGAAATGCATATTCAAGATGAGGCGGCAAGTCCTTAAGTTCAACCACAGGAAAGTCATCAGTTTTCTCAACATTTTTGACTTCCTCTTTATGAAGTTGTTGTGGTAGAACAGGAAGAGGAGAGGGATCTTCGTTTAATAATTTCTCAAGTAGGAGAATATCCCTCTACAGGTCAATCTCTTGGTTATCGATTCCATCGGGAATCGAATCACTCTTGAGAAAGGCCTCAATTTCTTCTAAGACGAAGTCACTTCCCTTAAACGGAGTGAGGGAAGGAGAAGAATCGGCAATGATGGGATAAGAAGATGGAGTGAAGTTTTCACTCGTAGAATCATCAATGAAACCTAAAATCTCTTGAGCGTACTCCTCAGCAGCAACATCAATGACATCTATTTGGTTTACCGATTCAGAGTCATAACTGGAGGAGTACCTCGAAGTTTGATCGAGGTTGAAGGTGATGGCTTCCGTTCCAACACACAATGTGATCTCTTGCTCAAATACATCGATAAGAGCACGCCCAGTTCTAAGGAATCCCCTTCCAAGAATGAGAGGGACCCTTGAATCGGCATCAAAGTCAACAATCACAAAATTTGCCGGAAAATGGAACTTTCCCACTTTAACGAATACGTCCTCGGCGATGCCAAGTGGACGAGAAATTGAACGATCGGCAAGCTCTAAAGTCATGCACGTGGGAGTGAGTTCTGGAAGAGAGAGTTTCTTCCACACAGAATATGGCATTAGGTTAATGCTAGCACCTAGATCGGCCAAGGTGAAGCATTCAACCATACCCGGAAAAATACAAGGAATGAGAAATTTTCCGGGGTCTCCAAGCTTCTCGGGAAGCTTTTTCAAAAGAACTGCTGCAGTTCTCATTCAACGGAGTTCTAGCCATCTCAAAGAGTTTTCCTTATTTCTTAACAGATTCTTGATTGTTGATGCAAATTTGGGCATCAAGAGAAAAGCATCCGCGAAGCTAATGTCAAAGTGCAAATCTTGAAAGATTTGGAAAAATTTATCCATTTGGTGACTAGCCTTTTCGCTGAGCTTTTGTTCATTGAGACGTGATGGGTATGGAATAGAAGTTTTGGATTTAGGGTTGTCCACTGGAGTTTTTGGTGGTTCAAAGACAACTCCAGGCTTACATCTGGTTTCTGGAATAACTTGAGGTTGGACTTGTGCGGTACTTCGTGAACTAGGAGATTGCACCTTGTCCGTTGTCACCTCAGTTTCACGTTCCACTACCTTTGGAGGAGAGGAAGAAGAGGTAGTAGGAATCGCGGGTTCATCATAAGAAGTACCACTTCTAGTTGTGATCGCCTTAGCATCGGCCCTCGGGTTAGCGATTGTGTTGCTCGAAATTGTTCCTGAGCCCGAGGGTCGATCATTTAAAGACTTATTGATGTCAGAAATCTGGCTGACCAACAACTTGTTCAACTCTTATTGGGATTTATTGAATTGCTTTAACAACTCATCAGATGAAGGCCCAGTTGGAACAATGGCTTGATTTTGGTTATTAGAATTTTGAGCACGGTTGTTCTAATTGGGGCCTTTATTTTGAAAATTACACTGATTAGGGTTGTTGTTTCCATGAAAATATCCGGGGTTGAAATTACCCTGACCTTGGTTCCGATTAAAGTTTCCTTGATTTTGGAAACCTTGGTTTTGACTTTGAAAACCGTGACCTTGATTGAAGTTACCTTGGTTTTGAAAACCTTGGTTCACTCTATTTTAATTTTGGTTACGGTTTTGGACATTTTGGTTTTGATTAAAACCAGATGGTCCAGGGTAATGATTAGGACGATAGTTCGGGTCCATAGGAGGGCGGTATTGATTGCCTCCTTGATTTTGGGACTCGGCAACAGCGTGAGCTTCAAACGGGGAACCATCAGTAGCTGTGCAATTGTAGTAGGCATGCGGCCCACCACAAGTCACACAGAATTCCACTTTTTTAACCTCAGCAGGTGGAGGATGTTGTGGAAAGGAAACTTTCTTTTTTTGGGCGAGAACCAAAGCTTGAATAGCTTCAGTGAGCTTGTCAATCTTAGCATCCGTGCTAGACTGACCCACAGAATATGAAGTAGAAGAACCCGCACTAATTTGGGAAACAACCGGCTTGCTTCGTGTAGAGCGGACCTTGGACTTGTTTTCTATGATTGCCAAAGCTTCTTTGGTGGTTTTACTCAAGAAATTACCTCCCGCGGAGGCATTGAGAGAATCCTGATCAGCTTGGCTCACACCATTGTAGAAAGTATCGAGTTGCATCAACTCTGAGAAACCATGATGTGGACACTTGCGAAGTAATTCTTTGAAACGATCCCACGCTTCACCAAATGATTCATCATATTTTTGAGTGAACTTGGTGATTTCGTTTTTAAGACTCGTGGTCTTTGAAGCTGGGAAGAATTCATTCACAAACTTTTTTACCTAGTCTTCCCATGTCTCAATAGATCGAGGGGGTTGTTTCTCAAGCCAAATCCGGGCTTGACCCTCAAGGGAGAACGGGAAGAGAAGAAGCTTGATTGCTTCTGAAGGGACATTCTTGTACTTGATGGTTGACTTGATTTTGTTATACCATCGAATATGAGCATGAGGATCATCCCTCTCAAAACCGTAGAATTGACTTGAGGTTACAAGATTAAGTAACCCGGTTTTGAGCTCAAAATTGTCAGCCACGATGGCTGGAACAATGATTGGTCCCAAACGGTCAACCTAAATTGACCAGGTGAATGGTCAACTAAGTCAAACGTCTCAGACCAAATCTCCGTGGAAGTATAGTGCTTCCCCGGGTCGTTATGTCCCGACGAGGTGTGGATTGTATTCAAACGGCTTTGTGATCGGGTGAATTTGGATGGAAAGGGGTTTGTGATTGATCTGACTAAGGAATCTACAATGAAATAGCTTAAATAAGCTATATGAATAAGACAAGGAAGTAGGAAAAACCAGAAACGTTTACGTACAAAATTAAAAGTGAAAACGGAAATCTGAAAACACCCAGGGGGTGAAATTGACTTTTTTACAAACTAAAAGTTAAAAGAAAATTTTTATAAAAATAAAATAAATTTTAACACTAATTAATTATGTAATATTAATTAAATACTAATTAATACTTAATTATTAAATACTAATTAATACAATATTAATTAAATGCTAGAAAAATGAAAATAAAATTTCTAAAATTATAAAATGACTAAAAATAAGTTTTAAAATTAAAATAAGTATTTTTGTCTTTTTGTGGTTTTTCTATTAATTAATTACTAATTAATTATTAATTACCTACATAAACTATTTTAAATTAAGAAAAATAGAAAATGAACAGTAAAAATCACAAGAAAATTTCTAAAATTATTTTACAACATATAAAAGCTAGGAAAAATATAAGAACTAGGTTTCACTTAATAAAAACTAATTATGCTATTTAAAACTAATTATTACTTAATTATTAATAAAACTAAGATTAATTCTAATAAATACTAAATGATAAAATAAAAATCTGAAAAAATTGTTATAAATACTTTAATATAAGAGGAATTTAAGAAAAAAATAAAATAGCTAAGTACTTAATAAAAATTTAAAAATGAAAATTAAAATTAAATTACATTAAATAGAAACTATCACTTAAATTAAAACTTGGATTTTTGTTAATTTTCTTTTTGAAACTTGTTACACTATTGAAAATAAGAAACTTTTAAAAAAACAACTTTTACAAAGCTTGAAATTGAACAATTTGGACACTAAAAGGTCCAACAGTTGACTTTTGTTGACTGTGGTGGGCAAAAGCTTAAAATAAGCTCATGTGGGGCCCACAAAAGGTGAATCTGATTCAATTGAGTGTATTGGACAAGTATAAGCCAGAAAAAGCAGAAGTGAACCACAAAATAAGCAATTAAGCTCAAATGAGCACTTGGCTTATTTGTTTCAACACTGAAAATGGGACAGAGTTTGTGGAGTTGATTCAGGTGGGTCCCAGTGGTTCCAAGCTCAAATAAATGGTCACAAACCCAAGCCTACCAGGGGGGGGGTTGGGAGAAACCAAGTTTTGGATGTGGGGTCCACTATGGAGGCCAGAAACCACCACCAAAGGTGGTGGTGTGGCCACTGATCTGATGCAGCAGGGGAAACAGCCACCCTGCAGCCCACTTTGGGCAATGGTGGGGGCCCACACAAAATTCACAAAAATATAAACAAGCTAGGACTTAAAAGTTGAGGTGGTAGACAACCAAATTAAACAAGTTTCATACTCTGAATCATACCACAAAATTCTATTTAATTCATGCTATATTGAGAAAAATCTGAGAAAGTGCAATTTGACTTTTGAAACAAACTTGATATTTTGACTTTATCGAGCTTTGATCATACTAAACTAACTAGAAATGATATATTAAGCTATTCTAACATGATAATGAGCTACAACAACAATTAGTGAAAGGATTTGGGTGGTTTGGAACCCAACTGTTCCAACAGTTGGATTCTTATGGGGCTTGTTTGATGATTTTGACTTTCTACTTAACAAGTGCAAAAGTTGTGACTTGCAAGACCATTTTGGACCTATAGTAACATGTTACAACTGAAAACACTAACAAAAAACTCCCTGAGCACATTGAATAGGCCTGAGCCAAATACTCCTTTTGACAACTGAATTGGAGATTTTCAAAAACAAATGCATGACCTAAGGTGTCTTACTGATTCAAGCTACCTATATAAACTATGTGGAAGATCTACAAGCTAAATGGAGTAATGATAAGCAGAATACTAAGCTAACACCTATGTGCAATGGTGAGCTAATTAGGACAGTTAAATGGGAAATCTCAGCAATACTACAACAATTAAACTAAGAACACCCTAATAAGCTTTTAATGAGCAAAAGTAAGCAGACAATTTCATCAAAATAACACAAAGAAGTAGAAATAAAGCTCAGCTATAGTGACTGCTAAAATTTAGGGAAGAAATTCTTACAAAGGTCATATGCTCAGCCAATGGTTTCCAAAACATTTCACCACCAAATCCTACAATCCCCCAGGAGTTTTAATACCTAATGGACATCCAAACTCAGCCCTGATCAGCTTTCCTCCTCTTCTTCCTTTATTTCTGAATTTCCAAGTATTTATTGGGTATTTTTGATAATTTGAGTAAACTGAATTACAAACCTTCTAAATGCTTATCAAAGCTTTTGAAAGCTTGCAAGTAACTGAATGGAGCTCAAAATAGCATTCAACAACAATGTTTAACTTTCTATGAACCAAATTAAGATTTCAAGTAAAATTGACATAAACTTAATTGGTAACTAAAGCTTGCAATGGATGATAGAAATAAAAATTCAATTATACTGGAAATGTCAATATTACAATTTAAAAACTGAAACTTACAATTAAAATTAGTTTTACCCTAAAAACAACATTATCTAAACTAAACTAAAAACCAATTAACTACTCACTCCTACCCAACACTGTCTTCTCTCTTTTTCTCTTCTTTTATAAGCTTCCAGGGGTCTGTGGGACTTTTCCCACTTTGATTTAGGTCCGTTGGATGAGTATTAAGTGATCTGAGCCATTCACTTCATTTTGGCGGGAAAGTGATTTTTTTTGCAAATGGGGTAGTTTTCTTGTAGCAGAGAACAACTCTTGGACATATGTGGAGGAAAGGGTGAAAATGGTTGAGTGTGGCAGGGAAAGGGTGAATAGGGGTGATGATGGTGTTTTTAGCTATGGAGGAGGAGTAGCAGGCTATGGAGTCACGGGGTGGGAGATGAGGTGGAGGTCAAAGGCCAGGGTTGACCACACGTTTTTATTAAAGGTGGTGTTGGGCTGGGTGTTTGTGGATCAGGGAGATGGGATGGGCTTGTGGAGATATAAGGGTGAGTTATTTAAGTTGGGTTGGTTTGGTTTTGGTTTAAGTTAAATACGGTCCATTTGGTTTATTAGTGAACAAGTAAGCATAGGGACCATTTGTGTAATTGACTGAAAGTTAGGGGTAGGTTCTGCCAAATGTTCAAAGTTAATCACAAGGGTTAAACATGCCACATATTAAATTCCCAAAGTTCCTTAATGGTTATTTTTTCCAAAATGAATTGTCCGGGGACCATTTTTGCCATTTTCCAAAATTGAAGGACCAAAATTGTAATTTCTTCAATCTTTCATTCCAAGGACTAATATTGACTTTTTTTAAAATTCCCAAGGACTCAAGTTGACTTTATTTTCAAAAATATCCCACCAGGGACCAAATCTGCCAAAGTTTGAAACTCCAGGGTCTAAAATTGTAAATTTCCAAAACTTTTCCAATTTTTCACCAAAGGACAAAATATGACAACTTATGATTGTAAAAGGACCTTTGGTGATAATTTTCCATATTTTGAATGACCAGGGACTAGTTTTGTCATTTTATGAAAGTTGGGGGACTGAAATTGCCAATTTTGCAAACTTTGTACGTTTTTCATCTGTTTTTGCTCATTTTGCATCTAAAACATATAAAACACAATTTTGAAATATTTTCAGTATTTTGATGCATTATTGAGTGTTTTTGTATGTTTTGCAGTTCAGATTTGACCAAAAATGATGAGTGTGTGAGCACTCATCAATCCCCCACACTTAACTATTGCTAGTCCCTAGCAATCTTTTGAGAAAAACTTAATGGATTTTAAACTCTTTACCAAAAGTCATCACTTCTGGAGTAGCCAGGTGTGAGAACTGTGGTACACCTGATAACCGTGTGATTTTGAGCAAATCACCAGCTGTCAACGGATTTGATTAGTCTTTACCAAAAGCCGTTTGCTTCTGGACTAGCCAGCTCTTGATGGAATAGTCAACATCTTGGTGAGCTGATTACCAATTATGGATTTTCCACTGCCTTTACCACAAGCCATAATCTTGTGGGCTAGCCAACTCATTTGCTTTTGGGGAGTTGAGGAACCATACAATTTTGGGCAAATTACAAGCCGTCAACGGATTTGAGATGTCTTTACCAAGAGCCATTTGCTCCTGGACTAGCCAATCCCTTTTGTCGGTTAGACAAGGCGGACTGATTACCACAAAAATTTTGAAGCATCAGTGAAAAATTTTTAAAATTTTTGAGATTTTGGCTAAAAACGGGGGTATTATATAGTAAAATGTGATAAAATTTGCTAGGATAGCGAATACCCCCCCCCCCCCCCCCCCCCCACACTTAGGATGAATATTGTCCTCAATATTCAAAGTCCCGGCTATTATATAGTAAAATGTGATAAAATTCGCTAGAATAGCGAATACCCCCCCCCCCCCCCCCCCACGTAACGATTTGTTTTGTTTGGTTTTTTTTTTTTTTTTTTTTTTTTTTTTTTTTGATTTTTTCTGGTGTTGTTAACACTTTAGGAAAAGTGTTAATGACGTTTTTGTATTATGATTAAGAATTACAAAAGGTGGTGGTGTTTATACAATGGCGAATGAAAAATCACTAATCTCTAAAAAACGTTTTAGATACGCAACAACCCCCCCCGGCAGCGGCGCTAAATTTTGATTGATCCTAAACGGTCAACTAAATTAACTAATGTAAGTGGTCAACCAAGTTAAACGTCTCAGACCAACTAACCAAGGAGTACAGTGTATCCCCGGGTCATTATGTCCCAGCGAGGTGCGCAATTGTATTTGAAAATGTTTAAAGTGATCGGGTGATTTAACAGAAGGGTAAGGAATTTGATTATTATGATTACACTACGGGATTATGATTGAGAATAGCTTAAAAACACTATATTAACAATTACTGATGATCAGATACACTAAAAACGTGAGCTAAGTCTAATAACGCGTACGTTTGATTTAAAGATATGTTAACGTACGAAATAAAACGCGAGTTTTAGAGAAATAAAATACCTACGAATATGAAAATTACATTTTTACAATCCTAATGATAAAAGAAAATTTTTGGAAAATTAAAATTATTTTTACAACTATTTAGTTAATTACTATTAATTAATTACTAATTTGCTAATTACTTTTAATTATTTAAATTACACTAAATTGTAACTAATTATGAAATTTAACTAGAAAAATGAAAATTAAATTTAGAAAAATCTAAAATATTATAAAACTAATTTTCAAACAGAAATTATATTTTTCCTACTTTTTATCTATTTATTATTAATTATTTATTATTTTAAATACTTTTTAAACTAATTAAAATTATAATAAATACTAAATGAGCTAAGAAAAATCTGAAACTTTTTACAAAATTATTAAATAAATACAGGAACCTAAGAAAAATATAAAAACACTAAGTGCTCAAGGAAAATAAGCTAATAAGCAATAAGCTTCTTAAATAGAAGCTATCACTTTTTGTATTTTTGGTTTTTCTTAATTTTTCTTTTACAAAACTAAATATCTACTGAAATTGAACAACTTTTGTAAAAACAACTAGTGGGGAACTTAAAAATAAGCTGTGTATGGGCTTATTAGCTTAACAGGTGGGTATTAAGCTTGGAAATGAGATTTTGAGCTCACAATAAGCCACAAAGTGCACACAAGCTAGAAAATAAAGTTTAAACAACTAAAAGGAACTTAAGTTAAATCAACAAGAAAAACCAACAGAATAAACCAACTTAAGCAAACAAGCAATCCCAAAACCTGTCCCAAACAGTCCACCTGAGCTATCTTGCAGGCCAAGTTTAAGAGGGGCAAGGGGGTTTGAGCTCAGATGAAGCCAAGAACAAGGTAGACAGCTGGGTGAGCTCTCAAGAGAACCAAGAGTTACGCTGTGGGGCCCACTGGTGAGGTCTATGGGGCCCACAGAAGTTGGGTGTGTGAGACTGTTAAGCAATGAGCAGGGGAGTACTATCATATGCAAAATAAACTAACAAAAACTCAACAAGCTAACAACAAGCCACCCAATAAGCTCAAATCAACTTTTCTAATAGGCAATTTGAGTTCAGAAATAAGGGATCATAAGCAAGGACCAGGAATAAGCTCTTCAAAATTATTAGTTGGATTTAAATGAGCTAATACCTCTCAAAAGCTTCAACTGTTGGTTCAAGAAAAACTCAAATAAGCACTTAAACTTAAACTAATGAGCTAAAGACTAACTAATCCTAACCTAATGAGCTAAATAATACTGGCCAAAGCAGAAAAGAAAAGCAAATTAGAGCTTAACTACACTAATAAGCTCAAACAGACAAACACCCCTGAAGCAGGCCTAATGGAGGCAATTGTGATGGCTTTTGCAGCCCACTCACAAGCCACAAATAAGCTTCCAAGACTAAGATAAGCTGAGATTTATGAATACTAGACTACCACCTACTTGTAAAACTTAAAATGAAGTTCTTGTGATTATTTTAACTGCCCTAAAGGTTGAATAAAAAACTGCCCTATGAGACTGTCAAAATTCTTATGCCACAGATATCACTAAATGACCAAATTGCCTTGTAGAGAGTTAGACCTTTACTGAAATTCTTAAATCTACTCCAAATCACCACTTTGACTAAACTTTTAACAAGTAATGTGACCAATAACTACTTATGCAAGTTTCAACTGCTCAAAACCTTTTAAGATGACAAAACTTTAACAACTTGGCACAATATCCTAAAATCAAACTAAACTAACTAGATTATCACTCTAATCCACTGGTTAAACTATTTTATGCCAGATTAAAGCAACCACTATGGACCAAAACAACTTAGACAAAAAAAGGATTCATGTTAACCCAAACAGGTCTCAACCAGGTAACTAACAGGCAACAATAAGCTATTCCAAATAAGTTCAAAAGTAAGATCCAAGCACAAATATAAAAAGCTTATACAGTAAGCTTTCTAGAAATCCAATTATCATTCAAAAAGATCAAGTAAGTAGCTAGAGAGGTGCTTATGAACATGAGCAGATGGGACAATAGCAAAGGAGCATGGCACTTAAACACTCAAACAGGTCACTCCAAGACCAAATTTCAAGGAGCAAATGAATTGGAAAATGCAATTTTCCTGTTGAATCAGATAAACTAGCAACCAACTAACATAGAAAAACAATTCTTGTTTATTTCCAATTCATTTTCATTCCTATGCATTGGCTAGAAGAATGATCAATTTTGACAGTTATGAAATTATTGACTTTCACTCTTTTCACTAAAGTTGACTTAGGTGAGTTTTAATCTAACTGAGTTGGCCTATTATGAGCTTACAAGTTATAATGAACCTATTCTAAACTAATTTGAGAAATCCTATAGCTAATTTGAAGATTGTGACACCCTAGATCCTAACAGTTAACAATTAACTTGAGATTAAAGGCAACTTTGACTTTCTAACCAATAACCTATTGATTTCATGCATTAACTGGTCTACTGTTACCTAGTGTGTTAAGTTTGCATAAAATTTCACCACTGGAATTCACAAGTACACAGGTAAGTATACACTTCCAAACACCCCCTTAAGTGAGACTGCAATAGGTTTTACAAAGCAAAAGGCTTCCAAACTCAGAGAAACTAATAGCATACAACTGATTAAGCTATGTGAATGGTTACAGGGATAAATATCTCACAATAATAAGCAGTTTAACAGGCTAGATAAAATAAGCAAAAGTAAAGCTAATTTAAAATGATTTTTACTAAGAATCAAGCTAGTGATAGCAAGACTAAAAACTAAGCATGAAAAGCAATATTAAGCCTAAATAAGCATGAAACAACAAAAAGTAAGCATTGAGATAAACTGCTAAGCAGTTGAACAGTAAATAAGAGAAAAAATTGGAAATTTCTTACAATCTGTCCTTTGCATTTAAATAATGGCACCAAAACCAATCTCAACACAACCCTATGCTTCCCATGAAGCTCTAAACCATGCTATCCATCCTCCTCTTGCTTCTTCTGGATTTTATTATTATATTTTTTGATATTTTCTTTATTATATTTATTTTTTATTTTTGATGAAACTGAAAATTGCACTAAAACTTGAACATTCAAACTGAAACTTATATTATTTAAGAGAAAACAAGTTACAACTAAAGTTTTACTTAAATCTAAAATTACAATAAATTCGACATAACATGAAAAATAAGCTAAAATCTACCAACTCTCTCTTCTGCCTCAAAGCTTCAATTTATAGAGTGGGATTAGGATTTTGAGACCTTCTGAGCACTTCCCAGCTTCATTCTTGACCATAGGATCAATACAACTCAATCTTGTCCCTTCATTTATTTTGGCGCCAAAGTCTTTTTGGCATCTTTCTTCTAATTGCTTGTACTAGGAGGGGTAATTTGGACTGAGGTGTTTGGTTTGGAGTAGGTATGATGATGGAGGAGGGGGAAGTGGGGTGGTGATGATGAGGGTGACAGGGGGTAGCAGGGGTCACGGGTGTATGGTTTTGGAGGGGATGAAGGGTGTGTTTGACTTTTGGTTTGACTGGTAGGATTATTAAACAGGGTGGGATTGGGCTTTTGTTATTTTGGGCTTGGCTAAAAAGGGTAGGGATTGGGCTAGGGCGTGTTGGGTTTGTTTGTTTAGTTTAAGTAAAAACCACAAGGACTAAATATGTAATTGGCCGAAAGTTGAGGGGTAGTTCTGCCAATTTTCCCAAGTTATCAAAAGGACAATATTTGCCATAATTCAATAATCCAAGGGTCCTAAATGATTATTTTCCAAAAAATGATATTCAGGGACTAGTTTTGCTAGAATTTAAAGTTGAGGGACTATTATTGCCAAATTTCCAAACTTATAGCCTAAGGGTATTTCTTGCCAAGTTTTATTTACCAAAGGACCATACATGCTATTTTTCCCATTAAACACCTCCAGGGTATTTTCTGCCATTTTATGAAACTTGAGAGACCAATTTGCAAATTCTCCAAACTTTTCACCCAAGGACCCGTTGTTACAACTTTTGATTTTTAAAAGCCTTGGGTTGATTTTCTTGCAAAACAAATGTTCAGGGACTAGTTTTGTCACTTTTTGAAAGTTCGGGGACTAAAACTGCCAATTGTGCAAACTTTGTTCGTTTTTCATCTGTTTTTAAATATTTTGCATCTGAAACATATAAAACACAATTCCTGGAATATTTTCAGTATTTTGATGCACATTTGAGTGTTTTGATATGTTTTGCAGTTCATATTTGACTAAAAATGATGAGTGTTTGAGCAATCATCAGGTTTTCTGTGGCCCAATAATGGCAAGGAGGGCCCATTAATATTTAACGTATTTATATAGAAGACTAAGAAAAATATGGCCCTCTTTAAGTGAAGGCACGATGCGATGGTACCACTTGCACACCCCTTGAGCCTCCTTTTTTTATGTGAGACAAAACATCCCAATTTTCAATAACGAGTATAACTTAGGTTTGGTTAAAATATATTTGTTTTAACGTTTATGTGTGTTTACTTGACAATTCGACAATGATCATACTATGTGTGTTTGACTTTCATGCATGTATTTCATCTATATTTGTGTATGTGTAAAATTTAGGATAATATTATTAGGCTTAGATTAACAAAAATAAATAAATAAATAAATAAAAATAAAAATAATAAATAAAGAAAAATAGCAAAAAGAAAAGTTACGTAAAAAAAGTTTATAGTACAAATTGGCCACGACAAAATATAAACGGTTAAAAACCAAAATAACTGAAAATCCGAACTAAAGCTGATGAAAAATTGATCTAATAAAACAGAAAAAAATGATCGATTTCAATTTTAGGTTTTATAAAAACCAGATGCTTTGGTTCGGTTTCAGTTTTAGCAAAAAAGCAACCTAAATCGAAAATGATTTGTGGGCATAATTAATGGACATAAAGATAGACTTACAAATGTGCTTGCTGGAAATGAGAGATTGATTTAGTGAGTAATGATGAGAGATAATGTATGTATAACACTTACCAATTTATTTATTATTTATTATTTTTTTTATTTTTTTAAATATAACTTCATTTCAATTATTATTATTATTATTATTATTATTATTATTATTATTATTATTATTATTATTTTATTTATTTATTTTTTTTTTATTTTTTTTTTGAACTTATCATTTCAATTAAATAACCAACCAGATTTTAACGACCACGTGGTGTCTTATAGTGTACATAACACTCGGAACAAACTAGGTTTAATGACCATCAATATTTGACATTTGTTTTTGATTAGTTGTACCAAAACTAGATCGTATTCTTTTATTTTCCTTCTTTTACTTTTGGAAAAGTAAAAACGGAGTCGTAGTCATGGTGTTTGCATTTGTTAGTTTGGTATGTCACAAAACAACTATGATCAAGGGAGTAAGATTAACTCAAAGTTTAACGTCAAATTATCAAAATCAATAAGAATGTCTTAAACCATACCTTATTTCAATCTTAATCCAAAAATAAGATTCCGTAGTTTGCATTTGAAGTTGCTTTAATTTGCTTAATATACACAACAAAACATCAACTAAGTTAGGCCAACGGTTGCGACATACTTGTAGTTGTTGTTATCTTCTTCTATATTTCATATCATTGCCTTGGAATCAAAGCAAAGCAGTTGTTATAGTTATTGGCTACCATCTCCAACCATCCTTTATTTCCCTACCTTATATCTCTTTCTTTTATTTTCATTTTGTCTTCATATCCTCTGCCCAAATTCTAGCTCAATAACTCTCGTCTTTCGGTTTTAAAACAACGTTTTTTCTTGAACCTTGTATGATCGGTATCTTGAAGTTATTATAGTTTTATTGAGGTTCTGGTCACCATATTATTTCTTGAAGTTATTAGCCTGGCCAAAATGGATTCTTGAAGTTTTGATACACCCATAATATTTTCTTGAAGCTCAAGTCTTGTACTAATGATCAAAATTTTAAATTTTTAATCTTGTCCACATAAACTTTTGAGGTTCAATTCTCATCCATATAAGGAGTTTTGATCATGCCAATATCTCTGTCTTGAAATCTTGATCCTACCCTATATCGTTTTCTTGTTGGATTCACAAAGTTATATTTCTGCCCATATCAGTTTCTTGAATTGTCAAGCCTAGGCACATTGGTTTTCTAACTTATTTTGTTATCTACATGAAACAATAAAGAAAAACAAGTTCTTTAAGTTTCTTGAAAGCAAAGTTTCATGTGTGTAGGTTAGTTTAAAGGTATATATTCATACCAAAGCCAAAAGTTGCAGCTTTCTATATTTCAATGAATACGAGATACTTTTTTACACCAGAATCATTATGCAACTCAGCCGTGGCAATATCATTTGCATTGGTTCCAGCGGCTAGAGAAGAGGGGACGACGACCGAAGACATGGGCCCAAGAAATCGGGCTACAACGCGGGCCACAACTAGTATCCCTTCTTCTTTGTTGGTAAGAATGGCAATTAGGATATCAAGGGCAAGGTGGTATAGTTTTGCAAGAAGGGTGTTTCTTTACCAAAATGGGTCAAGGTCGGATATTGCGTCGAACCCATTTAATACGGGTTCTTGGATGTTTATGGAGTTAATTGGTTTGGTTTTTCAGATTGTGATGATAGCATATACTCTATCAGTTTCCAAAGAAGAGAAACCAGTTTGGCCCATGAGAACATGGGTTTCCGGGTATGGAACCGGGTGTGTGCTTAGTTTGGCCATATTGTTATGGCGATATCGGGTTTTTTGTTGGTCCCAAGTTGGAGTAGAACATAACGGTAACATTGAAGATTCAAGGTAACCAAAAGTTCATATATCTTATGTTCCAAAATTGTAATACTTTCTACTTTTTGTCATCTAAAAATTTAATCATATTTTTTATTTATTTATTTATTTATTTTTTTGAGTAACATAAAGATTACTCCATTAAAGGTGGTTTAGCGAAAACTAAAGACTTTTATTTATAATATTTCATGCTTTAAAATACTCGTATACAATTTTCCTAATGCTGTAAATATTAACAACATTTGATTATTTTTATTGATTATTTTCTAATATTACTTCACAAATTGAACATTTGATTAATTTAGAAGTTTAAATGCTAATAGCAAATAATACTATGGGCCAAGGGTATAGCCCAGAAAATAGCCATGCCCAACTCAACACCTATAACCAAAAGTTGTAGCCCAAATGACTATGCAGTCTAGAGTAATTTTGTGGTTACTAATATACTATTACATGCAGGAACATGCAAATAATGAACAAATCTCGAACAATTCTGGAGCTATTCTTTGCAATATGGTTCGTGATGGGGAACGTTTGGGTATTTGATTCACGCTTTGGAACGTTTAGGAAAGCTCCAAAACTCGACGTGCTTTGCATCTCTTTACTTGCTTGGAACGCAATTACCTACTCATTCCCGTTCATATTATTTTTATTTCTTTGTTGTTTTGTGCCACTTATTAGTAATATCCTTGGCTACAATATGAATTCTGGCTCGACCAATCGTGGTGCATCTGAAGATCAGATATCTAAGCTACCTGTATTGAAATACAAAGAAAGTGAATTACCTGATTTAGAACATGGAAAAGCCATCGTGGATAGCTCAACCACTGTAAGTATATAACACACAAATGTCCTACTATGGTACAATTTGAACTCAAAATGTCATAATGTTATTATACGTAATGTTAACAAGATATGTATTTACAGGAATGTTGTATATGCTTAGCGAAATACAAGGAGAAGGATGAAATGAGACGATTGGGATGCTCACATATATTCCATATGAAATGTGTGGATCAATGGCTCAAAATAGTATCATGTTGTCCTCTTTGCAAGCAAGAGTTGGAACGATAACATGATATACGGGTATCCATGTTACCAGTGTATAGTATCATGCATGACACATGAACGGGCAGCATAAATATTGATCTAATTTTTCTTTCAAGATATATACAGAACTTGTAAAAAGATTTGGTTATTAGGGTGAAAGGTGCATGGGTATAAATTGTTGTTCACCAACGTTATCGATTTGTTTGTTTATATCATTTTTGTTTCTTGTTTTCTGTTTTTGTGTAAATCATTTGAATGCACAGCCTTTTTATGAATTAAGAGTGTCGTTTTATATGTTTATACGATTTTGGATTAATGCATCATATGGGTTATTGAACTTGTAGAAACGTTTCAAATAATCTATTGATCAGATCGATCTTTGTGTTCTAATACAATAATAAAAATCCACCATTAATTTATTTTTTTCCCAATGATAATGCATGCGGCGGGTTGGGTCAGGTCCAAAGACAGATCCATACATCTCAAGAAGTTTCACTCGTTATTTAATCCAATATATAGTCAGGTATTTGTTCGGTATTTTTCTTTCTGCGGTGACAATCCGATTAAAAGATTTGTATACGAAAAATTGAATCAGCGAGTTGTGAAAGTAAAAACACGACTTAATTAAGTCGGTAATTTAGTAATTTATTTCGAGATTTGTGTAGAGATGATTGTGTTGGTGATAAGGTGATGAAGGAGACTCTAGGGAAGAAGACGGAGGTCAATAAAAAGTGAATGTAAGAGGAATGATGCGGGAAAATTAAGATGATCCACTGACACGTTAAATCTAGTTTTAATATTTATATATGGACTGACTTAACAAGTAGACTAAAACACTTACAGGCATTGTAGTCGACGATGTATACACAGACTTTGTAAGAGCAGGTCGTTTGCAGAGTGATGAATGAAATTGAAATAAGACAAAAATAGGTCCCTGAACTTTCTCTAAAACATCGCATGGGGCCCAAGTTCAAGAAAATCATCGTAGGGAGTCCAAAACACTAGTTTTAGTGTCCGATTGCGTCCCTTGACCCGTAATGATGAGGTCAACGCTCCTTTTGTGTTATATTTTCAAGGGCATAATAGTCAAAAACATATTTTTAACCATATGTATTTAAATCTAACCCAAAGTTGTATCATATTAATGTTTCCCTCTTGCTTAAATACTCTAAAAACCCTAAATTAGTAGCAACACACATGCAACCCAAATCACTAACAATGGCACGAAAAGATAATGGGAAGCCTTTGTACAATGGGCCGAGGAAATAGCATCGCTCCAATGAAGACTGCTTGGATTTTAAGAAGGAGAAGGAAGAGGTTGTCGACTATGTGTTATTACCAAAGTTTGATGATTTGGAAACAAGGATTAAAAATCTTGAAGCTATATTTAAATATCTAAAGCAAAGGAAGGAAATGAAGGAAAATGGTGATAGGGAAAGTTGTGGCTCTCTAGCTAAGTGTATGTTTAGATGATAGGGAAGTTTGTAATGATTATCAACATGAAACCGATAAATAAAAATTTGGGTTTTTTACTAAATGATAGTGTTCGGCAATCAAAAGGTTGCTTCTTGTTGTTAATTGGTTAGTTTGACTTTTATAAGTCAATTTGGCAATTTGACTATTCGATGTCAAAGTAACTAAACGATTTGCCTTTTTCAATATAGTGGGTGTTTGGATTAGCATTTGCATTTTGGAATTACATGTTATAATATGTAAAGCATTTGCATTCGAACACATGTAACAATTTACAATTACTGGGTATGGTTTGAAGATAGGTTCCATGCATCAGATGTTAAGTGGCCAGTGTGTTTGGTTTTGGTGATACAAAGGTGTGATGGATTTTGTTGGAACACATCTTGCATTTGTTTAGTTTGACTTTTTAAAGGTCAACCGACAAAGTAATATTTACACACAGAATATAACCTATAAGAGAAACAAACACATATTGTAAGATAATCAACCATTTAGCAAGTTGACTTATAGTAGTCAACTGGGGGATCATTTTTTGCTACAACATGAAAGTGACTTACACTAGTCAACTGGGGAAACATATGCTGATACACATGAAAATTACTTAGAACATTGTCTGATACAAGGTTCTGCTTATACAAAAATGGAAAAGATGATGCAACTCCCACTAAACAACCTTCACCTGATGAACCTTCTAACGATGTGCATACTGGAACTAGATGATCAATAAACAAAACATTCAACCTTACACTGATGATTAAACTGCTAAAGTGCCTGCAAAAACAAGTATAAAAACACCAAATATTCAAATTAGATAAGGTATAATTGATGTAACAAAATATGAAACACAAGCCATGCAACTCAACATTGAAACCTTACCTAGGATTGCTTGTTGGCAAAATGGGCAAGTACGTAGTTGGTAACCCTTTCACAGCACCTAAAAGGTTTTTTTAACTCCACTAGGCAGAAGACCACCATCACTAGTAGCTCTTTTTGCAACACTATCAACAGTAGCCATGTTTGTAGCATCAAAACTAGTATACTCAATAGTAGCCATGTTTGCACCATCAAAACCAGTATCACTGGTACAAAAAGTTGTATTGGTTACGCAAAAAATGTGTGACGATATGCCTATAGTCACACACATTTTTTTCGTTGTGTGTCACCATAGGTCCCGCCACCGTAGGTGGCATATGGTCACATTGTTGAGTTCGTGGCCTTTTTCATCGAAAAAGAGTGACCAAAACCCCGAATATGTGTGATAAATTAGGCACAAGTTTTGTTGGATTAGTCATTATCAGTGATCGTAAACACTTTATAGTCATGCGAATGTTTTTTGAGAGTAACTATTTTTCAACCTTTGGCCACATAAATAAATAATATATGTGACATTTGAGATGATATATTCAAGTAAATGTGTATTTTATGTGACTATTTCCTGTCCTGTGGCCACATGAATATACAATAAATGTGACGTTTGTGATGATTTAGTCACACAATGGGTGTTGTTTTTTTGGAGTTACTTACATACAATTTAACACAAAGTGGCCAAAAGTGTAAATAAGTGTGACCATATGCTGTTTAAAGTGAAGAAATGTGTATTTTGTGTAACTATTGATCATCCAATGGCTACGTGAATTTTATGTTTGTGTGGCCTTTTGTAATATTTAGTCTCACAAAGCATGTTTGTTTTGGGTATTTAGTCACATACCATTAAGCAAACAGTGGCCAAAAGTGTAAATAAGTGTGACCATATGCTATTTAAAGTGAAGAAATGTGTATTTTGTGTGACTATTGATCATCCAATGGCCACATGAATTTTATGTTTGTGTGGCCTTTTGTAATATTTAGTCATACAAAGCATGTTTGTTTTGGGTATTTAGTCACATACCATTAAGCAAACAGTGGCCAAAAGTGTTAATAAATGTGACCATATGCTGTTTAAAGTAAAGAAATGTGTATTTTGTGTGACTATTGATCATCCAATGGCCACGTGAATTTTATGTTTGTATGGCCTTTTGTAATATTTAGTCACATAAATCATGTTTGTTTTGGGTATTTAGTCACATACCATTTAGGAAACAGTGGCCAAAAGTGTTAATAAGTGTGGCCGTATGCTGTTTAAAGTGAAGAAATGTGTATTTTGTGTGACTATAGATCATCCAATGGCCATGTGAATTTTATGTTTGTGTGGCCTTCGGTAATATTTAGTCACACAACGACTAAAGCAAACAGTGACCAAAAGTGTTAATAAGTGTGACTATATGCATCTTTTAGTCACATTTAAAAAATCAATATATATCAAAACAATTCAAATATATATCAGAAAAAATTCAAATACAATAAAATTGGAATGTATATAACTGAACAAAATATAAAATTGGACATCCTGTTATACACCAAGGAGTCCTAGTCGGCTTACAATAGTTTCTTTATAAGTATCTATAATCTTTTCCATAAGCAAGTAGTAACTTCGAGCGGTCTTAATCTGTGAGCAGTACCAACTTTAACTAGCAGTAGTAACTTTTGTACTAGCAGTAGTAAATACTTGGCACATTTTATTTGAAGTTCATGAGCTGCACTAAATCCATCTAAGTAATATTAACACAAACATGATCAGCAGTAATTCAAACAACATCATGAAGACTTTTAATACAAAACAATGAACATACTAATAAAATTTGCAGTTAAACTTACAAGTTTTTCTCCCATTGATCTAATCTCATCATCTGGATATAAAAGCCTTGAAAATGTAGGCTGCTGCATATCAACACATCAGGATGAGAGCAGAACTATAACATGTCAAAGCTCACAATATAACAAAACTAGATGAGCCACTGGTTCAACTATCTGCACAAATATGATAGGAGAGTTAATACTAGTACCACGTTAGTACTGCTGGAGAAGAGTTACTACTGCTAGTGTATATATATATATATATATATATATATATATATATATATATATATATATATATATATATATATATATATATATATAGAACCATTTTAACTGCAAGAACTACGAAAACCACTTTTTTACTACTAATAATGCATAATGTATATCATGTCAATGCATAATGGCATTTTTGAAATTATTTGTAACTTAAATTAATAGATAAAATTAAATTAAGGGCAAAATGGGAATGAATTTTTCCATAAAAAAAGGGATTGAATATCAAAAACCATTTCATATATTTCTTTCACTATTCAGATTTATCTCTCCATATAAATCTCACCTTCACTTTTTATCTCTTCCCTCAAGAACCCTAGCCACCCCCTCTTTCAGATCTAGTCGACCATCAACAACGAGTAAGTTTTTTTCACCATAAGTTCTAAGCCTTTCCGTATTTAATTTATTAAGATCACATAAATAATTATCTTGATTTGCATATATGTTTACTGTAAGCCGAATTAAAAAAAGATTTTCTGCTAGTTGGATAGCTTATGATCGAATAACTCAATAACATAAATAGTGATCCATCTATTGATTAGTCTTTTAAATTGTAAGTAATAGTATTTGTATTTATGCTTTTAGAAATTTGTATTTTAATTGTATTTAATCGATATCGACAAGTTTGTATATAATATTTATGTTCTTGGTTTGTTATAAATTTTATTATATTAAAAAACTTATATGCACCTTGAAAGGGAAAAAGAACATGTATGCACTTTCACTAATAGAAAACATGTATGCACTTTGACTATTTGGGGAAAAAAAACATTCATGCACCTTGAGATTTCAAAAAAATAATGATTAGGCTTAAAAAACATGTATGCACCGTAACTATTTGAAAACATGTTAGCATTACCAAAAAAAAAAAAAAAAAAAAAAAAAAAAAAAAAAAAAAAAAACACGAATTTTAAGATAAAAATCATAAAAACAGGAATTATAAAAAAAACAAAAACAATATGAAAATGTCTTTTACTATTATACCCTTTTGAATTAAATAAAAAAAACAAAATGCTATGGAGCATTAAATGATGTACATTGTGTATTATTAGTTGTAAAAGAGTGGTTCTCGCAGTTCTTGCAGATAAGGTGGTTCTCGTAAGAAAGGGACCCTATATACACACACATATATATATATATATATATATATATATATATATATATATATATATATATATATATATATATATATATATATATATATATATATATATAACAGAATGTATATAAATAAAGCAAATATATATACAATTGTATTTCAAATTCAATAAAAAATCGAATGTATATAAATGAAGCAAATATATATAAAATTGTAATGTCGTATATAATCAAATTCCCAACTATCATAAGTTAAAACCTGTTGACTCTTCGCCGCCTTAGCTTGCTTTTGCAAGGTTTCACTAGAGACCAAATGTTTTCGCTTCGTTGGTACTAATTTTAGTCCAGTATTTTGTTCACTAATATTAGGTATCATAGTTGGTCGTATGTCCGATAGTTTTAACAGGTTCCTATATGTATATATAAAACACGGTACATTAGTCATGTTCGTAAAACTAAAAAAAATCAAAGGTGGATGTTTTATTACTTACCACCACTGTTTCCATTACTGGTACGTTTTCCAAAGTTTCAATTGCCATTGGAGTGGTCACCTGCAATGTAAATTAAGAAATACAATGGTGTTATCATTAGAAAATGAAATTGTTAACAACATAAAAATGGCTTACATCTGAGTCTAATGGCAGTTTCTTTCTGCAAAAAAATATGAGAAATGTAAGAAATCAAGACACTAATAACGCTGCATAATATAAGATCTGCCAACCATGAAACAATAAAAATATATATGGGTTGGCTTTGGTGACTAAGATGGAGCATACCCACGCCTCGAAAATGAAGTGTGCCAGAAAATCCAGCTGAGGGAATTTTTAGCCAGGCATCCCATGTATCATCCTCACCCGTGAAAATAACATGTAGCCCTTGCAAGAAACAAGTAACGTGATTAATGCTAACATAAAAGACGACAACATTAGATGTTCCAAATATAAGTTTAACCTAAAAAACAAACATACGGGTTGCATATCAACTCGGGCGACAAATAATATACAATTGGTTGCAATTTTATGCAGTGCCAAACGTGGAACGAATAAATGTCAAACACATTACCAAGCAAGCAAATCACTAACATTTGGTACAAATGAAACAGTTTGACAAAAAGCAACTATATTTGAGTTAATTTCCTATGTAACAGATGTTATGTTAATCTTTTGATATATCACTTACGCGACTGCGATAAGCAAACTCCAACTGTTCAGCAACATCCTCCCGGAGTGGAAACCAATCAAGACTCCCTTTACGAGCAAAATAGTGGCCTCTTAGAACACGTCGATTGTCTCCATTCCAATAAACAGGAAAATTGTGTCATCTTAATAAGTCTACCTGCAACGATTACCACCACACGAATTTATAATCAAAAACATGTTTTAGGCTAGTTTAATACACGAAAATCAATGTAAATCGTTTTATATTCGATTACACATTTAAGAAAATATAAATTAAATATATGTTTGAGCATACCCATGAACAAAGTAGGATAGGTGAGATGAGGGTGATGGTGGCTCGACTGTGATGGTGGTGGATGTGGTGGTTATCTCGAACCAAACAACCGAAGCAAAAAAAAGTCTCCCATACAGTTCCCTTGTCTTGATGACGGTGATGGCGTGGAGGAGCGATGGTTGGTGAAACCACGGAGAGATAAGGCGGTGAAGTTTGGCGGTGGTGTGAGTCGGTTCTAGAGAGAAGGAGAATAGATGAATAGATAGAAGATAGATCTGACTAAGCTAGTAGTGTTATTGTTTTGATTTTGGGTGAAAAAGGGGCGCCATATGAGCGGAGCGGGAGATTGAAATTTTAGGGAAAATTAAGGGGCGGGATCATTAAAGCACTATATTAAAATTTTTGAGATTGAAAGGCTATCAAATGAGCTCGAAATGTTTAATGAGTTGAGCTCAACCTTATATAAGTTCGAATCGAGTTATTGTTGAGTTCTCAAGCTTGTAAGTGATATAAAATATGTGCTTTTTTTAATATGTAAGTGTACTAAGTGTAAATACTTATTTATGAATGTATCAAGCTTTTCGAGCTGAAGTCGAACCAAATTCAATTCTTAGGTTATATTTCAAATTTAATTTTTGTAATAAAACACATCTTTACAGATAAATCGAGTTTTTCGAGTCAAGCTCAATCCGAGTTCAAACTTTCTCGATCCCGGATAACATATGATCGGGAGGTCCCTGGATACTTGCTTCTTAGTGTCTGTGACAAATGGTATACACCTACCAAGCCGGTGCAACCCATGCATGACCAGTGATAATGGCTAATTCACATGGGTCATGGGTCATGTGCATTAGGTTATCACTAGTCACATTCATTAATTAATGGGTATTTGACATCGATCATATGGGTCATATGCATTGGGTGGATAGTTGCTTAGAGTGTCATGTTACGACACATCCATGATTGTTGACAATTGGTAATTAACATGCATGGTTCATGGGTCATGTGCATTGGGTTATAGTGGCTTTTAGTGTAATGGAAACCATGCATGACCGGTGATAATGGCTAATTCACATGGGTCATGTGCATTAGGTTATCACTGGTCACATTAATTAATTAATGGGTATTTGATCGACATCGATCATATGGGTCATATGCATTGGGTGGATAGTTGGTTAGAGTGTCATGTTACAACACAGCCATGACTGTTGACAATTGGTAATTAACATGGGTAATGGGTCATGTGTATTGGGTTTTAGTAGCTTTTAGAGCAGTTACATTAGTAACGCATAGGGTGCGTTATTTGGCTTTTAACGTGCGTTATTCGTACGTGATTGTTGTGTATGGTCGCGTTAATGGTGCGTTAACATGCCGGGTTATTCCATTAACCCAGCGTTAAAGTGATTTTCTTAAAAAAAAAACTTTTTTTTGTCATTTTTGGCCCCTCAAAGGGAAACAGGATCAGAAGAATTGATGAGCAAAATGGCAATGGGCTCAGGGAAATGTAAAGAAGATCAACCCCCCCCCCCCCCCCCCCCCCCAATTTATTGGGTAATGATCCATTACCCACTATTAGGTAATGGGTTATTGCATTATGCTTTGCCAAGCATATTTTTTCACTACCTTTCCCATTCTTCACCCCCTATAACCCCCTACTAAGCATTAGGGGTGTTCAAAAAACCCGAGAAACTGACAAACCAAGCATTCGGTTTCGGTTTTTACTTTTAGATATCCATGGTTAACCGAACCGAACCGTATATAATATAAATAAATTACCTGCCCCACGATGGATAGTTAAAATTTTCCAACTAACCGAACCGAACCGAACCGAACCGCCCCGTGAACACCCCTAGCAAGAGTATCAGACACACTTCATTTACACTTCTACAGTAATATATATATATATATATATATATATATATATATATATATATATATATATATATATATATATATATATATATATATATATATATATATATATATATATATACACAAACTTATCAAACACACTTCACACATTTTCATAATCCTCTATTTCTCTCTCACACTCACAGTTACAACTCACTCGGATCTAGGTTTTGATCCCAAATCTCAAAAAGCTGATAAGATCACAAATGAATATAATCCAAATACCCCTTTAGAGCTATTTATTCTTAGGCTTAGGTTGATTATCTGTTATAAGAGTTTCATTGCATTTGTGTTGATAGAATAAGGAAGAACATGCTGTGTTGTTTTTGTGAATAATTAGAGCAAAAGAGATATTAAGGTTTGCTTGGATTAGCTTATTTTATCTTAGGATTAGGTTGACTATCTGTTATAAGAATTATGTTGCATTTGTATTGAGAGAATAAGGAAGAAAAGTGGCGGATGTATGTGCGAATATTTAGGTTTATTTTATCTTAGGATTAGGTTGAAGTACAATAAACATATCAAGAACTTAAACATTTTTTTTCATGTATTTAGTTGCAATGAAAATATTTTTATTGCATCGTTAATATAAATTTAATATGATTTCATTGATTCATTATTAGCTCTCTAATGTCGTAGGACCTACATAACTAATATGTATGTTCGTCACATTTAAGTGAGCAATATAAATATTAGTAAGAATTGGTTGCTAAGAACTTAAAGCTCAATTATCAGGGCAGATCTATCTAACGATGTTGATGGGTTCCATCGCTTTAACTGGACCCCATTTTCTAACAATGTTTAATGGTTCTTTCAATAATCATGATTAAAAATCGTTAGAAAACGGGGTCCAATTAAAGCGATGGAACCCATCTACATCGTTAGATAGATATGGCCTGATCATTGAGACGTCTTCAATGCGATAATGATATAGTGTGTATTGTTCATGACAGGCCACACTCCTTCATTATCGCATTCAAGATGAGTGATGTTACTTAGACTCTATTCTTTACTCAACATTTGAAGATTGTTTGTATCACTCTGTTTGCTTTATATATATGTATTGTGTATTTTTGATATAAGAATTATGTTGCATTTGTATTAAGAGAATAAGGAAGAAAGGTGGCGGATGTGTGTGCGAATATTTAGGCTAAAACATCCAAGTATCAAAGATGGAAGAAGTATCAACATGGGTGAATAGACACCACTTTCAAGTATGAACATAAACTTGTTTTGGTGTTGTTCATCCATGTTGATTCATCTTTGCTCTTTGTCAAAATACAGAAACAATTATCAAGTATAATTTGTAGGTTCGATGCTTGAATTTAGCGTCTTCGTCTTCCAGCATGTTGGTAGGTTAGAGATTCAAGGCTGAATAATATGTTGTTGTTGGCTAGGGTAGAAAGGATGGTAGTTCATTTCATTGTTAATATAAATTTTATATGATTTCATCCATGCACAATTAGCTCTCTAATGTCGTAGAATCTACATAATTAACATGTATGTTCGTCACATCTAAGGGAGCAATATAAATGATAGTAAGAATCTGTTTTCTAATAACTTAAAGCTCAATGATTAGGGCGCTCTATCTAGCGTTGTAGATGGTTCCATTGCTTAATTTGGAAAACGTCTACTACCGTTTGTGTGGTTATTAGACGGTACTGCAACGTTAGATAGATCGATCTGGCCTGATCATTGAGACGTCTTCAATGCAATAATGATATAGTGTGTACTGTTCATGACATGCCACACTCCATTATCGCATTCAAGATGAGTGATGTTACTTAGACTCTATTCTTTACTTAACATTTGTAGATTGTTTGTATTACTTTGAGTCTGGAATTTCAACATACCTTTCCATTCTAAATTCCCATACTGTTTCTTTTGTTTTTTCAACAATCTAGCAATGCGGCTGGTGCAGTCCTTTGCTCAAAGGGAGTTAAAACAACAAAAGGAGCAGTAGTGGGAAGTTAGAAGGGTTACTTATGTTAGTTTATTGCATTCCATTCTTTTTTATGATCTAAAACCAACCATCCACCAAGTAATGTGGCCATTGGAGTTCCAAGAACAAATGTTGTTTCAGACACACCCTGAATTGTAACATTATCTTTTATTTCATTTACACTATATTTTTTAAAATTTTAATATATTTTTTAATTTTTTTGCAGCAAATCCATGGTCAGACTACTTTCCAAAGGGATATTTGGATCAGGTCAATCATGAAATTTTGCATATTTCTTCAAGTCAATCATGTTCCATTGTGGCTAGTCTTTGTTGGTGACTAATATGTATATAGTTCTGATGAGCGCTCAAACACTAATCATTTTTGATCAAATCTGAACTACAAAACATACAAAACAATCAAAAAGTCATCAAAATACTGAAATTATCCCAGGGATTGTGTTTTATGTGTTTTAAATGCAAAATGAGCAAAAACCAAATGAAAAATGATCAAAGTTTGCAATATTGGCAGTTTCAGTCCCCCAAGTTTCAAAACTTGTTAAAAATAGTCCCTATGCATTTATGTTTGAAAGAAAAGTCAACCCAAGTCTTTTGAAAGTTAAAAATCACAAAATATGATACTTGGATCATAAGTTTCAAAAATTACATGTTTGGTCCCTAAGATATCAAATCTGGCGGAAAAGGTCCCTGGGAATTTTGGAAAAATGGAAAAATGCAAATGTGGTTCTTGGAATATTGGTACTTGGCATAATTGGTCCTTTGTATAACTTTGGGAAATGTACTACTTTAGTCCCTAAACTTTTGCAAAATTACAAAAAATGGTCCTTGTGATAATGCTAAAACGAAACCGGACCCTTAATATCTTAAAATCCATAACCAAACCAAATCCAAGCCCATCACAAACACCCGAGGCCCATTCCACTTTGCCCCGACCCACTCCCAAAATAATACAACCACAGGGTCAAACGGTCAAACCCTAGGTCAAACATGTCAACATCATCACCCTCACCCCCATTTTCCCCCGTTTTCCTGGTATTATGTCTCCCCCACCCCCTCCACCTTTTTACCAACAATAACCCCCCACAATTAATGATCCTAAACTACCAAACCAACCTCCACCACCCACAGTTAATACCTACACCAAACTCCACTAATTCTTGCTCGTTTGATTTTGGCGGGAAAAACACAATCAAAGGCTCAGATGCATCAAAGCTTAATTGGATGGTGGGGATTCAGTCAAGAGTCAAAGAAGAACCCATTGGGAGTGCAAATTATCAACAGGAATGCATGTGGAGAGATAATGGTTTAGTTTTCAGTCTCGTTATATAAGTAGAAGTTTATGTAAGCCTAGAAGAGTAGTAGAAATTGTAACTTAGTTAATTTTAGTGTTAATTTTATCTTTGTACTCTGTTTTCAATCAATGCAAGTTCTATTTTAAGTTTACCTCTTATTTTCAAATTTCAAGTTTTCTATAAAAGTTCCAAGTGTTAATTCAAAGTTTGTTGATGATCAATAGTTGTTTGTAAACTCTCATAAGCTCACACAGGAAGCTTATAGAAGCTCATTGAACCTATATATCAATCAGGAACCAAGTTTCAGAAAATTATAAAAAATAAAAGAAAAATAAAAATAAATTATAAAAAACATGTTGCAGAGTGAAGAAAGCATGGAGCACAGTACATTAGGGTGGCTGTGGGTTAGAGACCTCATGGGAGGTCAATAGGTGTGGTTCTTGGTCCTATTTCTTTTGTAAGCTTATATTTTTGATTTTTACTCTCTTAAATGTATTGGTAGTATTTGTTGCTTATTATTGTTTAAATTACTTGTTTATCACTTATTAGATTAATTGTGATCAGTAGGTTGTACTTTGGTTCCATTTAAATCAATTTTCATTGTCATCTGTGTTTTAAGGTGTGTTTGGATTAGGTAATATCACTGTGGTACAGGGAGTTTCATGGTGTAATATTGGTTGAAACATGTCACAGGTAGTCCATTAGTTGCATTTTAGTCTTAATAACCATAGGTCATAAGTAGAAAAGTCAAAATCAACTCTAATTTGGGTTGGGATTAATCTGTGTTGGAATGTGAGTAGCACAAGCTTCATTTTAAGTCACAATTTGATAAACTTGCTTAATTTTGTCTTTTTACCCCTTAACTAACAACAATCAGTGATTAAATCAAGGTTTAAAGTTCATAAAAGTCAAATTTCAAGTTTTCATAAAAAAGTCAAAAAGTGCCCTTTGGCAGAAAACCAATTCTTGGGTGAATTTTGTAGATTTTTGTGTTAAGTTTGAAGGTCTGAAAATTCTTGGGTGTATAATATCACAGCTAAACTTCAAAGCCTCATTGTTAGCTTATTTTTGTGATTTTTTGACAAGCCTGTGCACAAGCTCAAAGTGAGCTGCAGGGGAAGGTGCTCCCCTGTGCACTGCTATCAGTCTGACTCACCCAACTTTAGTAGACCCCACAGGGCTAACTAGTGGGCCCCATACCCTGCTTTTTGGCTTAATAGAAATCCAATAAGCCAGACTTCTAGGTTTTGAGCTTATTTTGTGGATTAGAACTTTTTATCTAGGGCTGCAAGTCCCTTATAGGTTGACCATTTCCTGACTTAAGTTGAGTTCTCAGCTTTTACACAATAGTTCCAACCCTCCCCCTGACCTCATCTGTGAGACCCAGGTCCATACCTGGGCTTTTTACAAAGCCAATAAGCTCAGCTTATTGGCTTAACTTTTGTTTGGACTTCCAAGGTCCCTAGTGGACCCCACAGGCCCTCAAAGGTGCCCCTTGAGACCTGATTTGAACTGTTTGGTGTTTGGAGTGCTTATTGCTTATTTACTGCTTATTTCTTATGATTTTTGATTTCATTTGGCTAGTTATGAGTATTTCTCAATCTGTTTGAAGCTTATTTGTGGTTACAATATCATCCAGTAGCTTTTTGATCACAATCAAAGTCCTAATAAGCTAAATAGCTTAACTGTCATTACAATAAGCTCACCAAATAGCTTATTTCTGAGTTCCAAGCATACTTGCTTCACAAAAGTTGTTCATAATCAGTCAATAAGCATTTGTGAAAAAGAAAATTCCAAAAAATCCAAATTTAATAGAAGTGATAGCTTCTATTTAAGCCAATTGGCTTATTTCCTCAGCTTATTTATAAGCAAATCTCATTTTTAAATTTTTCCTAGGCTTCTGATAGTTAAAAATAATTTTAGTAATTTTATCAGATTTTTCTTTCCTCATTTGGTATTTTTCCTAATTTAAATTAGTTTTTAATAGTTAATAAATAGTTAATAATTAATTTTAATCAATTAGAAAATCAGAAAAATACAAATTCAGTTTTAAAATTAGTTTTTAGTTATTTTAAATTTTTCCAAATTTTATTTTCAATTTTCTAGTGTAATTTCGTAATTAATTAGAATTTAGGGTAATAATTAAAAAGTAATTAATAATTAGTTAATAGTTAATAATAATTAATTAAAAAGTCTTAAAAATATATTTTCTGTTTTAAAATTATTTTTATAATATTTTTGATTTTTCTAAGTTTAAATTTTATTTTTCTAGGCTAATTTCATAATTATTTGTATTTTAGGTTAAGTTAATTAATTAAAATAAAATAGGAAATTAGTATTTAATTAATAATAATTATATAAATAGTGTAAAAATTAGTTTTTTTTTTTCTAAAAATTTTCTTTAATCATTAGGTTTGTAAAAATATCATTTTTGTACCCGTAGCCTTTTTAGATAATCAAATTCACTTCTTATTACGTACGTTTGTTCCCGTTTTCAGTAAGCGTACGTTTTTTAGGTTTTAGCTTAATTCTTCTCTATCTAAATTCACGTAATCAATCATATAGCTTTCCTAAGCTATTTTATTTCATAATTCTCAAACAATTCACATTATAACCCTTTCCTGTGAATATCACCCGATCACAAGCACGTTGAAGCACAATTCACACCTTGTCGGGACTTAACGACCTGGTGATACCCTATATTACCCGGAGATTGACTCGAGGCTATTTGTCAAGAGTTATATATAAGCATTGATCTCTGGCAAACGCTCGTCCCAATGGATCATGATTGGCCCGAAGATGTTGAAAAGATTCAAGCCACCTGTGGGAAACATCAATCCTTTCCTGCATTAAACATAGGTATTTTGGTTTTCCCATATCCCCTTTTTATACTCGTTTCCATGTGTATGTCAAATCAAAAATCCTAGTTTATCAAATCTCTAAACAAAAACCTGCAGGAAGTATTCATAAACAATGTCTGCAAACAACAAGAGATCAGCACAATGGGTTGAAGGAGAAGGTTCAAGCAGGTCTGCTTCAAAAAAGAAAGCGGTAAAGAGTGTAAAAAAATTTAAATTAGATGGAAATGCGTGGTACAATTGGTGGGCTGCTGAAAGAAAGAAAGCAGGAAAAATACAATCTATCAAACAACATGCTGATGATGAAAAGGAGTACAAAGCAACAAAAAAACCATCTCTCAAACAACATCCTAAGGCGTACAAGACATTGGATGATGATGATTTTTCTGATGTGGAGTTTGATGGGTTGGATTACGAAGATGCACATGTGGCATTTGACCCGGAGAAATCTCCAAAATTAGATTAGTAGATTTTTAGAATGTGTAACTTTTATTTCCAGTATTTTGTAATTTTTCATTTCAAGTTTTAATGGAAAATGTTTAATCTTAATTCCAGTACTTTTGTCATTGCTCAATTTTCTCATTACTTGTTGATATTAATATAATGATTCACCATTTACAGTATAAAAAGATTCTGCTGCTAAGAAAACGTTACTGCAGCTGGTTTTGTACATTATTTTGTAATTTTTCATTTCAAGTTTTAATGGAAAATGTTTAATCTTAATTCCCGTACTTTTCTCATTGCTCAATTTTTCTCATTACTTGTTGATATTAATATAATGATTCACCCTTTGCACTAAAAATAAAAATAAAAAATAAAAATTTCTACTGCTAAGAAAACGTTATTTTAGCTGGGTTTGTACTGCTAGAACTGAGAGTGCAGGGGTGGATTGGTAACATTTACACTTAACGGTTTAAATCCCCAATCAACTCGATAATTCAGTTTCACGCACACATAATTTCTCTATAATCACAAACACTAACATCTTTTATCAATCGTTTTCAAAATCCCCAAATCACAAAACCCTAATTCAAGATGGTGTGGCCAATTGAATCAAAACGCACATTTGTTGACAGACACAACATGGTCGCTTTTTTGAAGAAATAAGATGGTTCTGAAGGATTCACACAGATAATCAATTTCTTGAATGCTACCCCTATTAGGTATGCATTAACTGTGAATCCTCCTATATGCATTTATTTTATTAAGCAGTTTTGGGCTACTGCTAAGGTCATAACTTTTAATGAAGAAAAACAGATTAAGGCTAAGGTAGATGGCCAAGATATACTCATAACTGAGTCATCTATTAGGGAATCTCTTAACCTACCAGATAATGAAGTGATTGTGTGTCTTGAAAATGTCGCCATTTTCAAAGGTTTGAAAAAAATGGGGTATGAGAAGAATAATAATAGATTAAAATTTTACAAAGGTCTCTTCTCATCTCAGTGGAAATTCTTGATTCATACTCTCTTACATTGTTTGAGTCCTAAAACAACAGGTTGGAATGAGTTTGGTACCACCATGGCATCAGCAGTGATATGCCTTGCTAAAGGAAAACCTTTCAATTTTTCAAAAATGATTTTGGAGGGTATGATCAAGACCTTGGCTGATGATGGTACTTCTTTATTATATCCAAGGTTTTTGCAACTTATTATTAAAAAACAGTTGACTACCTTTAAAAGACATAAAGGAACTTATGCTGCCCCTCACTACAAAAGAAAGTATTTTCAAATCTGAAAAATAATGGCAAGGATTTTTCAGGAAAGGTTACACCGCTTTTTCCTCTCCTCCCCATGGCGATTTTTTTTTTCTAAAAAACCCTAATCTCTTCAATTTCGTCCTTGATCTTTAATCTTGTTCTAATCTATATAACGATCGTGTTATTGATTGCTTAGCATTGTCTACTGCTTCCTTAACATTATTTTTATGTGGATCAAGACCTGGTTTTGATTAGGGTTCGTATTTTCTAAGGGTTTTTTTTAATCGCTTTTTAGGGTTGTTAAGGTTTCGACTTCTGATTCCTTTTCATCAATCGTATCCAATTCATTATGGAAGTCGGTTAGTCTATTGTTTGTGCTATAAATCATGCCTTAATCCTTTTTAAGGCTCTCGTTTCTGAAGTTGGACGTGGTACTTCTTTGTTTCTGTTGTGATTTCTCTTTTTGAATTGTTTTAGTGTTTCGTTTTTTTGTCTTTTGCTGTTCCTCATTATGGTGAATCCTGGTGATATTAATGTTGCTTTGGAGAAAGGTGGTTTTGTTGAGGTTGATGTTGATGAATTGTGTATGGGAGAGGAGCATACGAATCCATTGTCGTATGTGACTATGAGAAAATCGCAGCAGCCACGTATAGCTGCTAGGGTTTTGCGTACTAATGAAGCTGATGTGAATTCTACAAACACTAAGGGTGGGACTGGAATTGATGATTTCACTGGTATGGGACCATCAGGTCTGTATACGAATACGACTGACTCTAATTTTCCTGAGGGTGAGGGAATATGTGTTGATCCAAATGCTGATAAGTTTCAGTCGTCTACTACTAATACTACTAATGATCATGTGGTTACTATCACTAGTAAGCATGATTTTATTGATGGGGTGATTAGGGTTTCGCTTAAATCAGCCTCGGACATAGATTTATTCCTTAAGGAGCTTGAAGCGGGCAAACATCCGATATGGCCTAATTTGGATAGTGAAACTCGCTCACAAGTGTATGATGCTATTTGTTATTTATGTGAGGTTTATGGGATTGACATAAAGGCTGCTGCAACAAACTCTGCTGAGTCTGTTTGTAAAGGAGTTAACGTGTCTATTCCACGAAGAGTAGTAGAGAAGGTTAGTGCACGTCTTGAACACACTCTATATGGCTACTTTATTGGTAATAGAATGGAGTTTCCAGTGGTTGAATACTTTGTTAGAAATAATTGGGCTAAGTATGGTTTGAAAAAGATCATGATGAATGCTAAAGGTTTTTTCTTTTTTAAATTCGATACTCAAGCCGGTTTAGAATCTGTTTTGGAAGATGGACCTTGGATGATACGTAAATCTCCAATCATTCTCAAGCAATGGTCTATTGATACTAGCTTATGTAAGGAAGAGCTGACTTGTATTCCGATATGGGTTAAATTGCATGATGTGCCTATCCAAGTTTTTGAAGATGATGGTATTAATTTGATTGCTTCATTTATTGGCAAGCCTATTATGTTGGATTCGTATACAAGCTCCATGTGTAAGGATTCTTGGGGTAGAAGTAGTTTTGCTCGGTGTTTAATTGAAGTGGGTTCAGAGGATGAGCTCGTGGAAGTTATTACTATTGGTATCCCCTCTCTTACAGGGGATGGGTTTACTAAAGAATCTATCCGAGTAGAGTATGAGTGGAGGCCTCCTAGGTGCACATCATGTAAGATTTTTGGGCACATATATGAGCATTGTACTAAAAAAGAGATTACTCCTCCTGTGGTTACTACTGCAAATGTGGTTACTCCTGCTACTATGCATGCTAATGATGGTTTCCAAAAGGTGAGTCGTAAGAAGAAAAAAGGTAAAGCCCAGTCTGGTATTGGGAGTCAGGGTGGTACTTCTGTCAAACAGTCTATCAGGTATGTGCCAAAGAAGACTACTAGTGAACCCAAAAAGGGAGCTACTAGTAATGTGCCTACGTTGTCATCTATGTTGAAGTCTAAAGGTCCCCAAGTGTCTACATCTAATCCTTATGATGTTCCAGCAACTAAAGAAGATGGTGATGATGATGAGTGTGTTGATAACAGGTTTAATGAATCGGCCAATTTATTTCCTAACGTTGATAAAGGTGGAAGTTCTTCTTTCACGGATGCTGCTGGTTAGCTTGTTTTGGTTTGTTTCTTGTTCTAGGTTCTTTTTGATTCTAGATTTGTTAAGAGCTTTTGGCATGTCATAAGCTCTAGGTTAGTTGTCTATCAAGCTGTGTTAGCTTGAGGTTAATGTGGTATTTCAGCCACATTCCATTTGTACTCAAACGTTTTGGTTTTAATTTATTTACCAGGGTGCAGGATTACTCCCCTTTATCCAAAAAAAAGGGTGAGGATGTCATGGGTGTGGAGCAGGCCAGTGGTAACATACATGAGAGTGAGTATACACCCGTTGATTCACCTCTCGGGGAAGGTAACACATCCAGAAGTGATGAGGGTAGTTCTGAAACAAATGAATTGATGGATACTGGTGAAATAGAATGAAACTTATACAGGATTTGAAGGCCTGTTGTACCCAATTAGAAGAGGATGTTCTTGGCCTCCAAAAGCACTTAACAAAAAATGGTGCAAAGATCAAAAGGTTGAAGCTGAGTGTTCGATATTTGGAAGGTCGAAAGAGGTCAAGAAAAGCTCAGTTCAGAAGGTTGAAGAAGGTGGGCACATCACACAGGGTGAGTTCTTCTAAGGCTACTAGTTTGGAGGATGCTCCCAAACAGGTGAGGAATGAAAGCAGAGTCTCAGGGGAGGAAACAACAAATGCTGAAGGTGCTTGTGCTGATATGCCTGTGGATATGGATATTGGGATTGATAGTGATGATAATGTGGATGATGATTATTTAGTTGCTGACAAGGGGGGTTATGAGGCGGTTTTGGAAGATGTAAATAAAGAGCAGGTAGTGGAAACTAATACTAGTTTGGGAGAAATTGCTACTAATAGTAATGTTGAAGAAATGGCTAAGGTGGTACAACAAGATGTTTCTGCTGCTACAACAAATCAAGTTTCTACTGCTGAAGTTGCTGCAGATGAAGAGGATGCAAAGAGAGTTGATGAAGCTGAAATAGCTAACTTTATGGATGAAAAGAGGAGAATAAAGTGTCTGAATTTGAAACAGATGAGCAAGTAAAATTCAGACTTGAAGAAGAGGAGAAAAAAAGAGCTCATGGAGAGCAAATGCAAGCTTTTATTGATGCAGATGAAGTTCTACAGGCTAGAATTAAAGAACTTTGCACAGATGAGACTGTAAATGGGGAAGACAAAGTACAAAGACTTGCTGATTTGATAAAGGAAAGATATGAAGAATTAGTTTTGAAGTACCTAATTAAGTCAATGAATCAACGTCAAAGTCAGAAGAGGAAAAGAAATCCCACAAGGTCTCAGCTCATCAGTGAAAAGAAGATATACATACAACATCAAGGTGAGTATAAAGCTTCTGACCTTAGGGGAATGATATATGAACAAATTGAACGTCTATACTACCGACTCAAGAAATATGTTGAAAACTTTATCCCCATGGGTACAGAAGAAACACCATCAAAGAAACAAAAGATCATTGAAGACAAACCTGCTGAGAAGAAGAATGACTCATAAAGAAAAGAAGACAGCTCTTCTCATGATCAGATGATGGTGATTGTTCCTGAAACATTATATGTTGACCCTATTCAAGCTAGACATCCAATCATGGACTGGGAGATTTACCGAGATAAATTTAGAAAAGCTTAGAAGATAATCAGGGCTGGTGGAGGATCAGCAGTGTACAAAAGGTTTGAGGATTTGATAAGAACAATTGACAGAGTAGACTTAGACAGATTATGGGAGTTGGTTCAAGAAAGAATCAAAACAGTCAAGAAGCTAGATGCAAAAAAGCAAGATTTGTGGGTTGAATTACATAGGTTATATAAAGTTCAAGAAAGAATCAAAACAGTAAAGAAGCTAGATGCAAAAAAGCAAGATTTGTGGGTTGAATTACATAGGTTATATAAACCTGATCCAGCTGATATCTATTGGAACTTCCCATGCCATCATTTCTCAACTTCATGGAAGTTTTATGATAGCTGCAATGTACATCACTTACCAACACAAGGTGGAATTGATGTTTTTATGCTTATAGAAAAAGAATATCCTTTGCCTGCTAGTTTACTTGCTGTGATGACATCTACAAAGATCATATGTGAAGAACGTAGAGAGGTAGTTAAAGATCTCATTGAAAGAATTCATGCTCAGTATAAGAGAGCATTGTATGATGTGAAGAAAACAAGCTAATAATTAGGTGTTTGGAGGTAGCAGGGGTACGTACTTTAGCTTCTCTGTTTTCATTATGTTGTAAAAAACCTTTTGGTAAGTACTATATAATTCACCTTTTGTGAGATTACAACTCTGTTGTTTGTACAAAAGTTACTACTGCTATTACAATAGTTACTACTGCTATTACAATAGTTACTACTGCTATTACAACTCTGTTGTTTGTGTAACTCAATGTGACTAATATCAAGGTTAATGATAACTGAGTTCACATTTTGCTATAAATAATTGTCACATGAAATTCACAATGTGACTATTTTGAATGTATTGGTCACATATAATACCCTTATAACGTGGCGATAATCATGATTTAGATACACATTTGTGATATGGTGTGACTATTGTAATGCCTATAGTCACATGATCATGCTACAATTAAATGTGACTATACACATTAGGTTGTGGCAAGCAAACACGCACTAGACTTTAGACACACATATTACCTTACGTGACCATATGTATCGAATTTTCGTTACACTAAAAAAATGTTTCTATGGTTTAGTGTGACCATATATGACATTTGGTCACACTCGTCAAGTGTGTGACATATATTTGTCACTATTAAATGCATATCGTGACTAACGCTTCAAACTTACTTTTCCGTTGTCACACATTTCAAACGCTATGTGGCTAAATATTCAGCAAAGAATAGCAGTCACATTTAAATAATGTGTGACAAACTTGACTATATAATTTAGCCACATACACAATTACCTCATGTGACCATATATCTATTTTGGTCACACTTTTAAATTGTGTGACATATATTTGTCACATATGTATATCTATAGTGTGACTAATGTTTCAATCTCATTTGTATCTGTCACACGTCCTGAATTAAAAGTGACTAAATAATCCAATTTTTTTTTCCAGTTACCTCTAGTCACATAAATATTAAAATGTGTGATAATAGAATTCCGAAATGGTCACACAAGTCGGATCAAGTGTGGCTGTTTATTTTATTCTGGTACATTTAGTCACGTATAAATGTTACAGTGTGACATTTCAAAATCGACCATGCGTGACCAATAGAACTTTTTGTACTAGTGTATACTCAACCATTATACCCTTCCCCTTGAAATCAATTTCCTCACCTTTTTCCTGTTGCAAAACATCATCTTCCTTAAGCACCTTACCTTTTCCCTTATTGTTTTCCCTTTTGTCTTGAAAACTATATTTTTCCTCTTTAATAACAAAACCACTTTCACATATTTTTATTTTCATAACACTCGCATGTATTTTGAACTTATCTATCCCCTTCCATTTACATCGAGTCTTAAAAGGTCTTCCACTTGACATTCTAAATTTAGCATCTTCCTCTAGCCAACCCACAACCACAAAACCAATGTTTTTCAAGTAAAATGCTGCTAACATTTAGGGCCTATGAATAACAAAGATATCAACTGACTCATGAGTTTCCGCAAACTCATATAGCTTAAGAACATCCTGCTCCCAATAAACCAAATGCAAACCATTTTCTAGGGATTTTGTTGGATCACAAAAAAACACCGCCATTTTGGTTCCTTAATATCTGAAATTAGATTATCAAGGGTTGAACTAAAAATATCCCTATCATAGCTAAAAGCACTAACATTGATAATGGATCATCCTTCATACCTGAGTGGGGTATAATCAAATCTTCCGTTTATGTGAATCCGGAACAACACTTCTCCTTCTTCTTCTGATTCTATATCCTTGAACGTTGTCACAAATATGCTCCTTTCCATTTTTCGAATGAGTTGCGCAATGAGTTGGTGTGTGTGTTAATGACAATGTGGAATGACTTATGTTTCCTATCAATCGGGTATTATGATATTTTGAGGGTTTAGTGCGTCGGGTTATTGGGTCGCGCCCAAAATAAAAAGGTTACGCGTATTGGTTATATTTTCAAAATTTCGTAGTTGGTCCCCAACCTTGCCAATTTTGCCGTTTTTATACTTAAAACTCCTGCCATATAATAACTTTACTCTTTATGAGCGGCTTAAGTCACATTTGGTCCTTGAATTTGTAACGTCATCGGTTCGATGCCTATTTAAGGGACCATACCCCACAGGTTTTGCATATTCAAAACACATTTACCTTAATTCCCCTACCTAAAACTCTAGAAAATGTCAGATTCCCCATGCCTACAGGAACTAGCATCCACCGCAGCTTGTTACTCGTTGTTTGATATCATTGCTATTTACTATCAACGCGAGAACGACAAAGATATACAGCTTGCCAAAGGGCTCCTAAAGTGTTATGTTGAGTTGGTTCTTGTGACCAAAGAAACCCAAGAGTTTATGGCTGAAGTAGAAGGATATCACACTTCCATTATGTCGTGGAGGCTTCTACAGGATCTTAAAAAGATTCAAAAGAAAAATGTGCTCAAGGCTATAGAGATTAACAGGATGATTAATGAAACCCATGCTCAGGTGTTGGTCCTTGCTGACACAGTGTATCCACACAAGACTACACTTTTTGTCCCATATCATTTTATAAGTACCATTGATTTTTCACCACTATTATCCCCAAATTCAAACTCAAATTTAAAAACACTCTAGTCTTTATTCACTGCAATTGAAAGAGAATGGGTAAATCTAGATATCGTAAACAGATCAGATGCTCAAATTGTCATGCGATTGGACATAATAAAAGTAAGTGTCATAAGGAACAAGTTCCAAAACCAATAATTGAAACTAACATACGAGGAAGGAAAAGACATTCTGATGGCAGAAGGCAGCAAGTATGCATATATTACTTTTATTAATGACTGAGGATCTAGTGTGTTTACATTGGAGTTTATGTATCCATCTATTACTATTTTTTTCAGTGGATGGATGAAGAAGAGATAAGGCAGATTATGGAACAAGAGTTTCTTGAATCTTTTTTTATTGAAGAAGAAGAACATAAAGGGTTGGATCAAGAAGAAGAGCAGAGAAGGATGGATGAAGAAGCATTCCAGCTGTTATTGGAAGAGGAGAGAATGTACAAAAAACTTGAACATGAAAGAGCAAGAAAAGAAGTAATTGATGAAGCAACGGAAGAGGCAAATTTTTGGAGAGACAATGGACTGGTTATATTGAATAGGGGGAAAATCACCAAAGGTAATAAATTGTCAAAGATCAAGATCTTTTGATTTCACATAAGTTTCGAATCTACTTTTCCAATAAAGAAAACAATCACTTTCAAATAATGGTGGTCTTTGCATAGATTGCCCTTCTAAATATTTTTCAGATTCCATAGATTGTTACAAGTTTTAAAATACAATATATTTAAAAAAAATCTTGTTTGACGTAGCTCTGATACCAATTGTGGAAAACTAGAAGGGGGGTCGAATAATTTTACGTCTTTTTAATTTATTATGAAAACCTTTGTTTTAAAAACTTTGTTTACTTTTAAAAACTTTTGATTCGATATTATGTGAATTCAAGTCTTGTACAATATAAGCAATTATATAACTAAGTACTAAAGTAATAATAATGTAAGTAAATAATAAGGAAGTGAGAGATGGAAAGATCTAACCAAGACACGAGGGATTTATAGTGCTTCGGCTACAAGGGCACCTTCCTTGCCCTACTCCACTCTCCGAGCACCTAGCTCGAGAGTTTTCTTCACTATGTCAACAAACTCCCTTATGGCGGAGTAAACCTTACACAACTTTCGCTTACACCAATTAACGACACTAAGCTAAATGTCGAGTTCTAATCCTAGCTAGAACCAATCTCACACCACTAATCACTACACACCTTCTTCCAAACTTCTTCTTCGTGACTTCAATCTCTTCACTACTTCATGACTTCTATTGCTTCAAGACTTCAACTTCTTCACACCTTCTTCACAACTAATTCATAAATTGTTCACACCACTATCTTCTTCACACCAACACTACTTATTCACACCACTATCTTCTTCATAACTTCTTTACTTACACACCTTACTAGCCTAACTCTTTATATCTACAAATATCTAATTAATATTCACAACTTATATATAAATGAATGAATAATATACAAATGGTGATGTAGAAACAACTTAGATGAAGGGATCACACTAAGTTGTAATACTTCTTGTCTTGATGGATAGAAGTATTCTTCTCTTGCACTAGAATGGTAGAAACTTGAATCACTTGGAAACAAAAGCTTATGATTATATGATCAAAGGATTAGAAAGAATAGAAGAGAGGATTTAGATAAGAAAGTTTGAGGTGCAAAAGGTGGGGAAAAATGCCAGATTTGAACTGGCATTTATAGAGGAAAAATATTGTTTGGGAGCGTGGCCGGTCCTCTTAATTAGGGTGCCGGTCCCTTTAATTACCAGCCAGTCCCCTTAATAATTAAGGGGGCCGCCTAGTAAAAAAAATTCTTCAGAATTTTTTTGTCCTTTTGTGGGGAATGTTTTATCTGAAGAATCTAGCCATTTTTTGGGTAGAAATTTGAATTCAAAATATTTATTTTGAATAAAACATTTCTTATAAATATAAAAATATTTTGTATATGTTAAAAATGTTTGTCCCATTTTATAAAAATTGTAAGGTTTGTAAAAATAAAAATTCCTTTGATCATAGAATACATTAGACATTTTGTTTATTAATACCTTAAGTGATTTGGATATTAAAGTCAATATTTACGACTAAATACTTGTTTACTTCGTAATTTGTAGTTCAATGAGTTTACGTTTTGTGATTATCAAAACATAGAAATATCGATATATGTTAATAACATTTTTTGGCATTATTTTTATCAACAATCTCCCCCTTTTTGATGATTACAAAACCTAAAGTCATCAAGTCTAAAAATTAATTTTTAGACATGTATTTAGTGAGTTTATATTCACTTCTCCCCCTTTTTGTAGAATCAAAAAGGTTATGTCGACTACCTTCATAAATGAAGTTAGACGGGATGAAAGCTCCCCCTTGATGTGTGCTCCACCTCGTTCGAGGGCACCAAGGAATCGAGCAATGGGAATCTTGGCTGCAAAAATATTAGAAGCACAAACATACATAGAAAAATATGTAATATACAAATAACAAGCATAGCAAACAAGTATTAAGGATACATAACAATTAATTCAAAGTGATTATGTTAAAGATCCTAATTTGCCAAAGAGAGACATCAGACTTGCTTGTAACAAAAGGTTGGTTGATTCTTATCTGAAAGTGAAAATCATAAGCATATATTATGTAACACCCCCAATTCATGGACGCAGCGGAATTCGAACTGGGTGTTACTTGACGGCACAATAGACACAATAATAGAAAACGAACTCCAATTGAGTCGTTTTAAAAGATTTATCATTCAAATTGTATAAATATCAGAGATACAAAATGAGGTCCCAATTGGTTCCATGTTTACAAATCACATTAAGTGAGATTTTGAATGATAAGTAAATTTATAGCCCTCTTGAGTATCCGTGTCCTTCCGTGCCATCCTTGATCGTCATGAACCTGAAATACATGCTTGAGAGGTCAACACAAAGGTTGAGTGGAATTCGTAGAGTTTAGTTAAATCGTTTGAACACAATAATCGTAGTGTGAGCTATAGACTCACACTCATAGTTAGAAAACAAAATCGTTATTTATTTCACTAAGCTCATGCAACCAAAACATTAACATCGAACCAACAAAATTGGCATTATAGAAGCCCTATCAAGGTACTTTTGCCGTTATACCGCTAAATCTCAAATATAGTGCATTTGTGTGAACTCATCGTTGTTCAACACAAATGGGATTCGTCAATCCCAATAGATCTATTCACAATATTCGCGCTCACTAAAGGTAGTGACTAATGGTTCATGATATAGGGACTTCGAACATGGCAATCGTTACTTAGGGATAATAAAACATCGTCGGGTAGCATACAGTAGAAAGCATCGTGTTCGAGTAGAAAAATAATAGCATGTATTCCCCCCATGGGTTTGTAAAATAGTTAAACAATAGAAAGTGGGGCTACGAACTCACCTTAAGTAGAATAGCAAGTAATGAAGGTGATGGTTGGATCGTGTAGGTTTATACGAGCAACCTATAATAGAATGTCGCGACTTAGGATCGGAGTAAAGAATATGAAGTAGTGCCTATATATATATCTTGCATTTAGTCCATGATGTGGTATGATGTATATTGTATGTCTTTGAAAGAAAAGATTCATGAACATGTATGTTTGGTATATCGTTTACTACCGTTCGGGCTGACATATTTCAGAAGCCATGTTAGTAAGCGTTCGAGGAGCCAGGACACTTTAACTCGTAAATCCACAACTCAACTCGACGGCTTACATAATGAACTCCTCACATGAGGCTCCCTACTATTGTAGTAGTTGATGAAATATATAGATATAAGTTTTGATCTGAAAGTTACATGTCCGATATTTGTATAAACTTAGGAAAGTTTATTTGTACATGAAGATTGTTATTAGGGGTAGTTTCATAAGTCTTGTATGACCATTTTCTCTTGGTAATATCTCATGGTTCCTTTTTAAGTGAAGTAGATCCAAATTGCTTGTTCATGTTATCGCCTAATTCATTGTTTCATGTTTACGCCTATGTAAGTTGTTATGGTCATTTCGTCATGGCCTAGCCATGACCTTTGGTCCTTGTTCCAAGGTCATGAGACACAACCTTGGCTCTAGCCATGGTTGTGGTCTTGATTATAGGTCATAAGACCTCTTGTTCCTTTCAAAGTATAACCATAATCTAGTGACTTTCGCCTAAAAATGGGCTGTTTAGAATTTGAAGAATTTTATCACTCGGAAAGCATTTTTAGGTCTCGAGCTTCTTTGTTCCTGAACGAAAACGTCGTTTCGGACAACTTTCGTGTTTTAACTTTTTGATGAATCGGACCAGAAGTAGGACTTTCAAAACCCAAATTTGATCAGGAAGCTATTTGGCAGTTTTGCCGGAAATCTTTGGTAATTTCAAATCGCCATAACTTTTGACTCGTATACTCGTTTTGGGTGGTTCAAATTGCTATGGTTTCCTTTTTAGGTCCTCTACCACAATATGTAATAATCAAATATCATATTTTTACCATTTTGATCAGGTCTTACCAAGAAATTCATTAGTTTGCTCGTTTTAGTAACTTGTTTCAATAATTCATTACAACAACATCTTTTACTCATCATGATACATCATGGACATAATTACAACACATAATATAGCAAGAATAACATGTAAATGGTATGAACATGATAAATTAACAAGAAGCATGTTAGGTTTAGTCTTACAACTTTTGGCTTTCTAATTAAAGAAAGGAGTAACAAGTAAGGAAATGGACTTTGATAGACTAGCTTCAACCCTTTTCACTTCAAGCAACCTTTCTACCCTTGGTATTCTTGAAAGATATGTAATGAAAGTTGAGGTGTATTGAGTGGATTTAAACTCAAGAGGAAACACCAAGTATGTTAGGGTTTGGAAGAGTTTTGGTGAAAATAAGCTAACTAGGGTTTCTATCTTGAACTTGCACTTGATCCTTGCTATAACTAGGAAAAAATAAAGCTAAGTGTGAAGGGTTTTGGTGTGTGTTGATGGCCGGCCATAAGGAGAGGGGAGGGGCTTTTATAGGGTCTTGAGGAGGTTACAAAACATGACTAGTCAACACCTTGGAGACCAAGGTGAACACATGTAAAGATCCTAGAGCACAAGTTAGGAGATTAAGCCACACAAGGGGTGACTCCCCCCCCCCCATATGGCGGTTCAACATGGATAAGAGGGGGAGGTGGCTTGGCTTGGTATTATCCTTGGTTATTTGGATGAAACTTGACTCCGGGAAATGCCAGTCGTAAATGATTAGGCCTTAAAACGTAAAACCGGGTGTCGTAAAATTATGAAACTTCAAAGTATTGTTAGACATGTCCATATGTCCCATAATAAAATATAAAATGAGTGGTAGGTTCCGTTTGGGTGTAAAACCCTGCTAAAAACTGGAAACACGGGTCTAAAACGCGTAATACGTAAAACGTACGAATATTGCGTAAAATTGAGAAAAGTAAAATGTTACTTTTCTAATGTGATAAAAATGATTTAAAATGACTTATAATGTCTAGACTGGGCTCAGTCTAGTGTCGGTTGGTGTTAAATGTCTTTTAGACATCAAACCGTAAGCCTAAAAATCAAGAAATGACTTTTGGTCAAAGGAGGAGGGAAAAATTATGTTGACTTTTTCTAATAAGTTTGAAAACTCAAAACGTCTTAGAAACTCGTTTTGTGGTCTAACGGTTAATCGTCCATTCGGTTAAGCGTGCTCATGTGAGAATAGTACCGACATGGGTGACCTGCTGGGAAGTCTTTGGTCATGTTTTTCTCAGTCACGATTAATTCTCAAATAAATCATGAGTGTGTCAAACATTTTTCTGATGCGAGGTCACTTAACGCGGTCGAGTTTCGTTGTACGTAGAATTTCTGAATGACGTTTTACCCTAAAACGTGTAATTCCTTAATAACTTTCACGAAAATGATCTGACGAATGTCAAACATTTAATTTGTCATGGAAATGATTTATCACTCAAGAATATCAGATAAAAATCAACTTTCGGGAAAGTTTTGGGAAAAATAAATAGTAAAAGTGAATAGTGAAATTTTCCGGGAATGGTAATTAACCTGAAATTGCGAGTTGTTACAGTCTCCACCCCTTACGGGGAACTTCGTCCCGAAGTTCTGTGTGTGTCATATGTTGGAGTGGTGTCGATAAAGATGTGTGGTTACTTATGAGGATTAGAGTGATGTAGTTTGATTTGTTGTTTCAGGGTATGGCGTAGGATGAGTTTACTTATGAGAAGTTTGTTTCTAAGAAGACATACAGGTGACTGCTCCCAGCATAACATGATCCCTCCTGAATTAGACATAGGTGATCAAGCTATGTATAATTTAGGACCGATAATGTGATGTTCGGTTTAGTCACGTATGGTATTCAATCTTGTAAGGCTGATGAGTTTGCTTGTGGTGTAACTAAGAATGATTTGAGCTTTAAAAGTGCATCAATATCAGAAAGTGAACTTGTGGGATTTAAGGGTTGTGAAGATGATGATGGTGAGAAGGTTAAGAAGGTTTGTGTTCTTCATTTTGGTATGTTGAGATTTAGTGGTTTGTGATGAAAGTTGGAAATGAAGGCATGATATTTATTTATAGGGTGGTATCATCTAAATGATTTCTCTAGGATGGTGGTAGAATATCTTGGAATAAAATGATGTGAAATAACAAAGTGATAACAAATTAGCTTGAAGTAAAATTTGTTGAATGGTTTATAAGATAACTGAGTAAGTCTCATAGAATGGTAATAGTCTGCTAAACAATCAAATTGGTTTGGAGATAGAAAGTACAATAGATGAGAATTATCACAAAGAGTCGTTTATTGAACAATAAATATTCTTAAGTCATAAAACTCCCATTACTAGGGATGACATACACATAGTACAACAAAGTGCATAAATAAATATGACTGCTAAGTTCTAAACTTCATTGTTCTGCATTGTTGTTGAGATTCTGATAAGCTCCTTCTTCTCTTATCATATATGCTCACCCTTGGTTGTCTTCAACTTGTTGACCTTGGTTTTGGGGACATTGGTTCTTGTAATGTCCACTTTCTCCACACCCGAAGCATATAACTATCGGTTGTGTGTTGCTACCGGTAGCTACATCCTTGACTCTACAATCTCTGGCAAGGTGTCCAGTGTTCTGACAGTTGCGACACTTAGCCGGGCAAGGACCTGAGTGGTAGAAGTTACACTTATTGCATAGTGGAGCATTCCCGGTATATCCTGAGCCTCTAGTTGGTGCAGCCACATAAGCCTTTGCGGTCTCTTGTCTTTTGTTTTGCTGGTTGTTGTTTTGAGTTTGGTTGTTGTTGTTATTGTTGTTACTTCCATGGTTACCATCCCATGGTCGCTTGTTGTTGTTCCTATTGTTATTGTTGTTATTGTAGTTGGAGTTGTTGAGGTTATTGGTATTGTTGGTGTTGTTGGTGTTGTTGTTGGTTTGCTTTCGGGTTTCTGTCATTCGTACCACTTGGTCCATGAGGCTGCGGGACATCCGCATAGCTTCATCAAGTTCCTTTGGATTTGCCGAAGTTACATGCCCTTGTATGCTGGATGGAAGTCCCCAGATATATCTTTCCAACAATTTTTCCTTTGGGGAAACCATTGTTGGACAAAGTATCCTTAATTCTTGAAATCGACGATTGTAGGTTATGATATCATTTCCCCTAACAGTATGATCCCAGAATTCAACCTCCAACTTCTGTATTTCACTGCGAGGACAGTATTCCTTGATCATCATTTGTTTCAAATTAGCCCAAGTAATTTTGTAGGCATTCTCAATGCCCATGGGTTGAGCAATTGAGTTCCACCAGGACAACGCCTCATTCAACAGAGTACTCGTGGCATACTGAACCTTATCCTCCTCGGTACATTTACTAACTAAGAACACCGACTCCGCCTTTTCGAACCAACGGGTCAAACCTACAGCCCCTTCAGTACCCTTGAATTTGATGGGTTCACATTTCAGGTAGGAAATGAACGAGCAACCCTTTGGTACTGTAGTAACATTGGTCACCGGAGGGGTAGTTGAGTTCGGTCCTCCAAGGTTAAGACTGGCAATTCTGGCAGTCTCTGCAGCTATAGCAGCTTCCGCAGCAATGGCGGCTTCCGCGGCTGCTGCAGCATCAGCGGCTGCTGCAGCCTCAGCGGCTGCTGCAGCATCAGCAGCACCAGCAGCTGTGGCGGCTTCGGCAGCTGCTGCAGCTACGGCTGCTCGTTCCGTGACAAGTGCTGCATTGACACTGTCCTTTACCAGTTTGCGGATGGCAGCTTGCGTCATCGTTGGTGGTGTCTTTTTCTTTGGCGCCATGATTCTATTGTTCAAAAGATACATCGTAATTAGAGAGTTGTGAGATAAGCATGATTTTTGATAGGAAATGATAGAATAATAATGTTGAAGATTTAAAGGCATAACACATGATAGTATAAAACAAGAGTTTTATTCGTACAACGTTGGTTGATTTACAAAATCGAAACCTATTACAAGCTTCTTCAAAACTTACTAACTGATACTTTCAGTTTAGTAGTACAAAAGTTAACTAGTATTATCACACTAGTTTATTGTGGATTAGAAGGTCCGAGCAGTTCTGATTGATCGGCAACTTCTTGGTTTAGTGTGTCATAGAGGTACGAGTCGATGAAGTTTGAGAAGCTGTAGTTTTCATGTTTTCTTGTTGGATCAATGGTGGTCGAGGTACAATCCATAGTGAGTGATCCAATTCATCACATGTAGGGATATCAAAGGGAAGTGATAGTGGTGGTGGTAATGGCTCTAGTACATATTCGTATTCGTTAATGGCTCTAGTACATATTCGTATTCGTTATCCTTTAGAAATCTCATATTTCTTGTTTGGAAATCGATAGATTGTGATGGGTTTTTGATATCATATGAAATGATGTTGATGAGGTGGTGGAATAATTCCAGAGACCATTGCACAAATCACAATGTCTCGGAAGTAGATTAGACCATTGTGTGACTCAAAACATTTGAGAAATGATTAAGACCATTGTGTCATACAATGTCCGGGAAATAGAAAAGACCATTGTAATTAGTTTCAATGTCTTGGATATAAAATGTTGGAGTAGGAACATGGTTGGGAGAATGTGGTTGTGTCGAAATACCATAGAATAGGTATGTGTAGATATGTTTAGATAAAATGATTGAAAATAACTCGAATGTATATATAAATATACTAGTATTTGTTCGTGTAGTGTAAAATGCCTAGTGTGTATATATGAATATACATATATGTTCATGTAGCATAAAATGCTTAATAAGTCCATAATCGTCTGGAGGATGGAAGACACGAAGATCGGAAGGCTATAAAATGTTTTTGCTTGTAGTGTGGTTATAGTTTAGGTCTCAATTAGACCCGTTTCTCTATAACCATGGCTCTGGTACCAATCTGTAACACCCCCAATTCATGGACGCAGCGGAATTCGAACTGGGTGTTACTTGACGGCACAATAGACACAATAATAGAAAACGAACTCCAATTGAGTCGTTTTAAAAGATTTATCATTCAAATTGTATAAATATCAGAGATACAAAATGAGGTCCCAATTGGTTCCATGTTTACAAATCACATTAAGTGAGATTTTGAATGATAAGTAAATTTATAGCCCTCTTGAGTATCCGTGTCCTTCCGTGCCATCCTTGATCGTCATGAACCTGAAATACATGCTTGAGAGGTCAACACAAAGGTTGAGTGGAATTCGTAGAGTTTAGTTAAATCGTTTGAACACAATAATCGTAGTGTGAGCTATAGACTCACACTCATAGTTAGAAAACAAAATCGTTATTTATTTCACTAAGCTCATGCAACCAAAACATTAACATCGAACCAACAAAATTGGCATTATAGAAGCCCTATCAAGGTACTTTTGCCGTTATACCGCTAAATCTCAAATATAGTGCATTTGTGTGAACTCATCGTTGTTCAACACAAATGGGATTCGTCAATCCCAATAGATCTATTCACAATATTCGCGCTCACTAAAGGTAGTGACTAATGGTTCATGATATAGGGACTTCGAACATGGCAATCGTTACTTAGGGATAATAAAACATCGTCGGGTAGCATACAGTAGAAAGCATCGTGTTCGAGTAGAAAAATAATAGCATGTATTCCCCCCATGGGTTTGTAAAATAGTTAAACAATAGAAAGTGGGGCTACGAACTCACCTTAAGTAGAATAGCAAGTAATGAAGGTGATGGTTGGATCGTGTAGGTTTATACGAGCAACCTATAATAGAATGTCGCGACTTAGGATCGGAGTAAAGAATATGAAGTAGTGCCTATATATATATCTTGCATTTAGTCCATGATGTGGTATGATGTATATTGTATGTCTTTGAAAGAAAAGATTCATGAACATGTATGTTTGGTATATCGTTTACTACCGTTCGGGCTGACATATTTCAGAAGCCATGTTAGTAAGCGTTCGAGGAGCCAGGACACTTTAACTCGTAAATCCACAACTCAACTCGACGGCTTACATAATGAACTCCTCACATGAGGCTCCCTACTATTGTAGTAGTTGATGAAATATATAGATATAAGTTTTGATCTGAAAGTTACATGTCCGATATTTGTATAAACTTAGGAAAGTTTATTTGTACATGAAGATTGTTATTAGGGGTAGTTTCATAAGTCTTGTATGACCATTTTCTCTTGGTAATATCTCATGGTTCCTTTTTAAGTGAAGTAGATCCAAATTGCTTGTTCATGTTATCGCCTAATTCATTGTTTCATGTTTACGCCTATGTAAGTTGTTATGGTCATTTCGTCATGGCCTAGCCATGACCTTTGGTCCTTGTTCCAAGGTCATGAGACACAACCTTGGCTCTAGCCATGGTTGTGGTCTTGATTATAGGTCATAAGACCTCTTGTTCCTTTCAAAGTATAACCATAATCTAGTGACTTTCGCCTAAAAATGGGCTGTTTAGAATTTGAAGAATTTTATCACTCGGAAAGCATTTTTAGGTCTCGAGCTTCTTTGTTCCTGAACGAAAACGTCGTTTCGGACAACTTTCGTGTTTTAACTTTTTGATGAATCGGACCAGAAGTAGGACTTTCAAAACCCAAATTTGATCAGGAAGCTATTTGGCAGTTTTGCCGGAAATCTTTGGTAATTTCAAATCGCCATAACTTTTGACTCGTATACTCGTTTTGGGTGGTTCAAATTGCTATGGTTTCCTTTTTAGGTCCTCTACCACAATATGTAATAATCAAATATCATATTTTTACCATTTTGATCAGGTCTTACCAAGAAATTCATTAGTTTGCTCGTTTTAGTAACTTGTTTCAATAATTCATTACAACAACATCTTTTACTCATCATGATACATCATGGACATAATTACAACACATAATATAGCAAGAATAACATGTAAATGGTATGAACATGATAAATTAACAAGAAGCATGTTAGGTTTAGTCTTACAACTTTTGGCTTTCTAATTAAAGAAAGGAGTAACAAGTAAGGAAATGGACTTTGATAGACTAGCTTCAACCCTTTTCACTTCAAGCAACCTTTCTACCCTTGGTATTCTTGAAAGATATGTAATGAAAGTTGAGGTGTATTGAGTGGATTTAAACTCAAGAGGAAACACCAAGTATGTTAGGGTTTGGAAGAGTTTTGGTGAAAATAAGCTAACTAGGGTTTCTATCTTGAACTTGCACTTGATCCTTGCTATAACTAGGAAAAAATAAAGCTAAGTGTGAAGGGTTTTGGTGTGTGTTGATGGCCGGCCATAAGGAGAGGGGAGGGGCTTTTATAGGGTCTTGAGGAGGTTACAAAACATGACTAGTCAACACCTTGGAGACCAAGGTGAACACATGTAAAGATCCTAGAGCACAAGTTAGGAGATTAAGCCACACAAGGGGTGACTCCCCCCCCCCCCATATGGCGGTTCAACATGGATAAGAGGGGGAGGTGGCTTGGCTTGGTATTATCCTTGGTTATTTGGATGAAACTTGACTCCGGGAAATGCCAGTCGTAAATGATTAGGCCTTAAAACGTAAAACCGGGTGTCGTAAAATTATGAAACTTCAAAGTATTGTTAGACATGTCCATATGTCCCATAATAAAATATAAAATGAGTGGTAGGTTCCGTTTGGGTGTAAAACCCTGCTAAAAACTGGAAACACGGGTCTAAAACGCGTAATACGTAAAACGTACGAATATTGCGTAAAATTGAGAAAAGTAAAATGTTACTTTTCTAATGTGATAAAAATGATTTAAAATGACTTATAATGTCTAGACTGGGCTCAGTCTAGTGTCGGTTGGTGTTAAATGTCTTTTAGACATCAAACCGTAAGCCTAAAAATCAAGAAATGACTTTTGGTCAAAGGAGGAGGGAAAAATTATGTTGACCTTTTCTAATAAGTTTGAAAACTCAAAACGTCTTAGAAACTCGTTTTGTGGTCTAACGGTTAATCGTCCATTCGGTTAAGCGTGCTCATGTGAGAATAGTACCGACATGGGTGACCTGCTGGGAAGTCTTTGGTCATGTTTTTCTCAGTCACGATTAATTCTCAAATAAATCATGAGTGTGTCAAACATTTTTCTGATGCGAGGTCACTTAACGCGGTCGAGTTTCGTTGTACGTAGAATTTCTGAATGACGTTTTACCCTAAAACGTGTAATTCCTTAATAACTTTCACGAAAATGATCTGACGAATGTCAAACATTTAATTTGTCATGGAAATGATTTATCACTCAAGAATATCAGATAAAAATCAACTTTCGGGAAAGTTTTGGGAAAAATGAATAGTAAAAGTGAATAGTGAAATTTTCCGGGAATGGTAATTAACCTGAAATTGCGAGTTGTTACATATTATGCTTAGATGGTTGATGATTGAATGTTTGTAATGAAAATGGTTAAGTTAGGGTAAGATTGTTGGATTAATGGAGGTATATGTTTGGGTGCATGAGTATTGGAGGGTTTGGTGGTGGACAGTTTAGAGGTGTAGAGTTAGGAGCGGAAGAGGTTGATTGAGAGTTTGGATGTTGCTCAAGCGAGGGTTTTGGATGAGATCTAGTGAGAAGATACTCAATCCAATTGAAGTGTTCATTCAATGAAATGGTTTGTTTTTGGAGAAAGATGCAACAAGTAAAATTGTTGACATGTTTTGCAACTTGTTTCAAGTTGTGTGATGATAAACAAGAGCTAGAGGAAAGTTGTTCCAAGTTGCATTGAGCAAGGTGTAAGGCAAGAAGAGCACAAAGCTCATGGGCTTCCTTGAGTTCTTCGATGAACTTCAAGTGTTCGTAGGAAGGTTATGATGGTGGAGTGTGGTTGTTATTAGGGATGGATGATTGGATATAAAGCATAGGGATAGCATGTGTGTTGGTAGGAGGTGGTGGTGATACTTTTGGTGGTGGAGATATTTGTGAGTTTGGGTAATCATGAATGGATGAGAATGAAGTTGTGGAAGAAGAGGATGTTTCATGAGTGGAGGATGTTTTGGATGGTGGATTGGAAGGTTGAACAAAATGTGAGGTGTTGGGAATGAGCTTGGGATTGTTGTTTTGAGATTGAGCATGCTCTTCATATGACTTATGTGGGTGAGATAAAGGTGTATTTTTAGGAGCAAGGATGGATGTTTGGTTATTATGATGAGGTTTGTGAAAGGGTTCATTTGAGTGAACATGAGGTTTGTGTATCATGAAATATGGTTTGACCTTCATGGGTTAAGCTTTAGTAGTGATGACACACTTTGTAGAGTGTAGGGAATGATTATGAGGTTTGAGTGTAAGGTAGAAGGATATGGGTGAGTAAAGGTTGTTGATATGTAATGTTGGTGGGAAGTAGAGTGAGGTGTTAGGTATGTAATTTTGAAGACATAGGAGGATTTTCGTGTTGGATGTTTGACAATATCTTTTGGTTTGATGGGTTTTTAATGGAAGTTAGGCTTTCTTCTCCAAACGGGTTTCTTGGTGATTTTGGTTTGATGAAGAGATGAATGGATATTATGAGGAATGAGAGTGTTTATAGTGTAGGATAGGTGGGATTAAGGATGGATAAACTTTGATAGAAGGTTTAGAATAAAATAGGTTTGTGAATTTTGGGAAGTGTAGGATGAAATGGGCTAAATAGTAGAAAAAGGAAACAGCACCTTCGACCATCAGATGGCCGGTCCCCTTAATTGGAGGCCGGTCCCCTTAATAATTAAGGGGGCGGCCCATCTGGTGAATCCCAGATTGCTAGAAAAGGGTTTTTGGTAGTGAATTGCAGAAAGGTTGTGTTTTTGGTTTCAAACAAGTCCAACTCTTTGAGGCAATTAAGCATATACTAATTATGTAGGCAATTATGTAGCCAAAGCATGTTAACCAAAGGGATTAAGTAAACAAGCAATTTCATCTAGCATGTAAACATACTCATCAAGCAATTAAAATATAAGTGCTAGGAAACAATAAGCAACATCAAGTATTTTATAACTACATAACAAGGAGGATTAATCCTAATGTGTATCAATGTGCAAAAAGTGGGTAGTTATGATAGCATGGATTTCTAGACTTGTTACAAACAAAGTCTTAATAAACAAACCATGGTCCTCTTGATTTGATTTATTTCATTTATAAGTGTCATTAATATAAATGTAGGTGACAAATATGAGATTACCATGCATGATTTAAAGAGACATTTTTAGCATTATTCAACAATGTTTGAAAGTAGGTTTTCACGTAGATGTGAGAGTTATTTTGAATAAAATAGATTGAGTTTTACTTCAAAATGTGTTAATGAAAGGTAAAGAAAATTTTCCCAATCTTTGGTTTTGATCAAAAAAAAAATTGTGAATATTGATAGTGAAAACATATTATTGAACAGTGGGATAGTCATTTGAAAAACTATTTTCCAAAATGTGAGGTTTTTGCATATTTTTAGAGATATTAGATTTTTGACAACAAATATCATTAATCGTAGATTTTAAAAGATGTCTATTAAAGATCTCATGCTCAAGAGGATTGGTTAAGCCTATTGTCCTATGCTATCCTTTTCTACATAACCTATGATCTTAAGTGAGTGATGACGTAATTCTGCATGTTTGATGTGAGGGTGTTGAATGGAGCATATCCTAACATCTATAGCTCTTTTGTTATTGCACACTTATCTAACTTAATGCCATAGTCTACGTGAGCTTGTTTCATCCATAGTTTTCTTACGCACGGGATCTAATCCTACTTCTGTATTAATGATTAATCCACTTAACTCATTTTACTTCATCACCATGAGTTTGCTATAAGTGGATATAGAAGATTTCCATTTTCTATTTTGTTCAACAATGAACAATTTCATTTTATTCTAGGAAAGTCAACTAATGATGTTTCTAGGTTATAAGTATATAAGCTATTATGTACGTATATATGTATAAGAGTTACAAACAATATATATGTATAGCTAAGCATTAATCTAACTAATCATTTATCTAAGCATGTAAATTATAGCGATGAACTTAAAAGAAACGCGTACCTTTTAGTCTTCAATAGATTATCATCAAGCACTTCAAGTGACCATGTTGACTTATAGAAGTCATTTGTAGATGAGATTTCAACTTCTTCAAAGAGTGACAACTTAGCCACTTGGTCCCCATTGTCTCATTGGTCCAAAGTTGTTTGGTCCAAACATATTTAACATTTGGCTAGGATACATGTATGGTGGTAATATTCCCCAATGGTTGTAATTTGGTTGATACTTCCACATTTGATGACTATTGTTGTTGTAGTTTTGTCTATTTTGGTTTCTTTTAGGTTGAGGTGTTTTAGATATAGGGTGATGATTATTTAGTTTTCTTGGTGGTAGAGTTTTAGATCTTAATTTAGGTTTAGAGGATCCTACTTCGGTATTTAAGAATGGTTTACAAAAAGTTTTTACTTCTTCATCACTAATAAGAGGTATTTTTCTATCATTTAGGATTATATATTTAGGATTTGCTTCTAAAGGTTTTAGTTTACTAGGTTCGCTTTCAAACATAACATTTTTTGTTTCACTAGTTGAAGCTTCGGTTGAGTTAAATCCTAAGTCGGTTTTATCTCCGGATATTCTTTGAATGCTTATTGTTTTCTTAAGTGAATTACTACTATTTTCAAATTTGTCAAGTTTGCAAATTTCTTCCTTAAGTATTTCATTTTCATTTTTAAAGTCTTGACATGATTTAGATTCTTCAAATATTTCTTTACCTTTTTCTAAATGGTGTATTTTATTTTTTAGTTCTAGTATTTCATTTTCTAATTGGTTGTTTATGCGTTTTAGTGATTTATTTTTAATCATTACTTTTTGACCTAGTTTGCATAGTCTATTACACTCACTATCTAAATCTTTTTCATCTAACGATAGATTTTCATCACTAAAATATTTGGTTTCAGAACGTACCTCGCTTGATGTCCTAGCCATAAGACACTTCTCATCTTTTGTGATTTCTTTCTCATCGTCATCGCTATCACTCCAAGCTCCTCCAACAAATGCCTTTTGATTTTGATCTCTTGACATCATTGGACATTTTCCGATGAGATGATTTGAATCACCACATTTGAAGCACTTCCTTTCACTTTTGCCATTTTTGTCATCTTTATTTCTTTGGTATGCTTTCCTTTCATCATGCGGCTGTCTAACGAATCTTCCTCGCCTTTTGAAGAATTTCTTGAAGTCTCTTACGGCCATCGCATATTCTTCGTCATTACTTTCGGAGGTTGAACTATCCTCGTTACTAGATTCCTTCCTAGCTTTCAACGCAATTGACTTGCTTTGCTCTCTTTTTCCTTTAACCATCTCGGAGTCTTTCTTTATTATTGCTTCGTATACTTTCAGGTTGTCGATCAACTCATCAAGTTGAAGAGTTGACAAGTTCTTCGATTATTCAATCACCGTAACTTTAGCTCGCCATTTTGGATGAAGAGTCCTAAGAAATTAGAAAAATTATCATCAAGTGCTTTTAAATTTGTGATGATAGTGTTAAACCAAGCAAAAGCATTATCTATTGATTCCTCCCCCGGAATCGTAAATTGTTCATATTGTTGAAAAAAAAAGATCTATTTTGTTATCTTTAACTTGACTATTACCTTGGTGAGTGATTAGTAAAGAATCCCAAATTTCTTTTGCAGTTTTACACATGAAAATTCTTTCATATTCTTTGCGTGGTAACGCATTATAAATAACCATTTTAGCCTCATTATATTTTGCTAGTTTCTTTTTCAAATCATCATTTTGTTTTTCAAAAGATACAATTTCATCCTTTTTAGTTTCAAAATTATATTGAATAGGGGGAAAATCACCAAAGGTAATAAATTGTCAAAGATCAAGATCTTTTGATTTCACATAAGTTTCGAATCTACTTTTCCAATAAAGGAAACAATCACTTTCAAATAATGGTGGTCTTTGCATAGATTGCCCTTCTAAATATTTTTCAGATTCCATAGATTGTTACAAGTTTTAAAATACAATATATTTAAAAAAAATCTTGTTTGACGTGGCTCTGATACCAATTGTGAAAAACTAGAAGGGGGGTCGAACAATTTTACGTCTTTTTAATTTATTATGAAAACCTTTGTTTTAAAAACTTTGTTTACTTTTAAAAACTTTTGATTCGATATTATGTGAATTCAAGTCTTGCACAATATAAGCAATTATATAACTAAGTACTAAAGTAATAATAATGTAAGTAAATAATAAGAAAGTAAGAGATGGAAAGTTCTAACCGAGGCACAAGGGATTTATAGTGGTTCGGCTACAAGGACACCTTCCTTGCCCTACTCCACTCCCCGAGCATCTAGCTCGAGAGTTTTCTTCACTATGTCAACAAGCTCCCTTATGGCAGAGAAAACCTTACACAACTTTCGCTTACACCAATTAACGACACTAAGCTAAATGTCGAGTTCTAATCCTAGATAGAACCAATCTCACACCACTAATGACTACACACCATCTTCACAACTTCTTCTTCACGACTTCAATCTCTTCACTACTTCATGACTTCTATTGCTTCAAGACTTCAACTTCTTCACACCTTATTCACAACTAATTCACAAATTGTTCACACCTAAGCACACCACTATCTTCTTCACACCAACACTACTTATTCACATCACTATCTTCTTCAAAACTTCTTTACTTACACACCTTACTAGCCTTACTCTTTATATCTACATCTATTTAATTAATATTCACAACTTATACACAAATGAATGAATAATATACAAATGGTGATGTAGAAACAAATCAGATAAATGGATCACACTAAGTTGTAATATTTCTTGTCTTGATAGATAGAAGTATTCTTCTCTTGCAGTTGAATGGTAGAAGCTTGAATCACTTGGAAACAAAAGCTTATGATTATATGATCAAAGGATTAGAAATAATAGAAGAGAGGATTTAGATCAGAAAGTTTGAGGTGCAAAAGGTGGGAAAAATGCCAGATTTGAGCCAGCATTTTTATGGAAAAAATACTGTTTGGGAGCGTGGCCGGTCCCCTTAATTAGGGTGCCGGTCCCCTTAATTACTAGCCGGTCCCCTTAATAATTAAGCGGGCCACCTAGTAAAAAAAAAATTCTTTAGAATTTTTTTGTCCTTTTGTGGGGAATGTTTTATCTGAAGAGTCTAGTCGTTTTTTGAGTAGAATTTTGAATTCAAAATATTTATTTTGAATAAAATATTTCTTATAAATATAAAACATTTTGTATAAGTTTAAAAATGTTTGTCTCATTTTATAAAAAATGTAAGGTTTGTAAAAATAAAAATTCCTTTGATCATAGAATGCATTAGACATTTTGTTTATTCATACCTTAAGTGATTTGGATGTTAAAGTGAATATTTATGACTAAATACTTGTTTACGTCATAATTTGTAGTTCAATGAGTTTACGTTTTGTGATTATCAAAATATAGAGATATCGATATATGTTAATAATGTTTTTAGGCATTATTTATATCAACACCATCTTATAACAGAAGAGGTGATGTTACAAGGGAAAACACAACTACAACTGATAGTGGTGGGTATGTGAGTTGCTTAGGTATTAATTATTCTACAAGTGGAGTATGCCCAAGTGAAGCAGCTAGTGAAGAACCTACAACTAATAATGCGAATGAAGAATCTGCAAGTGAAACACCTACTAAAAACCATAACTTATAAACCAAGTGATTCACATGCTAGTCATTTACCCAAGTGAATCACCAGCAAGAAAGGCTATGTTGTCTTTCAGTTTAAATGTAACTTAATTGATATGTTGTAATTTATATGTTCATAACAATGCAGTTTGGTTACTATTTTGTTTTTGGTATATGTTGACTTTAATAGTCAAAATTAAGGTATTCCAAACACTACACCATACTACGTATGCAATTGCAAACTAAAAACTGTAAAGAGGTAAAGCAAAACTGTAAATTATAACAACAATTTGAGTAGCCATCATCATCCCAAAAATATACATCTTATTAATAAACGTTTTGAGTAGCCCTCATCATCCCAAAAAATTAACGTCTTCGTTACATAAACCACTAAAAATAACAAGTGAACTTTTTGATGGGAGATTTGATATTCATGGGGGGACACTTGAGGTCCTTAGGGGGAGGCACATACCAATGTTTCCTCTTTTTGCTGGTGCTTTCCGTAGCCGCAACAAGACCATGTACAACATTTGTAACGATTTTCCTTGGTTTTGAACTTTTATGAACAGGGGTGCTAACATGTTAGGAATATAAATATTTATCTGAAAGACTCGGTCACCCTGAGTATCATTTAGCATTAGTTAGCTTGTAGACATAATTGTTTAGGTTTTGTGTTTGTTTAGATATCGTAACATTGTGTAGTCGGGTCGGGTCTTTACCCACTGTCAGCTCGATCCACAGCCTGTTTTATGGGGCGTTTTCTTTCTATGTATAAATACCCCTCTCCACTAGTGGAGAGGGTTGGACCTTCATTTGCAATACATCAACTCTCTAGTTTCTCTCAAGGCTCCCATTACTTTCTCTCTCTAATCTCTCTCTAGAATACATAACATTTAATCTACTTAAACACAATACCATACATGTTTACACATTAGAGTATTTTACAATTGGTATCAAGAGCCATGGTTCTATCCTAGGATTCGTGGTATGCTCGGATTATAGCTTGGTATTGTGTTTTTTTTGTTTGGTTCGACTAGGTTAGTGGTTTTCACACTAGTTTGATCTCGTTAGGTGTTGTTATTGGTATTTTACTTGTTCTTTCGTATCTAGAAGTGTTGTAGGCATCGTATGTAGCTTTTGGTTAAGTCACTTCATCATTTTCGTGGACATTGGAGGAATTTCGTGTTGTTTTTCTTACTAGCGAGTTGTCATTTTGTTGTAGAGGGTTGACAGATTTACTAGCGAGTTGGGTGCAGCGAGTTGGTAGTTTGCTATTTTGGGATAAAAGGACAAAACCCTAGAAAGTGACCCCTTTGTCTTATTAAGTAGCGAGTTGAACTTCCAGCGAGTTGATCAGTTCCAGCGAGTTTATCAGTTTCAGCGAGTTGTATAGTTTTAGCGAGTTGATCAGGTTCAGTGAGTTGGCTTGTTTTCAGCGAGTTAGTCCTTCAGCGACTTGGTTTGATTAGCGAGTTGCTAAGTCCAGCGAGTTGGTGTGTTTAGAGAGTTGGTATCTTAGTGAGTTGATTGTTTCAGCAACTTGATTTGTCTAGTGAGTTGTTACACCAATGAGTTGCTCAGATCTATTTTAGCGAGTTGGTTTGTTATCTGTGGTTTGGTGAATTCAGCGAGTTAGTTGTTTAGTGACTTGGGATTTTAGCTTGTTGCTTGTCTATTTAGTGTGTTATTGTGTAGTGTAAGTAATTTGGTTCAGTGTCAATTGTGCAAATTGCGTGTTTTTACGACTTAAGTTTTTACGATTTGTTCAACTATAATTTGACGTTGTGAGATAATACTTACGACTTGACTTATTACTTGTTGAGCGGTTATAACTTGACTTGTTGCGACCATACACAGATTACATTTTTGATCAAAACCTTGTACTAAGACTTAATCATTAACCACATCATGGCAAGCACTTCTTCAGAAGACATTCAAGCTGCAGGGTCAGATACCCATCCTCCTATGTTGGACAGAACCGACTATGAATCATGGGCCCAAAGGATTCGTCTCTATTGCTTGGGAAAGGAGAATGGTGTCAACATTCTGAAATCCATTGATGAAGAGGCACTGCTCTTTCTGGCTGGTGATGAAGGGAATACGTTTGATGCTAATGTGGATGATCAACCGGTTCAAGACCTGGCATGTAATGACCCAAACATCTTCCAAGTTTTTGACTGTGATGCTTTTGACTCAGATGTTGATGATGAACCTATAGCCAAAACCATCTTCATGGCAAATCTGTACTCCACTGCATCCTCATCACAACAACCGGGTTCTGCCATCACACATACTATTTCTGAGGTACCAAACTCTTATGACTTATGAAACACTGACAAACTACAGGGGGTTCATGACACGGTACAACTCACGAATGTTGGTAATTTGGATATCATTGATATGGGGAATAGCAATATTATCCCATATGAAAGATATGTGAATGACAATGGCTTGTCTGTTACACCAAGTGGTGCACCCTCTGATGATGAAAGTAAATGTGAGTCATTGAAAAAGGAGTTACAATCTTTGCAAAAACAATTGGATCGAACTGCTAAACAAAAACAGGAGATTCAAAAAGGGTTAACCACAGTTAAACACGATTTCAAAGATAAAGAAATAAACTTCTAAATGATTTCTCTAATCTTAAAACACTGAAAAATAAACTGGAAGAAAAATTGTACACGCAAGGCCAAACCATTCAAACTGCTCAAATGATGCAAAGACATAGGAAACTAAGTGATGAACACAGTGATAAGGACATAGATAAACCTAAGACCAACTTCCTTAGAAATGGTATAGGTGCTCAGCCTACGTTATATGATGCAAACATTATGCTTGAGCCTTATCATGCCCCTCCTAATGTGAGATCCTATGATGAGATTGAAGATAGAACTAGGGAAAAACTTGTTGAGAAATTAAAGGATCCCCTGTGCACTGCTAATAATATCGTGTTTCACTATGACTACGCTGATGATAATCATTCAACCATCTTTGTACCTGATGAGTGCTTAAACACTCATCATTTTTGGTCAAATCTGAACTGCAAAACATACAAAAACACTCAGAAATGCATCAAAATACTGAAAATACTTCAAAATTATGTTTTATATGTTTTAGATGCAAAATGAGTAAAAACAAATGAAAAACGTACAAAGTTTGCAAAATTGGCAGTTTCAATCCCTCAACTTTCATAACATGTCAAAACTAGTCCCTGGTCATTCAAAATATGGAAAATTATCACCAAAGGTCCTTTTAAAATCATAAATTGTCATAATTAGTCCTTTGGTGAAAAATCTCAAAAGTTTTGGAAATTTACAGTTTTGGTCCCTGGAGTTTCAAATATTTACAGATTTGGTCCCTGGTGGGATATTTTTGAAAGAAAAATCAATTTTGGTCTTTGGAAATTCAAAAGTTGGCAAAAATAGTCCTTGGGTGAAAAGTTTGTTGAAATTGCAAGTTTGGTCCTTTAACTTTGGAAAATTACATAATTAGTCCCCGGGTGTGTTATTTTGGAAAAGAAAATTAATATTGGTCCTTGTATTATTCTTATATTTCAAGATTGATCCATTGAGGATACTTTGGAAGATTTACAATAAGATCATAAACTTTTCAAAAATTACACATTAGGTCCTTGTGATTTACAAATACAAAACCAAAACAAAACCAAACCAAACTAATCCTAATCCTAATCCAATACGCAAGCCTGATCCACCCCAAAGCCCACCACAAGCCCAAAACCTAAAACTAATACCCACCCAGGTCAACAAGTCAAACACCATGGTCAAACAAACAGTCAAACTCACCACTGTTCAACCCTACCTTTTACCCCCTAAAACCTGCTACTGTGTCCCTCTCCTTTCCACCAACCTGTCCCCTCTTCTACACTCTACTAACCACCCTACACCCCATTCCATGTGCTAATTACAACCCCCTCCTCCAGGTCATAATTCCACTAAATATGGTTTTCCCGCCAAAACCTTTTTGACGGCCAAGATCAAAACCAAGGATCCAATGGCTGAAATTATGAGTGGGAAAGACAAAGGCATGCTCAAGGACTTATATAAGAAAAGAAAAAATGAAGAAGGAGGCAGTAGTTGATAGTTTTAGTTTTAGATTAGTTTTTTAATGTCGTTCAAGTAATTTATAAATTCTTAGTTGTAATCAGTAGTTTAAAAAGATTCTAGTAAGTGTTTTTAATTATAATTCAACCTTCCTTAGTGATAATTTAAAAAGTTCTTTGTTTATTTAAGCATTTATCTTATTTTCAGCTCAAATTTCATTTTGAACTCCATATTGTTAAAGACTATCAATCAGTGATCATGAAGTTCATATAAGATGTCAAAAAACTTTTATAAGCTTCATTTAACTATTTAATCAGTCTCCAGGCATCTATCAAAAAATCCTCAAAATTCTAAATAAATAAGTAAGAAAATAAAAAAAAAAGAAAAAAGAAAAAGAACCAGAGAAGCAATCTGAGTATGGTTTAGAGTCTCTGGGAGGCAGTAGGTCAGGGTTGGGTGAGCATTCTTGATTTTGAGCACAAGGGGTATTGTAAGTTTCATTTTGGCCTTTATTATTATTGTTCATATTTTGTAATGATTAGTTCTGGTAGTTCTTTGTTGTTGATTGCAGTTTATTTAAGTTTATCCTTGGTCAGAGTAAGCTTAATGATAGATTTTATGGATTAAATCTTTACTTTGCTTCATTAGTTGTGCCTTAACAGTCCATTAAGGGGTGTTTGGATTAGAACTGTCCCTGGTGATCTTGTGGTTGTATGGTTGTTGTTTTGGTTTTAGAAGATTGTGTTAGGTTACTTTAGGTCAGGTGAAGGTTTAAAATCACCCTTATTTGACAGAAAGTCAAAATCTAGCATAATCCTTCCATATATACTCACTATGTAGGCTTTAGATCACATAAGCCCTTATTTCAATTTAAAAGTTGTAGGTTTAGATTAATTTAGCTTTATTTTACCTTATTACACCATAATCATTCATTTAAGGTCATTAGAAACTCACAATAGTCAACTTGTGCCAATTTCTTAAAAAGTCAAAACACCCAATTGTGTAGAAAACTCAAAATGGTAAGATTTTTTATGATTTATGTGTGAGGTCTCAGGCCTTGATCTTTTGATATGTTATAATATGCCAGCTGAGCTCTTGATTCATACACTTTTTTGATTTTTGTGATTTTTTCTTGAAGACCTTTTTACCCCTTAAAGTAGGTTGCAGGGCAAGGTTATGCCCTGCTACACAGATCCTTGATCAGATCCCCCAACTTCCAGCGTCTCTCCTGAGCACACCTGTGGGCCCCACACCATAACTCTTGGCTTATTGGAAAGCCTATAAGCCAGGGTTCAAGGTCCATAGCTTATTTTATGGTTTAGGGTTCAATCACTAGGGCTGCACTTCCCATCAATCTTGTCCCTTTTCTGAATGAGTTTTGGTTTTTGGATTTGCTTATTTTGTCTCATAAGCTTATTTCATTGTGTTAATTCAGTCATCTCAGCTTATTTTTGGTCACTCTCATTAGCTTGAAGCTTATTTTCACCTTTGTGGTCATTGTTCAGCTTATTTCAAGCTTTTGCCCACCACAGTTGACTAAATTCAACTGTCTAGCAAATAAGCACTCAAAGTGCTTATCTTTGAGTTACAAGCTTGTTTTTTTTGGTAAAAGTTTCTCAAATTTAGTTATAAAATAGGCTTGTAAAAGAAAAAGATCCAGAAAAACAATTTTAATTTCAAGTGATAGTTTCTATTTAATTTTATTTATATTTTTTATTTTCCTTTTTAAGATTTTTTTTAAGGATTTAACATTTTTATATTTTTCTTAAATCTCTGTTAGGTTAAAGTATTTTTAGTAATTTTATCAGATTTTTATATTATCATTTGATATTTATTAGATTTAATATTAGTTTTATTAGTAATTAATTAACATTTAAGTTTTAAATAGCAAAATTAGTTTTTATAAAGTAAACCCTAGTTTTTATATTTTTCCTAGCTTTTATAAGTTGTAAAATAGTTTTAGGAATTTTCTTGTAATTTTTACTGTTCATATTCTATTTTTCTTAATTTAAAATAGTTTAAATTAATTAATAATTAGTTTTTAATTAATAGTAATTATTAAAAAAGTAGGAAAAATATATTTTAAGTTTGAAAATTAGTTTTATAATATTTTAGATTTTTCCAAATTTATTTTTCATATTTTTTGTGTAATTTCATAATTAGTTATAATTTAGGTTAATTTAAATAATTAATATGTATTTAATAAATAGTATTTATTTAATAATAATTATATATATAGTATAAAAATTAATTTTAATTTTCTAAAAAGTTCAGTTTATTATTAGGATTGTAAAAATGTGATTTTCATCTTTGTAAGTATTTTATTTTACCAAAACTCGCGTTTTATTTTGTACGTTCACGTAACTTTAAACTGAACGTACGCGTTTTTAGATTTCAATCGTTTCTAAGTATCTAGTCTTCACGTAATCGCTCATATAGCTTATTTAAGCTATTTCTTCGTATATTCTTTGGTTTAATTACTCACAAACCCTTTCCTGTCCAAATTCACCCGATCTCAAACCCGTTTGTTAACCATCACACCTCGTCGGGACATAACGACCCAGGGAAACACTATACTTCCGCGGAGTATTGAGCCTAAGGAGTTTGACTATATTGACCACATCCATGGTTGACTTTAGTTGACTGCTTCTGAGCCAATCAGTACCTTAAAAGAAAATTTTCCCTGAACAAATCTGTTGGAATATTGACTTAGAAAAGATGAAAGCAGAAAGAATAGTGGGAGAAACATGTACTGTTTTTAGAATTGCTAATCCCACTTGGTACCCTCAAAATACTCCCATGCATCTAGTACCGTTAACTCTTCCTACACACTGTAATACTCTAATTGGTTTATATGTTCTCTGTCAACTATTCACTGATTTTGAGAAAACGTGTAAAAAGAGAATCACACCAACAGGGATTACTGAAGGGGAAAAGGGCTTTGAACAAACAAAAGAATGATATCTAACAGAGGTCATGCCATTTTTTAAACTTCTCAAAGAAAATTTTGTGGGTCTTAAAAAATCCCTAAACAAAGATGTAAATGATATGAAAGAAGTTTTCAAAACCGTGGCAAATGAGGGTGAACAATTAGCAATTGATCATAAACACAGTGAAGTTGACAGAAAGCATATTCTCATCATGAATGAAAACTTGATTGCTCATTGCATTGCACAAGATGTATTTTATACTGTCACTGGTTCTGCACTTTCTGCTAGTCAATTTCATGAGATGTCGGTTGCACTGAATACCTTTCAAAATCGTGTTGTTGAGCTTGAGGGGGAGAATTGTAAATTACATCAAAAAATTCAAAACGACGACCATGATAACATGGTTAGGCATTTTTCAAAATTGGAAATTGATTATCTTAACTTACAGTTAAAGTATCAACATCTAGAAGAAAGAATCAAAATCTCAAATGCCAAGACATCTTCGGATGCTCCGGAATTTCACACATGTTTTGAATTTGCCAAACGGGATGAAATAATTCAAGCTCACACGAACACGATTCGAAAGTTGAGGGCCCAAATTGCAAAACTAAAGTCTTACATGGGCGAAGTGAGCAATACCAATTACCAAAAGTCATTAGATTCTCAAAACTTTTAGAAACAAGGCATCATTAATGAATTATAACATGAAAATGTGTGGCTTCGTGCTGAAATGTCAAACGCTAAACAACGTTACAAAGAGTTATTTGAGTCAATTAAAATAACACGTGACCAAAACAATGAAAAAGTAACTTCTTTGTTGAACGAAATTCAGAATCTAAAGACTAAGGTGAAAGGTAAAATGCCTGTTACTTCATGTGATTATGTGTCCTCTAAGGTCTGTGCTTGTAAGAAATATGCATGTGATGCTGTGCTTATCCCTCTTCCACTTTGGAATAACAAGTTAGTTCATAGTGACTATCTTAGACATCTTAAGGATTGCCTTGATATGCTTCGGGAAATCGTTGAAGAGAATAAGTTAGTAAAACTTCATGATGATGCTATAATAAATGCCTACTTCCTCACCAATAGATCTCAGGAACTCTTGGAATTTGCAATTGGTACATGCCCTAAGATTGATAGCATCCAAGTAAGATCATCTGCATTATCCTCTAAGTATATGCATAAACATGTCACTTCTGTTAAATCTTTGAGAACATCTGAACCCAACACATCACCTTCAAAAAACCGATTGGCAGCCAAGCAAACTAATGTTCCCATCATTGCTTCTATAGGAGTAAAAAGTGTCACTAGAGCTAGCGGGTCACAGCTTAGGTGCAATACAAAGAATGATAGGATTTCACCAGCTAAGAGTACACCTGTGAAGAAAGTAGAAGACCACCTTAGGAACAACAAATCTGATTTGAATGAAATGAATCATGTTGATTCTAGTATTTGCTATAAGCGTACTGTAATTAATTCGTATTCTGATGCTAATTGTATGAATTGTAATGACTGCTTAATTTCTGGTAATCATGATGATTGTGTTGTGTTATATTTGAAATCTCTTAATCAATCCCCTGTGACAAGTGTTATGAAATCTGGTGTAAAAGACCGTGTTTGGAAAGCGAGTGGCAAGTTGTTCGCAAATGTTGGATACCAATGGAAGCCTACTGGAAGAAAATTCACCCTAGGAGAAAAGTGCTCCATGACTAGGATCACTAACTCTAAAGTAGTGCCAATTAAGGAATGCAGACATACTGGTAGAATGTTCCCACTAGAAGCACAACGTACAACTTCTAGGTCTAGTGCATCATCTAGTAAAAATACCAACAGTATCTCTGTGACTTATGATAATCCAATGTTTGTATGTGCTAACCAAACGGACCCCAATTTTTTGTGGGGATCCAGCTTTTTCAGTTATCCACCGTTGTCCGGTTTCAAATGCAGGACGTACAAATCGTTCTTTGGTATTTGGACTCAGGTTGCTCAAAACATATGACCGAGGATCGCTCACAGCTTAAGAATTTCATGGAAAAGTTCATTGGTACTGTCAGATTTGGAAATGATCACTTTGGGGCAATAATGGGTTATGGAGATTACGTCTTTAGAGACAGTGTGATTTCCAGGGTGTACTACGTGAAAGGACTTGGGCATAATCTATTTTCTGTTGGTCAATTTTGTGATTCAGATCTTGAAGTTGCTTTCAGAAAACACACATGTTTTGTTCGTGAATTAGATGGTATAGATATACTTAAAGGCAGTCGCGGCACCAATCTATATACCATCTCAATTGAAGACATGATGCGGTCTTCTCCCATTTGCTCGCTCTCAAAACCCTCTAAGAACAAATCATGGTTGTGGCATCGTCGTTTGAACCACTTGAACTTCGATACCATCAATGAACTCACTCGTAAGGATCTTGTTCTAGGCATGCCCAGACTAAAGTATGAAAAAGACCATCTATGTTCCGCATGTCAAATGGGCATGAACAAAAAGCACACTCATAAACCCAAAGCTGTCAACACCATTATGGAAGTTTTACACACCCTCCACATGGATCTTTGTGGACCAATGAGAGTTCAAAGTATCAATGGAAAGAAACATGTGTTAATTATTGTTGATGATTACTCTCGCTTAACATGGGTAAAGTTTTTGCGATCAAAGGATGAGACTCCGGAGATAATCATAAGACTCATTAAGACATTGCAAGTTCGACTTAATAAAACTGTCAGGTTCATTCGCACTGACAATGGAACAGAGTTCGTGAACAAACAACTTACTCAATTTTATGAAAGTGTCGGCATTAGTCATCAAAAGAGCATTCCACGTTCCCCTCAACAAATGGGGTTGTTGAAAGACGTAACCACACCCTTGTTGAAGCTGCTAGGACTATGCTCATCTTTTCTAAAGCTCCCATGTTCCTTTGGGCAAAAGCTATTGCAACCGCCCGCTACACACAAAATCGATCCTTGATACATCCTCTCCACTACAAGACTCCATATGAACTGGTTCATGGCAGAAAACCAGACCTTTTGTTTCTACAAGTATTTGGTGCACTTTGTTATCCGAAAAACGACAGTGAAGACCTTGGGAAACTTAAAGCCAAGGCTGACATTGGTTTCTTTGTTGGATATGCTCCAGATCGAAAGGGGTACCGAATCTACAACAAACGTACCAGAGATATAATGGAAACAATTCACGTGACATTCGATGAGCTGAATGAGCAATAGGCTCCTGGACAAGCAAGTTCTGGACCCATACCAAATCTTTTGTCTCCTGGACCCATTAGTTCAGGTCTTGTACAGAATCACGTGAAGTTGCTTTCAGAAAACACACATGTTTTGTTCGTGAATTAGATGGTATAGATATACTTAAAGGCAGTCGTGGTACCAATCTATATACCATCTCAATTGAAGACATGATGCGGTCTTCTCCCATTTGCTTGCTCTCAAAAGCCTCTAAGAACAAATCATGGTTGTGGCATCGTCGTTTGAACCACTTGAACTTCGATACCATCAATGAACTCACTCGTAAGGATCTTGTTCGGGGCATGCCCAGACTAAAGTATGAAAAAGACCATCTATGTTCCGCATGTCAAATGGGCATGAGCAAAAAGCACACTCATAAACCCAAAGCTGTCAATACCATTATGGAAGTTTTACACACCCTCCACATGGATCTTTGTGGACCAATGAGAGTTGAAAGTATCAATGGAAAGAAACATGTGTTAGTTATTGTTAATGACTACTCTCGCTTCACATGGGTAAAGTTTTTGCGATCAAAGGACGAGACTCCGGAGATAATCATAAGACTCATTAAGACATTGCAAGTCCGACTTAATAAAACTGTCAGGTTCATTCGCACTGACAATGGAACAGAGTTCGTGAACAAACAACTTACTCAATTTTATGAAAGTGTCGGCATTAGTTATCAAAAGAGCATTCCACGTTCCCCTCAACAAATGGGGTTGTTGAAAGACGTAACACACCCTTGTTGAAGCTGCTAGGACTATGCTCATCTTTTCTAAAGCTCCCATGTTCCTTTGGGCAAAAGCTATTGCAACCGCCCGCTACACACAGAATCGATCCTTGATACATCCTCTCCACTACAAGACTCCATATGAACTGGTTCATGGCAGAAAACCAGACCTTTTGTTTCTACAAGTATTTGGTGCACTTTGTTATCCGAAAAACGACAGTGAAGACCTTGGGAAACTTAAAGCCAAGGCTGACATTGGTTTCTTTGTTGGATATGCTCCAGATTGAAAGGGGTACCGAATCTACAACAAACGTACCAGAGATATAATGGAAACAATTCACGTGACATTCGATGAGCTGACTGAGCAATAGGCTCCTGGACAAGCAAGTTCTGGACCTATACCAAATCTTTTGTCTCCTGGACCCATTAGTTCAGGTCTTGTACAGAATCACGTGAAGTTGCTTTCAGAAAACACACATGTTTTGTTCATGAATTAGATGGTATAGATATACTTAAAGGCAGTCGTGGCACCAATCTATATACCATCTCAATTGAAGACATGATGCGGTCTTCTCCCATTTGCTTGCTCTCAAAAGCCTCTAAGAACAAATCATGGTTGTGGCATCGTCGTTTGAACCACTTGAACTTCGATACCATCAATGAACTCACTCGTAAGGATCTTGTTCGAGGCATGCCCAGACTAAAGTATGAAAAAGACCGTCTATGTTCCGCATGTCAAATGGGCATGAGCAAAAAGCACACTCATAAACCCAAAGCTGTCAACACCATTATGGAAGTTTTACACACCCTCCACATGGATCTTTGTGGACCAATGAGAGTTGAAAGTATCAATGGAAAGAAACATGTGATAGTTATTGTTGAAGACTACTCTCGCTTCACATGGGTAAAGTTTTCGCGATCAAAGGACGAGACTCCGGAGATAATCATAAGACTCATTAAGACATTGCAAGTTCGACTTAATAAAACTGTCAGGTTCATTCGCACTGACAATGGAACAGAGTTCGTGAACAAACAACTTACTCAATTTTATGAAAGTGTCGGCATTAGTCATCAAAAGAGCATTCCACGTTCCCCTCAACAAATGGGGTTGTTGAAAGACGTAACCACACCCTTGTTGAAGCTGCTAGGACTATGCTCATCTTTTTTAAAGCTCCCATGTTCCTTTGGGCAAAAGCTATTGCAACCGCCCGCTACACACAGAATCGATCCTTGATACATCCTCTCCACTACAAGGCTCCATATGAACTTGTTCATGGGAGAAAACCAGACCTTTTGTTTCTACAAGTATTTGGTGCACTTTGTTATCCGAAAAACGACAGTGAAGACCTTGGGAAACTTAAATCCAAGGCTGACATTGGTTTCTTTGTTGGATATGCTCCAGATCGAAAGGGGTACCGAATCTACAACAAACGTACCAGAGATATAATGGAAACAATTCACGTGACATTCGATGAGCTAACTGAGCAATAGGCTCCTGGACAAGCAAGTTCTGGACCCATACCAAATCTTTTGTCTCCTGGACCCATTAGTTCAGGTCTTGTACAGAATCACGTGAAGTTGCTTTCAGAAAACACACATGTTTTGTTCGTGAATTAGATGGTATAGATATACTTAAAGGCAGTCGTGGCACCAATCTATATACCATCTCAATTGAAGACATGATGCGGTCTTCTCCCATTTGCTTGCTCTCAAAAGCCTCTAAGAACAAATCATGGTTGTGGCATCGTCGTTTGAACCACTTGAACTTCGATACCATCAATGAACTCACTCGTAAGGATCTTGTTCGAGGCATGCCCAGACTAAAGTATGAGAAAGACCATCTATGTTCCGCATGTCAAATGGGCATGAACAAAAAGCACACTCATAAACCCAAAGCTGTCAACACCATTATGGAAGTTTTACACACCCTCCACATGGATCTTTGTGGACCAATGAGAGTTCAAAGTATCAATGAAAAGAAACATGTGTTAGTTATTGTTGATGACTACTCTCGCTTCACATGGGTAAAGTTTTTGCGATCAAAGGACGAGACTCCGGAGATAATCATAAGACTTATTAAGACATTGCAAGTTCGACTTAATAAAACTGTCAGGTTCATTCGCACTGACAATGGAACAGAGTTCGTGAACAAACAACTTACTCAATTTTATGAAAGTGTCGGCATTAGTCATCAAAAGAGCATTCCACGTTCCCCTCAACAAATGGGGTTGTTGAAAGACGTAACCACACCCTTGTTGAAGCTGCTAGGACTATGCTCATCTTTTCTAAAGCTCCCATGTTCCTTTAGGCAAAAGCTATTGCAACCGCCCACTACACACATAATCGATCCTTGATACATCCTCTCCACTACAAGACTCCATATGAACTGGTTCATGGTAGAAAACCAGACCTTTCATTTCTACAAGTATTTGGCGCACTTTGTTATCCAAAAAATGACAGTGAAGACCTTGGGAAACTTAAAGCCAAGGCTGACATTGGTTTCTTTGTTGGATATGCTCCAGATCGAAAGGGGTACCGAATCTACAACAAACGTACCAGAGATATAATGGAAACAATTCACGTGACATTCGATGAGCTGACTAAGCAATAGGCTCCTGGACAAGCAAGTTCTGGACCCATACCAAATCTTTTGTCTCCTGGACCCATTAGTTCAGGTCTTGTACAAAATCACACTCCTGCTACTCCTTTTGTACCCCCTACAAGTGATGATTGGAAGAAATTCTTTGATCCGATGTTTAATGAATACTTCGAACCTCAACAGGTGGCTATACCTGAAGCTCATGTCGTCCCACAACCAGCAGTGGTTACAAATGTTCCACATAATGATGCAGGGCCATCTACTTCACTGACTTTGGATCCTGAAGCCCCCACTGTTAGTCATTCAGTTACAACATCAAATGTTCAATCCTCATCCATGCAACAAGGAGCAGCAACTGATAATTCTTTTGAAGTAAATCCTTTTGCTCCACCTGATGATGAGCCGTTTGAAAACATCTTCGCTCCTGAATCCTCTAATGATGCAACATCCTCAGAAGAATCAACCACGGCAACCTCAATTCATTATCCTCAACCCCATGAGTATCTCAGAAAATGGACAAATGATCACCCAATTGACAACATAATTGGAAACCCTTCTCATCTGGTATCAACCCGTAAACAGCTTGCAACCGACGCCTTGTGGTGCTTCTTCAATTCCATCCTCTCTAAAGCTAAGCCCAAGGATTTCAAAGATGCAATGTCTAAAGAATCATGGTTTACCACTATGTAAGAAGAAATTCATGAGTTTGATAGACTTGAAGTGTGGGAATTAGTACCGCCTCCCGATTTTGCTATGATCATTGCTCTCAAGTGGATATTTAAGGTAAAGCTTGATGAGCAGGAGATGTATTGAAGAACAAGGCAAGGCTTGTTGTAAAAGGATACTGTCAAGAAGAAGGAATAGACTTTGAAGAATCCTTCGCACATGTTGCTAGAATTGAAGACATAAGAATATTTCTTGCTAATGCTGCCAGTCAGAATATGGTAGTATATCAAATGGACGTTAAGACTGCATTCTTAACTGGCGATCTAAAGGAGGTGGTGTATGTTAGTCAACCTGAAGGATTCGTGGATCAGGAACGTCCTAATTATGTCTATCATTTGAAGAAGGCTATTTATGGACTTAAGCAAGCTCCTAGGGCATGGTATGATACTTTGTCCAAGTTTCTTCTTGCTAACAAGTTCACCAAGGGTGTTGTTGATCCTATACTCTTTACCAGAAAAACGGGCAAAAACTACCTTCATGTTCAAATCTATGTTGATGATATCATATTTTCCTCCTCTGATCCTAAGGAGTATGATTGTTTTTCACAAGAGACGAGCTCTGAGTTTCGGATGTCCATGACGGGTCAAATGTCATTCTTTTTGGGCTTACAAGTCTCTCAAAATCCCAATGGCGTATTCATCAGTCAATCCAAGTATGCTAATGAAATCTTGAAGAAATTTAGATTCGAATCCTGTGACTCAGTTGATACTCCCATGATCGAAAGATCAAAACTTGATGAAGACAATGTTGGGATCCCTATCGACCAAACCAAGTATCGGAGTATGATTGGTTCCTTGATGTATCTCACTGCTAGTAGACCGGATCTTTTTTTTTGCTGTGTGCATGTGTGCTCGATATCAATCCAAGCCAACCAAGAAGCACTTGGAAGCAGTCAAGAGGGTCTTTCGGTATCTTAAAGGAACAATCCACATGGGTCTCTGGTATCCCAAGGACACCGCTATGGAACTCACGGCCTATTCCGACGCAAACCATGCAGGATGTCAAGATACACATCGAAGTACGTCAGGTGGTGCACAATTTCTGGGTGATAAGCTGGTTAATTGGTCTTTAAAGAAACAAATGAGTACATCGATCTCCTCCATAGAGGCTGAATACATTGCTATGTCCTCATGTTGTGCTCAGATCCTATGGATGAGATCTCAACTTTCGGACTATGGCCTTGTGTATAACAAGGTTCCCATGTACTGCGACAACAAAAGTTTCATAGCTCTTTGCTGCAACAATGTCCAGCACTCCAGATCAAAGCACATTGATATTCGACATCACTTCATCAGGGAACAAGTTGAGAAGGGAATTGTGGAACTTTACTTCGTGATGACTGAGTTCCAGCTAGCTGATATCTTCACCAAAGCACTTCCTAGGGAACGATTTCAATTCATTCTCCCTCGTCTTGGAATGAAGAGTCTCATGCCTGAAGCTCTCAAAAGTCTTCATGAAGAACAGGAGGAGTAAAGGAGATGCTTCACATATCCTTTGTACATAGTTTTACAACAAAAAGAAAATAGAAAAATATAAAACCTACAAAAACCATAAAAATCAAAAAATCTAAAAACATTCTTCTCTCGGCATGTCTCTTGTGTAATCAATATTATGTACGATTCTAGAAATGCCATTCAATAATGGCATGGAATCATACATATGTTTGGGCAAGAGTTTTTCCTTTATGTCAAATAATGTTTCTCTCTAAAACCTGTCGTTTCTCTAAACCTTCTTTCAAAATGGTTTGCTATTACTTCAGATAGCAACCCATTCTTCAAATTGAGGAATACATGTCGCAAAAAAGACGGTAGTTCCTTTTACTGGGTTATGTTCACTCGGGCATGGATTACGTTATATCCATGTTTCTTCGAAATGATGTACGTTTCAGTGCATCATTTCTTGTATAAGAAGAGAAGTCTTCTTTACATCACAAATACTTTTCCTTCAATGATTCTTCGGGAAAGTATTTGTTCTAAACTTGGTGGTACCATAATTTTTAAAAATCAATCAAACTTGAAATTTTGTATAAAATTTGCCACTCAATCGATGCAAAATGTTTCATCTTTTGAGTAAGATAATAAAAATTTAAAATGGGTCATCAATTGAGGGGGAGAATGATTTCAAAAATTCTATATCATCAAAACAAGATCTTTGTACATAAAAAGGCAGTGAACAAAATGTGGCTGTTATGTGTTAGTATATGAATTTTTCATGAGTTTCTCGTTAAACTCTAAATCATTTATAAACTCATCATTTCTAACACATAACACGCTCCCTCAAGTATTGAGGGGGAGCAAATGTAACATCCCATAATCAGTCATTCTTAAAAGTGACCACATTTTTCTCCTAAAATCTTTGAACCTATTTAAATCACTTGGGATCACAAATCTCAAATGGTTTGAAATTTTTGATCGGGGGAGAAAATGTGATTTAAATATGAAATCTGATTAAAAATGTGATGTTTTGGACTTAATTGTAAGCTCTCCCATATGTGCTAAACTCTTTTGTATATCAATGCACATATTGAGGGGGAGCAAATAATTTGTGGTGAAAAAGGATCGTAGCATCTCACTTGAGCGAGACTCAGACTCTTACCAATGAATTGACGAAACAAGTATTGTCATCAATCAAAAGGACTAGTCCTGGACAGGTAATAACTTCAAGCTGGTCTAACCAGTGATGTAAGCGTGTCTCGAAAAGGACCTGTCTGAGTAGAGTGTACCGTTTCGAGAAACCTTTTGTGAACTTGATCGGGCTGGGTAATAACTTCAAGCTAGTCCAACTAGTGATGTAAGCGTGTCTCGAATGCCTGCCCATGTTCACTGAAGGTGGATCAATTCAAGAAGTGCAACTCACCCCGACATGTGCAAATTTCTATCAAAAACCTATGAGCACATGTTAAGGGGGAGCATTTGAAAATCCTAAAACTCTCAAAGTGTTAGCAAAATGTGTTTCTTCAATCTTAAACACTTCGAGAGAATTTTCAATTATTTGGTTAAATGGAAACATAGGATAGTCATGAAGTTATAAGGTGGCTAACGTTAGGAAAACCGTCCTATGATCCGCTAGAGCCGGAGGGATCTACCCATGGACAACACCCAATAGATAGTATTAGAAAGTCCGTAGGTATAATTATGAAAAAAGGAGAAATGTGAGAATGGAGAAAGAAGGGGTTGAAGAATTAAAAAGAAATGAAATGAGAAAGGGTGAAAAGAAATAGCCCTCCAATTATTCAACCTTAGGGCAGAAACCGGGTTCAATTCATATTGTCACACCCCCTAAATCGGGTCCAGCGGAAGCTTACATGTCGCTGGGGTGCAACTCAATTGGTATCACAACATAAGTGCAAAAAATGGTTTTCACTTCAATCATTTAGAAATAAATCGTTTAACAAAAGTGTTGTATTTACATTGTTAAAAGTAGTGCAGAATTAGGCCCTTAAAATAGTTTAAAACGGTCCAAAAATGAATATTAGAGTCTTCTATGACCATGCCATGCCCTGCCAAAAGCCTCTAGTAGCATGCCATTACTTAATACCTGAAAATACATGCTAAAGCGTCAACACGATGTTGGTGAGTTCATAGAGTTTAGTGAAAAAGTATGTAATGTAAAACATTTGAATGAAGATTTTCCAGCAAAGGCATCGTAAATCCACTAAGTTCCAAGTCCCGCCCATACAAGACTTACAACCTGTGTGTTTACAACCCACTGCCAAATATGTTTTGGTCTGTGCAAATAAAAGTAATATGTGGACCAAGATTCAAAGATAAGTGTAGCAATGTCGCTATATAAAGGTAAGAGTGATAATGTAGCCATGGCGATGTCGCCATAAAAATGAATCTGATCATAAGTAAAACGCATAAATAGTTTATCGAACAAAGTTTCATAGCACCCGTTTAGAAAAGAATATTGATTGCACTAAGTTCAAGGCACCGAAAAGGTTTTCTAGCTATATGTAGGAGGTTACGCTCCCAAGTAATGTAGGTAATCACATACCTATGAAATGTAGGTAATCACACATACCTATGAAATGTAGGTAATCACGCATACCTATGAAATGTAGGTAATAAAACATACCTATGAATTGTAGGTAATCACACATACCTATGAATGTATGTAATCAAACATACATATGAATTGTAGGTAATCAAACATACCTATGAATTGTAGCTACCGGTTCTTAACTTAGGCAATCTTAGGCAATCTGTAAATAGTTTAAATCTATGCACTCATATCCATGAGTAAATAGTAGGTAACAAGTGAATAGTATTATACTCGGATAATTAAACAAGTATTTAGATAAAGCTGAAAAATATTTGAGTAATCAACCATGTAAAGCGAGTAATGCGTTTAAGTAAAACGAGCATGCATTCTCCCCCAAAGAGTTTAAAAAATAATTAAAAGAATAGGGGCTATGACTCACCTGGTGCAATAGCTACGATGACAAAAGTGGATACACTGAAATGAGGCACGATCTCTAATTGAAACTTGAAGATTTGAAGAGTTTTGGAGATGATTATGTAAGAAGCCTTGGGATTTTTATTTCAAAATCCTAGCAAGGAGTATAAATGAGACTTGATTATAACTTGTTCTTGAAAAATTGATGGATCTTTGCTTGTTCTTTGTTGTTGGGCGATCATGTGAAGAAGAAAAAGAGATGAGAGATTTTGATATTAGCTAGTTTATTTCTAGTGTTATGTATGTGTAATTAATATTTAAGTATGGAAGGATTGGTCAACAAAATCAAGTGTATCAAGACTTTAGGGAGGCATGTTGGCTTGAAATGGGGTGAAAAAGAAAGAGTATGGGCCAATTAATAATCTTGTCTCCAAAGTGTATGATTTAAGTAGTTATTGATGTGTATTAGGTGTTACCGGGTACCGAGTTAGCTAGAAATAAAGTTTAACTGTACCAAATAAAATGTGACGACATTGGAAAAATTATAAAATTACATTCCTGATGAGAATAGGGTGTTAAAATAATTTTCGTGTTGAGACATCGTGATCCGACGTAATTATAGACTTTAAACGATACGTATACCAAATAAATTCAAAATGTCGGGTAAATTAATAATATAATTTTTATAATGGGTATGTGATTGATGCTAAACCACCTAACTTATATTGACCAAATAATGGTCAACAAAGTCAAATAGCCTAGGTCAATGCTCCGGGTAATATAAGGTATCACCAGGTCGTTAAGTCCCGTTGAAGTGTGAATTGTAACTTTAGCGTATTCGTGATCGGGTGATTATTCACAGAAAAGGGTTATGAACAGAATTATTTGGAAATTATTAACAAATATAGCTTAGGAAAGCTACGTGAGTGATTACGAGAATTTAGATTACGAAGATTTGAGCTAAAATCTAAAAACGTACGTTTTAATTAAAAAACGTATACAGACGAACAGAACAAAAAGTACAACTGATGAACGGGAAGGGTTAAAAGTGTAAAATTAATATCTTTACAATTCTAATAGTTAAAGAAAATTTTAAGAAAAATAAAAACTATTTTTACACTATTTAATTATTTATTATTAATTAATTACTAATTATCTATTTAATACTAATTAAAACTAATTAGAATTATTAAAAATACTAAAATGGCTTAGAAAATTAAGAAAAATTTTACAAATCTAATTAACCATTACAGGAATCCTAAAAAATTATAAAAAGTTAATTTTATGTATTTCTAAGCTAATTAATTAATTATTATTCTAATTACTTATTAATTACTAATTAAACTAATTATATTATAAAAAAATAGAAAATGAACAGTAAAAATTCTACAAAAATTTATAAAAATGTTTTAACTAAATTAAAAGCTAGAAAAATTATAAAAACTAGGTTATACTATATAAAATCTAATTATGCTATTTAATTGATTAATATTAATTAAAACTAAATTAAACTAAAATTAATTAGAAAAACCACTAAAAGACAAAATAAAAATCTGGAAAAATTTATAAAATTATTTTAACCTAAAATGGAATTTGTAAAAATATAAAAATGATATATTACTTAGAAATAAATTAAAGAGAAAAATAAATTGATAAATCCTATTAAATAGAAGCTATCACTATTTTTAAAATTGGTTTTTTTGATTTTTTTCTTTTTCTAAACTAATTATAAACTAAAAACAGCTACTTTTAATAAAGACACTTTTATTTTAACCCAAGGAATAAGCAATTGAAGTGCTTATTACACCCACAGTTGACTTTTGTTGACTGTGGATTATTTTTAGCTCAAATGGTGAGGTGTGGGGTCCACAATGGTTGATTTTGGTTTCTCTGAGTATGATGAACAATAATAAGCAAGTTTCAAGTAATAAATAAGCTTCAATAAACCAGAAAGCCAAGATAAGCACTTAATTATTGTTTATCTGAAGCAGAAGTGGGACAAAGATTAGGGCCAAAAACAGGTGGGGTCCACTGTCCTAGGGGTCAAACAAAGAGTCAAAAACCCAAGCCTACCAGGAGGGGGGTTGAGGGGATCCAAAAACAATGGCTTTGGACCACTGTAGTGATCACAAACCACCACAAAAGGTGGTGGTATGCAGCTGAACTGCTGAGACAGGGCAAGTATCTTGCCCTGCAGGTCTCTTTGAGGCTTGGTGGGACCCAGTACAAAAAATCCTAAAAATCTGGGAAAAATCTCAAAAATCAACAAGGTGGTAAAGATTAAGCTTGCAAAATATCAAGTCCTAAATCCTAGTATCCATCAGTTTAAAAGCTTCCAAAGTTTGATCAAAATCTGCGATGGCACAATTGACTTTTATGAAAAACTTGAATTCTTGACCTTTTTGAGTTTTGATCACACTTAACTGATTAAGGATGAAGTTATGAGCTATATTAAGACTAAATTACACTAGATTAACAAGCATAGCAGCCAAAGTGATGGATTTGAGATCCCAAAACCCTCACAGTTGACTGTGAGGGTACAAAACCTAAGATTTTGACTTTGGTTTGGAAAATGACCAAAATGGTAGTCAAACTGAGCTTAAATGGACATAAGTGACTTACTAAAACCAAGGATTGCAATCATAGACAACAAGAGCACAACAAAATACCTTCAACCAAACACCCCTATAAACCTGTTTTAAGAAACTTTTCACAACTTTAGGCTACTTAACTAATTAAACTGAGCTTTGATGTAGGTTTTACTACTTATTAACATGAACAAAGTACATCTAAACAACAAATAAGTACATGAACTGCATAAAATAGGTAATGAGATAAAACATGAGAAATCCTTACAAATGCCATCCACAGCTTAATACCAATGAGAATCAGACCTCAAATCATCATCCTATTGCTCCCATGAGCACTAAACCACTGCCATCCAGTACTTACAGTGCTCCATGCTTCTTCTTCTTGTTTGTGATTTTTGATTTTTCAAGTTCAATACTCCTATTTTTTTTTATTTTTGTTTTCTGCTTTTCACTACCAACTGAATGTAAGTATTTCTAGCAGCTTAAATAAGCTTAGATAAGCTTTTGTGAACCTAGATAATCTAAGTTATCAGCTACAACAACAATCAAGCATTTAAGAATTTTGAAGTTGATCAAACTTGAAATTTAACTTAAAACTGGAATGGTGTTGATTAATAAAGTTCAAAAGATACAACTGAGATTACATTACTTGCTAATTAAAACTAAAGCTTGAATTTAAAAATACATTGAAAAATAAAAACTAAATTTTTCTACTCTTTTGCTCCACAGCTTATCTCCACCTTTTATGCCTTCGAATTAGGGTTTGGGAGGGCATTTTTGTCTCTTTCCCAGCTACAATTGGAGCCATAGGATGAGTAGAATCAATCTTGGCCTTTGAATGGATTTGGCGCCAAAATTTATCTTGGCGTTTTCTTTGAAGATAATTGATGCCAGTGGGTGTTTTGGAAGCTTATGTTTGTTTGAGGTGCAAGGGGGGGGGGGGGGGGGGAAGGTGGAGTATGCAGGTGGTGAAGGGTAGGGTGATGATGGTGTTTGCTTGGAGTGTAGCAGGCGTAGGGTGAGGTGGAAGGGATGGTCAACGCGGGTCAAAGAGGGGAGGATTATTTAAAACGGTTAAGGGTTTTGGGTGGGCTAAAGTGAGGATGGGCCTGGAGTGGGGATGGGTATTTGTTGTGTTTGGGTAGATATAATAAACAAGGGTCCGTTTGGTTTGTAGAAATTTGAATACAAGGACCATTTTTGTTATTTGCCGAATCATGAGGGGCCAAAACTGCCATTCTCCAAATTATAATCCCAAGGGCCATTTTTGCCATACTTCAATGATACAAGGCTTTTTTTTTTGAATTTTATTTTTCACTTTTAAAATTCCCGGGGGGCAAATGTGACAAGTTACCAAACTTTGGGGACCAAACATGTAATTTCCACAATATTTTACCCAAGGACCATTTGTGATACATTTTGATTTTCCAAGGGCAAAAAATGATTTTTCTTTCAAAAATACCCCACCAGGGACCAATTCTGCCATTTTCTGAAATTCCAGGGACCATTTATGTCAATTTTGGATTTTGAGGGGTAAAAGTGTAATTTTCTCAAACTTTTTCACCCAAGGACTTATTTTGATAAATTTTGACTTTTCTTTGCCTTGGGTTGACTTTTCTTTCATTTTAAACTTCCAGGGACTAGTTTTGCCAAATTTTGAAACTTGAGGGACTGAAACTGCCAATTGTGTAAACTTTGTTCGTTTTTCATTTGTTTTTAAACATTTTGCATCTAAAACATATAAAACACACTTTTGGGATAAATTGTGTATTTTGATGCGTTTTTGGGTGTTTTTGGATGTTTTGGCAGTCCAGATACGATAAAAATGATGAGTGTTTGAGCACTCATCAGTATGAAAATATGTTATGATCATAGTCGGGAGTTTCGGGTATATGTTAGTAGTAAAAACTGAGTTGTAACATTTATTAAATATATAAACATACGTAAATTGAAATAATGCATATCCGTGCATGACCTAATATACAGATGATGTTACTGATCATATGTAGACTACTCTAGTCTATATGATGTGTCCTTACTGATGATGCATGAATACGCAGCTAAACCTCACTGGTTACGCGAATTTGAAAACCCGAAACTTAGTTTACAAGAAGATGCATGATGATCATGAATAGTGATTTCCCTCTGGGAATGAATAGTGTTTTTTGAATAGTGAAATTTTGAACGCTTCTCAAAATCACAAACTGGCTCTAAAAATGATGAATAGTAAAATGATGAATAGTGATCGGTGAATAGTAAATGATGAATAGTAACTTGTGAATAGTAAATTGTCGAGGTTTGGAAATGGCCTGAAATTTTGATTTGTGACATTCGCCCACCCAAAAAGGAATTTAGTCACTGAATTCAGCTGATGTTGGTCTCTGGAGTGGACTTGGTGAAAAGATGATGATATTTTAGTCGCATCCGGTCTTCCCACTCTGAAGTGAACTTGGGATTTCTTCGGGAATTCAGGGGGCTTTCATGATAGTAATCCGACTTTGATTTCATTTGCTTGACCTCTCGGTCCATGATTTCAGTTGGTTGTTCCACAAAAATGAAGTTTGTTATCTAGTTGGGTTCCCTCTATTGGAACGACGAGTGGATCATCTGACAAGCCATACTTGTGAATTGGAATGTGAAATTTATTGTGTAAGCTATTGAGCTCTAATGGGAGCTCAAGTCTGTAGGCCACTAGGCCCATACTGTCTGAAATATTGAATGGTCCAATGTATCTCGAGCTTATCTCTCCATACTTGTGAATTGTGTCTCAATGGTGTTGTCCTTGGGATCGTGTGATATCTATTGTTGTAAGTGAATCCGTCTTATAGCAAATGGTCAGCCCAACTACCTCCAGAATCCATCACACCCGATTTGGGCATAAAACTCTTAACAAGTCACATTAGTAAATTTCAAGCTTAAACAAAAATAAAAACAAATAAATACGTATCTTACGGTTATCACCTTGAAAATGAATATAAAGAAAAAAGTACATAATTTTTCCTCGAACCCATTTGAAAATTATAATAACAAATCTGTAAATAAACTATAAATTCAACAAAATTGTTACATTTACTTAAACATTAACAAATTCTTTTTAACAATCAACAAAGATCTCCCGCAGCAGTTTTAGTTATAAATTGTTGTATATTCAACAATTTACACAAACGTTAGACGATGAATACTTAGATACAAACTTTGTACGCAGGACGAGTTCTCAATGTTTGGTACACATTATTATTGTAATCAATTATGATTAAGTCAAATAATACAAGTTGTTATGTTGGGCCATTAATACCACATTAATTGTTACGCATATTTTGAAAAACGGATTTGTAAGGCTAGTCATAGAAGGACCAAACGATCGAGTATAGTGATCGATTTATTCGATCGTCCTTATTGGAGTGATTCGATTGTCATACGAAAAAAACCCGAATGGGTCGTGTAGCAGATCGACAATCGTGTCCCTTTTTTTTTGTTTGTGTGTATATTAATTAATTAAAAGAGGTATTTTTGTGGGGTATTATTTTTGTAGTGTAGGTCGTCTTACTTGAGCACTCAACCGCCTGTAGATCGCTGGAGAGAGAAAGCTGACGTGGCAGAGGAAAAGAGAGGGATTGAATCCCCTTACTGTGTCCAGCCTTATAACCACCCACTTATCTGATATAAAAGAGGGTAAATGTCAAAAGATTATTTTTGCCCTTCTGGTTTTTAGTACATTACATTTTTTTTAGTTTCTGTTCTGTATTTCTGTCAATTTTAAATGTTTAACATATTAAATTTTATATTTTTTGTTCCGTACTTTCAGGTTTATAATTTTTTGATATAAACAAAATTTGAAAGAAAAAAAATAATAAATAAACAAATAGAGGTGGGGGTTGCCGTTTGCTTTTTCGGTAGGGTGGTATAACTTGCCTCATAAATTTATAACAAAGCCCACATTTTATGACTTTTCCTTCTTTTCTTTAAAGGTGTAGTATTAGTTGTGAAATTTATGATAAAAGTTACATCTAAAAAATTAAAACACAATTTTCATCACGAAATCAAATAGAAACCGATAAGCTACTTGAGGTTAGTAAAACTAATTAATTTTAATTGTATTGCTTTTCTTTTTAAAAGACAAACAATTAGGACATCCGCAATGTATTACACCTTTTTGAGTTTAATACACTGCCACCTCACTGCCACGTCAATAACTCATCATTTCATGTCATACATCTACAATGCATTAAACTTTCTAGCGTTCAATATTTACCTATCATCATTTTATTTTTTATAGTAGTTGTCACAAAATACGACTTTTGCTCATATGAATAGGTGAAAGACACCCATTGGATTATACTTTCCATGAGGTGGCAACTTTTGAACGTATGCCACATACTCCGAGTGTGGATGCTCTTAGACCGGGTGTAATGGGATAAGTGGCGGTATAAAAGATGACGATTTATTATTATTATTATTATTATTATTGTTATTATTATTATTATTATTATTATTATTGTTTATTTATTTATTTTATTTATTTATTATTTTTTTAATTACAAGTGACATAAAATATTAATATTATTTTTTTTATTTTTATTTTTTTGTAACATGGGTTTCCGACTCGACATTGCGAGCCGACTAATCCCACGGCGACTACCTTTTTGGATAGCCCGGAGTCGGCGCGGGTGAACCTCCGTGGCCACAAAGGGATTAATTTTCTCCCCGTTAATATTATTTTGTTAGCTACTTACATAATAATATTTATTATTTATTGCTAACATGACTTCCCTCGATCAGTCGGAAGACGGAGCTTCTTTCTATAAAGAGAACGATGCAAATATTTATACTCATATATAACTTTCGACCATGAAGAAGGTTTTTAACATTATGTTCATATATAGCTTATTAAAAATCATAGTGCTTATGTAACTGCTGTTATTTTACTATTATGACATAAAAAACTGTATTTTTGTTCATCAAAGATATATGAAAAATATAATTAACGAATATTAGAAAAAACCTATAGATGATTTAGTTTTTAAAAAAAACATATGAGAGAAAAATTGTGGTTACAGTTGGAATTTGGAAAAGACATGTTGCGAATAATGCAGTCATGTAGCTATAAATACCCATCATTTCGACCCCAACTTAACTCATCTTTAACTACACACACGCTTTTTTGAAGATTACGAATTTGTTGCTAACTAATGGCATTCTGTAATAGGTGATCAAAACATAAACTACTACGGAGTATTATTTTGAAAAATAGATTTATTTCCTAAAATATACATCTTTGTAATTTTTGCATGCATGAATTTGCCACTACTAATGATCAGATATAAATGTTTCAGTCTCGCAGGTGGTCTTTCATCCAAATGGGCTTCTTGGAATGGTTTTTCTCATTTACAAACATCAACTAGACCCCTTGTGGCTGCTGGGAAGTATGTTGTACGATATCAGACACCGGCTACCGATTCCATCTATTCTACTCTCACTACGACAATGAGCAGTGAGTTAAACAGTGAATTCATGCATGTTTATGATATTTTGAAATCCGAGCTGGTTCATGATCCAGCATTTGTGTCTGACGATAATTCTTGTCAGTGGGTTGAGCGGGTGAGATAATTAAAGATCAATTTCATTTCATATACATAGACATGATTGATTAAATAATTTTTCACCACTTAATTAAAAATCTCATTGTTTGATTTATGCAGATGATTGACTACAATGTACCCGGAGGTAATATAATTTGAACAATAGTTGTGGGTTCAAGTCCTGCTTAGCATACTGTGAGATTGATTTGTTGAGGAAATATTGTGAGATAGTTAGATGTCGTTAAAAAAAATGATAACATAATGACAATTGGATACTTCGGTAACTAAAGAATTTATTTGCTCCGTTTGCATTGAAATTACGAAATTACCCTCCTTTAAAAGGTTTACAATGCGGAAAAAAAAAAAAAAAAAAAAAAAAAAAAAAAAAAAAAAACAACGATGGAGGAAAAAATTGGCCACATCTTGTTTCGTGTTCATGCTTTTATGCTAGGACGATAATAATTTTCTCTAACTATTCATATATAATAAACATTGTCTTTCTGGTTCATTTGAGCTAAATTATCACCATATATATAACTAAGAGGAAGGTTTACTAAATTATCACCATATATGCAAAAGGAATATTAATTCTCAGTTGGTCTGGATTACCAACGTTCATTATTCTTATGCCCACCAAACTTTTAATGAATGTGCTATATTGAACAAATTCAATTGAAGCCCCCTTTTATTTATGCGCGCTGATCTTCTCACTGGCCCATAGAGATGAGTGTTTTATTTATTTAGGTAAAAATCTGATGTATGCAGGAAAAATGGTTCGTGCATTTTCTGTTGTTGACAGCTGCCAGTTGCTGAAAGGAGAAAAAATGACAGAAAATGAAGTTTTTCTTGCGTGTGCTCTTGGTTGGTGCACTGAATGGGTATGTAATACATGTATAAACACTCTAAATTAAAGATACTCACGTCTGTGAAATAATATATTTACCGCTTATATAACTAGTAGTCTAGTATCATCTTAGTCTACGTTGCTTAAGAGCCTAGCTTAAAGGTCAAAACCGTTTTGCTTGCAGCTTCAAGCATCTTTAGTTGTATTTGATGACATAATGGATGACTCCCATACACGTAGAGGTCGCTCCTGTTGGTTCAGACTACCCGAGGTGCAACTCTAGATCCAAAGAAAATCTATCTTTCTATTAGTTGTATATCATTTCAGTCGATGATAAGAATTTGGTTTAATTATAGGTTTGTATGACTGCTGTAAATGATGGTCATATGCTTCGCAACCATGTCCATAGAATCCTGAAGAAACATTTTCATGAAAAGGCTTATTATGTGCATCTAGTGGACCTATTCAACGAGGTACATAAAATTGCGCACATGTTTAGTGCATAGGCGATTTAATATAACCTTGTGTTATAACAAGGCTAGGCTCAATCATACACAACTTCTTTGAGTAGGCGGAATTTCAAACAGTCTGTGGACAAATGATTGATGTTATCGCTACACTTGATGGAAAAAAAGATCTTTCAAAGTATACCATGTCTCTGTAAGTGACATCTTGATCGTTATGTTCAGCACTCCATGCAATTCATTTTTACCACACAGTACATTTAACTTCTTGAACACACTACCCATGGTTGTCGGACCTTTTGTACCACTAGAGAAAACTTTTGTACCACTAGAGAAAATGCCTGTAGGTTTGAGTCACTTTTCGACGTATGTGTTGCATCTCTCAAGTTCACAATGTCTTTCTGTTTAATTTGCAGTAATCGTCGGATTTTTGAGTACAAAAGTTCTTATTATTCATTTTACCTTCCGGTAAGTGCATCGATGTATGTGCTTTTTTATTGTATCCTAAGTTTGTTATTATGATAGTTGTATAAACTTACAAATAATTTTGATTGATTCTATCATATACTCTTTTCTTCAAGATTGCATGCGCACTCCTTATGTTTGGAGAGAATCCGGATGATCTTGTTCTAGCTAAAGATGTCCTTATTGAAATGGGTATCTATTATCAAGTGCAGGTAATGCTTGCAACTATATAAATCATTTTGGTCTTCCATGAATCATCTTGGCCATAAATTGTAACAACTATCTTTAATTTTTGATTGTTCTAAATCTAAATTTTTTGAAATGAATTACTTGTAGAATGATTTTCTCGACACCTTTGGCGAACCTAATGTGTTTGGCAAGGTCAGCCCATCTATATCACTTGTCTTGGTCTTAAATTACTTGTTAAATAACAAAGCTCATGGATCAATATGTTCTATATATTATAACAGACTGGAACGGATATTGAAGAATGCAAGTGTTCATGGTTGATTGTCAAAGCAATGGAACTGGCCAACGAGGAACAAAAGAAAATTCTAAATGTAAGCATCAAGTTTAATCAACTTGTGTATTTTCACTTTCCACCATTTCGAATATTGGTTTGCTTAATCGATTACCCATTAAATTTATAGGAAAACTATGGGATGACGGATCCAGAGAAGGTAGCAAAAGTGAAGGAACTATACCATACACTTAACCTTGAGGTTTCTTATTTATTCTTATGTAATTGTATATTGTAAGACCCCCATACGTTGCATATAATGTAATTGCTGAACATTTTTTAGGGTGCTTACGAAGATTATGAGAGCAACATCTACACGGAGTTGATCAAATCAATTGAAGCTCATCCAAGCAAGGCAGTACAAGCAGTGTTGAAATCTTGTCTGGGAAAGATATACAAGGGACATAAGTAACTTAGGTTGAGTGATTCTTAGTCTCATAAGAGCGCATGTCGTCTATATGTGTTTTAGCCTTGTATGTTGGAGATTTATATTCACAATATTAAGTGTCGAATGTATACTAATTGAATGTATATGTTATTATGAAAAAAGGAATAATAGCTATGTTTGTTTGACATTAACTCTCCATAAAGAGCACACCATTGATGTGAGCAAAATAGCTAAAGTCAAACTTGTGGTCAAAGTCAACTACAAAAGTTAAGTCTGTTTGTAACTGTTTTTTGCCGGGAAAAACAGTTACTATTCTCCTACACTATAAATACCAATCATTTTATCATTTTCATTCTTTTAGAAATATAACAAACTTTCATCTTCTCTCATTTTTCTCTTCTTTAATCCTCTCAATTCTCATATCATTGTAATTCATCATTTCTATAATAAATCACATTTAACCATTTAATCTTCTCTTTCTCCATACGATTCTCTGATTAATTGTATTTGGATCCTAGCAAGTGGTATCAGAGCATTTCAGATCATCTTTCTGGCGTATTCTGTTAGTTTTCCGGTAGCTCTGTTCAAATTCCGACGAATCTGTTATTTTTCCCGGGGAACTTATCAAGAATCAGTTATACTACACTGGTACATTGATCATTTGTATGCTATCCGTTCAGAAACAAGACCAAGTGTTAAGTAATCATCGCGATCACGAGAACAACACGTTATTGTTTAAATCCTCTGTTTTCGAACCAATGATCAGTTTTGATTGACTTAAATTTGGCCAAGAAACAGTTGAAGTTGTTAAGTTGTTGCTCACTAGTAGATGAAGGAGTGATAACTAATAACTAACTCATAATTACACAAGAAATAGCATAGAAGAATATAAAATTAACCATAATCCGGGTTAATACTAGAGTTGAAATGTTACCACTACCAGAAATGACTCCCGTTGTCATTATCAGCAGTTGTGGAAGCCTTACAAATAGCTATGAAGGATCTAATGGCAAATGTCCAGCTCTGAATCAAGTTGTGTAGAGTTTGATGAGTAGTGAGGGAACAAGTCGTCACAGAAGCAATCAATATCGTAGGATGGCTAAGATAGAGTTTCCAAAGCTTAATGGAGAGGATGTAAAAGGCTGGCTTTTTAGGTATAAACAGTTTTCAAGATTGATGGATTCTTGGATGACATGAAGGTTGAATTGGCATCAATACACCTTTATGACAAAGCACTGACTTGGCATGAATAGTGTGTTAAAAAGGCATGGTGGAAGGCACTTTTTTGGAACTGTATGAAGAAGAAGTTTTGCAGTGGTTTGGATCATTTATGATGATCCAATGGTGGATTTGAAAATTTTGAAGCAAGAAGTTGTACAACAATATCAGGAGTTGTTTGAAGTACTCTCGAATAGGGTGGATTTGCCTGAATCATATGTTGTTAGCTTGTTCATTGGAGGTTTGAAAAAAGAAATTAGTTTTCCTCTAAGGATGTTTAAACTCAACACTTTGTATGATGTGTACGCAATGGCCAAATTACAAGAGGCTACTAATGCTGCTCTCAAGCCAAGGTATACTCCAGCTGCCTTACCTACTTCTAAGTATGTTCCTAATGCTAGTTACGCAAATAAGAATGTGCATGTGCCATCAAAGCCTGTTAGCGTAGTTGGAAGTAATACACTAATGCCAAAAGCTGTTGGAAATAGGCCTTATAGATTATCTCAGAAAGAAATGGAGGAAAAAAAAGGCTAAAAATCAATGTTTTTATTGTGATAGTAAATATATGTCTGGCCATAAGTGTAATGGACGGTTATTTTCCTGGAAATTGTGGTGGATAGGAAGAAGTGGTAAATGTGGATGAAGAGGCTGAGTTACAATGTGTTGAAGGAGTGTTTGGGAATGAGAATATTAAGGGTAGAATTATGCATGGGGAGCTGATAAAGGTCGTTTTCCTTTCAAAAATCATTTATAAAAACGGAAAGATTATACGAACCTAAATACAAAGTATCTTGGCAAGTATTGATCCCCCGAGTATCGTTTTGAAGGAGTGGTGAATTGAAATACGTCAGTCAAGTTTTGTTTGATGCTTAGTAATAATAAAAGGGTTTTGGTTTTAATATATATATATATATATATATATATATATATATATATATATATATATATTTTAAAACTAATAATAATTAAGGAAAATACAAGTAATAAATAAAATACTTGCTTAAACCTGGTAGCTTTTAACGTTGTGAATTTAGTCGCTATTTAAATTTAGTAGTTTGACTTGTAGATAATTTTGACTTTTTAAATAAAAATGAGCCAATATACGGATGCGCGAGTCAAACTCACCCAACAAAAAGACAAAATGATCTAAACAAATACTATAAGGTGAGTGTCCTCTTTTGGTTTTAGTAAAAAACATTTTATCTTAAAAAAATATATTTCGCAACTAAATTCGTGTAGACCAAACCCAAGTCAAAATACTAACTGAAAATAACAACCGATACTCACAACATTTAAAACTACCAAAATTTAAGCAAGTAACAATAATCTACTCCATAATGCAAAATAAAACTAAACTAATCCTAAAACTAACAAACATGGCGATAAAATTTAACATACTAAAAAGAGATAAAAGGAGTAGAGATAACCAATGAGACGAAAAATGTAAAGATAGCGAGATTAGACCCACTCCATAAGCTTCAAAACCCAATCTCTTGAACTCTACGATTACCCAAATTTATCTCTTAATCAATACTTAATCTCTTCACTAGTTAAAACAGTAATAACATCACTAGTTTAAAAATTATTTTTGAAATGAAAAATTGACAATATAATAAGAATTTGACTTAATTTTAAAAGAACAAATTGATATTGGAAGCAAAAATCATCTACGACAAGCTATACAGTAGCATCCCAATATATATGCTTTAATAAAACTTAGACTTGCGAATTATAACTAAAAAGCAATTTTTGATTTAAAGAAAATACTAAACAGTGAGGTTTAGACAAAAGCTATTTTAACTAAACTAAGTTTTAACATTAAAAGATATTTAAACGTTGGACTAGCAAAGGAAACATATATAAAAGTTTGACTAACAATAAATGAACTTAAAAGGACATCAAATTAATAACAAAATCTTACATAAATCGGATATTCCAAAACATTTAAAGCGAGTATAATACGGAGTAAAAGAACTAAATGAAAAGTGATTAATGGATTTTGTTGTGTTGGCTGATATCTCACCGACCCCAAGGATGGGATGGTGTCAGCCCCCTTGTTTTGTGGTTCTATGAAGCATTTTATATTAGATCCCCTGAACCCTACTTTGTCACATGTTTTGTATCTTGACATTTGATGGGCCTAGTATATTTAGTTGGACCGAGCTAGGCCAAGGGATCATAAATATCAAGTTGGCTGGGCTGCTACATATTAACTTGGTTTCTTGAACATTAATCTTCAATATCTTTTATAATCTCTCGTGAAAGTGCCTGAGTTTCGTCTTGTGCACTTTTATTTGGGCTTTCTCTTCGAGCTTTTATTGGGCTTCAATAATCTTTAATAATCGACCAAAATCTCGTACTTTTGCTCAAATATTCATGTCTCGTACCTACAATAATAAATAATACTTTTAAACGATATATGCACTTATAATACACATTTTTGATATTTATTTAGCCGTAAATGAGGGTATATTAGCACTAAAAATATGAATAATTAGACATTTATCATCCCTCTACATTTAGGCTATTGCATGCCCTCACGCTACGATTATTATACACGTTAAGTCAAAAACGATTTTCATCCCCTAAACAAATAACATATCACATCAAACAAGAACTGATAAATAATCATTTAGGGATACAAATAAAAACCATTAAATTCGATAACGCCCCATTTTGACATTCATTCATATATATAGCTAAAATATATTTTTATTGCTACCCGCCATGCTTGACTTTTATTTTCACGATATATACGAAGCTTAAGAACGGGAAACACGCAAACTGGGTGCTTCCAGGAGATAATAATCATCATCCTCTTTTTATACTTCCAACTAAGTTTAAAAACCCTTGCGCAAATGTTTTTGTAAAAAATGCTAACACTACTTATATTAATAATCTGTGTAAGACAAGTCTTAACTTTTTACTCCCGCAATTTATAACGTTTAGGCGTGTGTGCTTATTTTCAAAAGTTTGACCACCAAAAATCAGAGCTCATTATGGTTGTCATTTATTTAAGCCCAATTCTAACTCATCGGGAACCTCAGAAATTCAAGAATCAAAAAGAGCCTTTTTCCATGTAGCGGCTTTCTTCTCGGCACATCCCAAACCAGTTGGTTTTAGGTGACCAGGCTTTTGACACCTCACAGAGAATAGTACCGGAATTGGTGGGATTTCGATTCAAAGATTTTTAATATCCCCGACACATTAAAATCAAAACTTAAATAGATAACAACAAATGATTATCTATAGATTAAAGACGCAAAGATGAGATCACTCCAAGTGACGATTTTCTTCTCAGCCTATCCTTTTAGCAAAAGCTTAGGAGGCTAGGTTTTTACACCTTTGAGAATAGTATCGGAGCTTTCGGGGTCTTTCGAAATCAACAATCTATAAATTCTGTAACACCCCCAAAATCATCACATCAGCGGAAGACTTAACATGTCAGCGGAAGACTTAAAATGTCAGCGGAAGACTTTTTGGGTGTTACTTCGAGGATCTTTATCACAATCATAGAAAACGACACAAAAGTGACGCTTTAAAGTTTAATTCATTCAAAATACCAAATATTCGAGACATCAAGATGTTTCATAGTTTAAACAACAAGTTTATTTGAAATGTGTCAAAACGTTTATTTAAGCCCATGCCGGGTTACAAGCCCACTCCGTGCCTTCCAGTTCCTTCTCGTTTAGTTACCTAAGATAAACACACGCTAAAAGTGTCAACACAAAGGTTGGTGAGTTCATAGAGTTTATAGTTTCGAATATCGATTTCCAAAATCAAAGAGTTTATGATTTCATGGAAGTTATAATAACAGTTGATTATCATATTAAAGTGTGAGTAAATCCATAATGTTCATAGCTTAAATCGTTGATTTATCAAAATCAGAAAATGAGTGATTTCCTTATTAATTCAAAAATAGTCCGTTGGTTTGCCCTTCACCGGGTCAACACCCAAAATAGTAGTTGGTTTATAAATCCATTTAACACGAGTTTTGATATTTGGGCCACGTTGTTGCATCCATATCATAAACAGTTTACGGGGAACCGTATTTAAACAGTTGAAACTGTATCCGAACAGTTTGTAGAGTTAATCCAAAAGTTAATCCAAAAGTTACCAAATTCAAAACTTAACATTTTTACTTCTTAAATAAGCTCAGGACAGCTTATTTAACTTATCAAAACTGCTTATTTGTTTAAAAATCACTTATTTCACCAAATGGGCCTTAACGAGACACTTCTAAGGCCCGTTAACCTTTCCAGATCCGTTGGGCTTACGAAAGTTTTGGGCCTGGTCTTGGGCTTATTTTAGGGGTACAAAAATGTTACAATTGAGCTTTTAGGACCAGCTTATTAAATAAGCTTAAAAACAGTTTAACGGGCTTAACAGGCCCAAAAGTTATTTTATTAAGTTTTATAGAAAACAGATTTGGTCGTTTCAAAATGGGTCGAGCAAACAGCTTATACGAGCTTATGAGGTCAAGTAAAATATGTTTCCTAATTGTTTACCAAGTGGTTAATGAGGTCGAACCATAAAATATATATGTCGTGTGTCTAAATAATTATATACGAGACCTTTTGTGTATGTCCAAATTGAGTTTGGTTATAGTTAAAATACTTAGAATTATTCTAAGTGTTGAGATCTTATACGAATAGGTCTTGTGACTTACAAACGTGTTATGTTTGTTAAGAAAACGTGAGTATTAGCTTTAAAGCTTTATATATCTTGATTATTAGTATATTAACCATTTAGGAGTTGAATAAAAAGTATAGGTCGTGTTTATATTTTACGAGATAAATGATCAAAGTAAATTGCAAAAATTGAAAAATATCGAAAGTATATATATATATGAAATAAACGTGCCTCACCTTGCCACAAAAGGTGTGATAGTCGAATTTAGGTGTCGAGCTGGAACAAAAGAGGAATGTGGTTCGATTCTCAACCCACCAAGGATCTAGGATGAGCTAAACTTGGTACTTGGACTCGTCTCTAACCCTTCGAGAACTTGGCAATCTTTCTGTCCCACTTCTCGTATATTTCGAATAGGTTTTTAATTTTTTGGTTCGTTTTTGTGTGTGGTTTCAACTGAGATCGCATGGGAGGTTTTAAAGGAAGTCTTGAGTGTGAAAATGAGCAGGAGGTTACAAGAGTTTGAGTTTGAGATGAGAATGAATGCATGTTGCCTCCAAAACTAACCAATCGAGACATTACAAGGTAAGGAATGTGTAAGAATCATTCCTGAAACTTCTGGCAGCTGACATGATGTACATAGTTGGTTTATGAGCATTGGTGAGTATGGGAGGTGCTAAGAATAGTTGTGACACGTTTTTACAAATAATCAGTTTTGGGGTTTACTTGGGTCGTATTTGAGGCAGTAAATGGGTGAGTGAGGTATCAAAATTTGTTACTCCTGGTTCTTGGCTATATGGTGAATCGAGTGATGCAAAGATATACATAGGTTGTGTGTCAAAAATGGGAGAAACGAGGATGTCTTGTGGCCTTGGTCGCGACTGGAACAGAAAAACAAAACAAAAATTACTAAGGGTCCGTTTGGGCATTTAAAGCCTGGTGGGCTCGTTTGATGGATCAGGCCCATCAGCGAAAAAAGAAAAGAAAAGAGATAATTACAAGGGTCCATTTGGCTATCTGTTGGGTTTAATTCAGGCCCAAACAAAAGAAAGAAAATAATTAAGGGTCCGTTTGGTGGTAATTGAGGGTTAAGTGAAAGGTTTGATGAGTTTCGTTTATAGTTTGGGAAATATGAGAGTGATTGTGTACGTATAAGTGTATGTAACTATGAGGTTGCATGTGAAGACTTATATAGTGAGCTTTTGAAGGTATATACAAGGTAGGTTCTTATGAGCTGTTAAATCGAATGGTTTGCATGTTGCCTCTCCTAGTATCAAATCGAGAAGTTACAAGTGTAAATGGACAACGAGAAGTGTGAATTAGTTTCTAACAAGTGATATAACGTTTAGTATTGGGTTTGTGTTGATTGGGGAACAAGGGAGGTGATGCACATGGTTTCTAGGTTACATTTGAGGGAGTAATCAAGTGAGGGAGGTGGTGTAAGAGTTTTGCACATGTAGTAGTACCCAAGTTTGAGTACAGGTCGTATTTTAAAGATAACAGCTTGGGATTGCATTTTTGGTTCAAAATCTCGTGAATCTAGACGTAAAACATTATTTCGGACAACTTTCGTGTTTTATACTTTTCCTGGTTCGGACCAGAAAAGTCTTAAATTTAGGATTTAAATTCGTTACAGAAAGTTGGTGGTTTATTAGAATTTATACGAAGTGTTATTACTATTTGTATTAATTTGAGATTGTGTAAGGTGCCTTAACTTGCTCAATATTCTAGTATAGCAATTATATTTAAAAGGTGATAACAATTGTCTTTCATGGATCTTAGAAGCATGAAAACTAGAGTTGTGAAATAAAAGGGATATGTCGTGTGTAAAAGTTATAATCAACTGAGCTAAAGCAAACATGCACTTGTGATTTATAAATATAATAGTTAGAGGTGTGCTTGTTCAAAGTATCGTGTCGAGGTCCAAAAATATTTGTGAGCAATATCGGGAATTTTCGTAGGCTCCGGAAATATATAAATATTGTACGGTAAATATACGAAGCGTATATTTATAAAATATAAACGTTTTAAATTTATTATATTATTCGCGATATTTATAAATTATTGAGGTTGTGTGTAAGCATCATTCCTAGGCAATTGGTCAATCATAAATGTCGTAGTGATTCACATAATATGTCGTGCATAAAAAAAATTTGTTCCCCGTAAAAATGGTATTTAAATAATGTAACATTCTTTTATTCAATTATTGATATTTACTAATCGTATGGGAAAATTACTGGAGGTTACATTACTACGTCTTACAGGGAATTCCGTCCCGGAATTCTAGTCTAAGATAGTTGCCAAAGGTGTCTAGGGAAAAGATGTGGGTACGTGGTGCGAATCTGGTCTTCGTGTTCCTTAGAAATCCTATATCTCAAGTATAACTTACTCACACCTCAGAGACCATTGTTCCCTTCATTGCATGATTCTTCCTAAATTAGACATAGGTGATCAGGCTATGTATAATTTACGAGTAATAATACAATGCTTGGACCAATCGACTCGTATGATATCCGGTCTAGTTGTTGGTTCGTAGAGTTTATAAGTTAAACGGTTGATTTCCTAAATCAAGGTATGAGTGATTGCTCTAACTTAGTCAATACTAAAATAGTTCGTCGGTTTGGTGTTGAAATGGATTTTTGGCCTTGCCACAAATGAAATGATAGCTAGAGTAGAAGGAGTGGATAATATGGAATTTAGGAAGAACTGGATAGTACAATAGATGAGGAAATATCACAGCAAGTCGCTTATCGAACAGAAAGTAGACCTAAGTCGTGAGAAAGACGAACCCTTAAAGGTGACATCACTTAGTACCACAAAGTGCTTAAGGAAATTCGGACGGTTAAATTCTAAACTTCATCAGTCTGCTGCGTTGTTGAGAATTGTTGTTGTTGTTGCGGTGATTGTTGGTGTTGCTATGATGGTTGTCGTCGTGGTGATGGGTGATTCTTTTATTATAGAGTTTCCTCTTGAGCTCATTGTATTTGACCTCTTGGTCCAATAGCCTCTGAGCAAGTTTCATTGCTGCTTCCAGGGTTGGCGGGTTTGATGAGGTGACATCTCCTTCAATGCTCCTAGGGAGTCCTTCGACGTACTTCTCCAAGGTTTTCTCAAGGTCAGGCATCATCGACGGGCATAGTATCTTAAGTTCCTGAAACCTTCGGTTGTAAGTTCTCAGATCAATTTCCCTTACTACCAACACATAGAACTCATCCTCAAGCTTCCTCAATTCCGAATGAGGACAATACTTCTTTAATATCTTGGTCTTGAATTCAGTCCATGAGAGTTGATATGCTGTCGTTGCTCCTATAGTCTGAACAATAGCATTCCACCAAGATAGGGTATCTTGCACTAGAGTTCCCGTTGCGAAGCTAACTTTGTTGTTTTCTGAGCATCTACTTCTTTGGAAGATCGTTTCACATCGCTCAAACCATTGGGCTAATTCGGATATCCCTTCGGTACCTTTGAAGTATGTGGGTTGGCATGCTATAAAGTCCTTATAGGTGTAGTAACGTGGTGCAGGTGTCGCGTTTCTAGCCGTTTGTGTGCCAGTATCTCTTTGGCGGGCTTGTTCGGTTAAGATGGCATTGACACCATCTACAATTGCTTGCTGTATCGCTGCTGGGGTCATAACTTCGGGGTTTGTTGGCGTAGTGGTTGTGGTTGTTCTTCTAGTTCTAGCTATGTTGCTATCATCGACGGAAGAAAGACGTATGTTTTTAGAATTTCATAATGACCAAGTTAAGTTAGAATACTTCTTATACAACCAAGAATAGGTTATAATCACAACAACTTAGTCAATGAGAAATTTAAGTTAAGATGTGTCACATCATGTCGGAAGGACAAACAATAACCGATGTCATTACAACATTTATTAATACTTGCTTGAATGTTTACAAAACATTATATGACAAGATTCCTTATTAATAGAACGTTGGTTTGCTAAGCTGACAAGTTTCAGATCCATGGTTTTCCTAAGGTTTTGTCCATGTGGTTTTTGAAGTTCTTGAATGGCAGTGGTCATAGTTTCGATGGTTTGATCCCTTGCTCTTTCCCTAGTTATGGGTTCTTGTAAGGCTTGCCTAAGATACACATTCTCCATGTCAATCCTCCCAATTTCACGGTCCAGGGCTCCCATCATTATTTCTGTTGAAGTGTTGGCTCCACACAATGCTCTTATAAACTCCATTGATTCCCAAAACTGATTATCCATTTGTTCAAATACAGCCTTCATAGCTACTGGCCAATTACGAAGTTCTCAATCTTATCTGTAAGAGTCTCGACGTGTTCACGAAGAAAGTTGTTGAGGGTGTCGATAATAGTATCGATTCGATTCTCATGTCGGCAAGTCTATCTGCCAACAAGGGTATAGTGTGATGAAGGGGTGAATAAATAGTTATTCCTAATGATCTAATCCTGAGTGGTTTTAATTGTTCTTTCTAGCTTAACGTATCTGCTACTACATTAGCTTTTCTTGGGTGATAACGTATCTCACAGTCATAATTGTCGAGTAGCTCTAACTAGTGGGCTTGTCTTGACTTGAGAAACAATTTCATTGAAGGTTGTTATTCTATTGTGTTTGGAAAATAATTATTGTTCACATTCATTGTTTCTTGACAATCTGTGGGGTAACTTACCCATTTAGACAAAGATTTTGTCTGCAACAGATATTTAACAATGGGGGTTTCAGATAAAAGTGATAGACGTAGAGAAGGTTGCTGAACTTCAGCTTTTGTTATGGTGGGAGGTCTAAAGTATTTCAGTTTATTTATGTTCCTTGACAAGTTGTCAAAAGAAGGCTTCGATACTAAGAGAACTATTTGGGGTTTTTCTACGCAAAGAACTCCTATGTGGATGTAAGGTTGAATCGCTGAAGGAACCTCTTTCCGTTCTTAAAGCAAGCATGCTTTTCAAGTTTTTCCTTTACTCTTAAATCAGGCATACGCGAAAACTCTCTATTTGGCTTTTTACTGGAATCAATAGGTCTAAACATAAGGTAGTGTTTTCATGACTTACTAAACGGGGAATCATAATCTTTGCGCAGTAGCGGAGGGTGAAGCGAATGTAGGGGACACAGCCTATTCAGGGAAGGAGGATGGATTGGACTTGCTCTGGTTCATGGTACGGGTAAGAATAGTCCTAATGACTTTGAGTGAAGATATGCTTATATAGTACGAAATGCCAGTCAAATTCGTCGAACAAGGGATGTGCATTCAAAAATGCCTATAGTTCTGCTCTAGTAAGAAGTTCATGGATCTATTGGTAGAAGATAGTAGGTTGTGATGGTAATAGCACAGGTGGTGTAAGTGGTGATGGCACAACTGATTCCGGTGGTGGTATGACAAGAGCTGGTAGTGATATAAGAAGAATTTGCTTCCTACGGCTGAAGTTGTCGAATTTTCCGATTTGGGTGAATTGGATCAGGTGATGTTGAAGGGGAAGCCTATAAATCCGATGACAAGACAATAGGGTGGGAATATGAAGACATGGTATTGGTAATAATCCCGATTAGTAAATATAAGTCATTAGCATAATTATAACATGTTAACATATATACGAAATCATGTAAAAGTAACGTCTCTACCAGATGTTGGAAAGCGTAGGCACGGAGGGCATAAGGTGGTAATTTTAAAAGTGTAGTTATAGTCCAATGTTCAAAACACTTGGTTCTCTATAACTGTAGCTCTGATGCCAATCTGTAACACCCCCAAAATCATCACGTCAGCGGAAGACTTAACATGTCAGCGGAAGACTTAAAATGTCAGCGGAAGACTTTTTGGGTGTTACTTCGAGGATCTTTATCACAATCATAGAAAACGACACAAAACTGACGCTTTAAAGTTTAATTCATTCAAAATACCAAATATTCGAGACATCAAGATGTTTCATAGTTTAAACAACAAGTTTATCTGAAATGTGTCAAAACGTTTATTTAAGCCCATGCCGGGTTACAAGCCCACTCCGTGCCTTCCAGTTCCTTCTCGTTTAGTTACCTAAGCAAAACACATGCTAAAAGTGTCAGCACAAAAGGTTGGTGAGTTCATAGAGTTTATAGTTTCGAATATCGATTTCCAAAATCAAAGAGTTTATGATTTCATGGAAGTTATAATAACAGTTGATTATCAAATTAAAGTGTGAGTAAATCCATAATGTTCATAGCTTAAATCGTTGATTTATCAAAATCATAAAATGAGTGATTTCCTTATTAATTCAAAAATCGTCCGTTGGTTTGCCCTTCACCGGGTCAACACCCAAAATAGTAGTTGGTTTATAAATCCATTTAACACGAGTTTCGATATTTGGGCCACGTTGTTGAATCCATATCATAAACAGTTTACGGGGAACCGTATTTAAACAGTTGAAACTGTATCCGAACAGTTTGTAGAGAACCGTATTTAAACAATTGAAACCGTATCCAAACAGTTTGCGGGGAACCGTATTTAAACAGTTGAAACTGTATCCAAACAGTTTGTGGAGAATCGTATTTAAACAGTTGAAACTGTATCCAAACCGTTTGTAGAGAACCGTATTTAAACAGTTGAAACCGTATTTATACAGTTTGATCCATAATTCCAAATATCAATAGTAAAATCGTTAGAAAAGTTGTTACACATGCATCTCTCCCAAAGAGTTTATAAAACAGTTAAACAATAGAATGTGGAGCTATGAACTTATAGTAATATGTAAATAGTTAACGAGTACTTGTAAAAGTATTAAACAATAGTTAAGCATGTATCTCCACCAAAAATGTGTATAAATCATTATAAAACAATTAAGAGTAGGGGCTATGACTCACCTTAGTAGTACAGTAGTAGTGGTAGTAACATAATCTCAACGATGCAAGGCAACGGCTTCACACACAACCTAAAAGATATGGTATGTTTTAGTTGATAGTCTACATCTAGTTTTATCTCGAATATTAGTTATTCAGTTGTGATTAAAACTCGTGTTCGTTTAAATGCTTGAAGTTCAAGAACAAAGTTATATATACATATAACTTGTGAGTGTAATAATCGATGATAGATGTGTGATGGAAAATCATCAAGAATAAGTCGAAGTATGTAGACGATGTTTTATGATGTTAGTCTTAAAAGAAAAGAAATAAACGTATCGTTATATATATATATATATATATATATATATATATATATATATATATATATATATATATATATATATATATATATATATATATATATATATATATCGTTAAAATTAATTATAGTTACGCGAATATTTATATCGTATATATATATAAGTTAAATTTATAAGAGTTTTATACTAAATATAAAATATTAATATTATTTTTATAAAACAATATTACAGAGAATCCCTTCAAGTTTTAAAATGTTACCTTTTTAACCCTAACGGTTTAACTTTAACGCCGTTAGTCCAAAATTAACGATTGTTCCATTTTAAGTCCAATTACTATCACTATTTACATTTTTCAACTCCAAGTTTTAATATTAACAGTTTGTAACCCAAAAATTTAGATTTGACAGTTTCTACCCTAAGTTTCCAAGATTTACGCTTTTAGTCCCTCGGTTAATAAAATTTGCAAAGTTAGTCCAAAAGTTACCAAATTCAAAACTTAACATTTTTACTTCTTAAATAAGCTCAGGACAGCTTATTTAACTTATCAAAAGTGCTTATTAGTTTGAAAATCACTTATTTCACGAAATGGGCCTTAACGAGACACTTCTAAGGCCCGTTAACCTTTTTAGATCCGTTGGGCTTACGAAAGTTTTGAGCCTGGTCTTGGGCTTATTTTAGGGGTACAAAAATGTTACAATTGAGCTTTTAGGACCAGCTTATTAAATAAGCTTAAAAACAGTTTAACGGGCTTAACAGGCCCAAAAGTTATTTTATTAAGTTTTATAGAAAACAGATTTGGTCGTTTCAAAATGGGTCGAGCAAATAGCTTATACGAGCTTATGAGGTCAAGTAAAATATGTTTCCTAATTGTTTACCAAGTGGTTAATGAGGTCGAACCATAAAATATATATGTCGTGTGTCTAAATAATTATATACGAGACCTTTTGTTTATGTCCAAATCGAGTTTGGTTATAGTTAAAATACTTAGAATTATTCTAAGTGTTGAGATCTTATACAAATAGGTCTTGTGACTTACAAACGTGTTATGTTTGTTAAGAAAATGTGAGTATTAGCTTTAAAGCTTTATATATCTCGATTATTAGTATATTAACCATTTAGGAGTTTGAATAAAAAGTATAGGTCGTGTTTATATTTTACGAGATAAATGATCAAAGTAAAATGCAAAAATTGAAAAATATCGAAAGTATATATATATGAAATAAACGTGCCTCACCTTGCCACAAAAAGGTGTGATAGTCGAATTTAGGTGTCGTGCTGGAACAAAAGAGGAATGTGGTTCGATTCTCAACCTACCAAGGATCTAGGATGAGCTAAACTTGGTACTTGGACTCGTCTCTAACCCTTCGAGAACTTGGCAATCTTTCTGTCCCACTTCTCGTATATTTTGAATAGGTTTTTAATGTTTTGGTTCGTTTTTGTGTGTGGTTTCAACTGAGATCGCATGGGAGGTTTTAAAGGAAGTCTTGAGTGTGAAAATGAGCAGGAGGTTACAAGAGTTTGAGTTTGAGATGAGAATGAATGCATGTTGCCTCCAAAACTAACCAGTCGAGACATTAGAAGGTAAGGAATGTGTAAGAATCCTTCCTGAAACTTCTGGCAGCTGACATGATGTACATAGTTGGTTTGTGAGCATTGGTGAGTATGGGAGGCGCTAAGAATAGTTGTGACACGTTTTTACAAGTTTGGCACTAATGAGTTTTGGGGTTTACTTGGGTCGTATTTGAGGTAGTAAATGGGAGAAACGAGGATGTCTTGTGGCCTTGGTAATAATGAGTGAGGTATCAAAATTTGTTACTCCTGGTTCTTGGCTATATGGTGAATCGAGTGATGCAAAGATATACATAGGTTGTGTGTCAAAAATGGGAGAAACGAGGATGTCTTGTGGCCTTGGTCGCGATTGGAACAGAAAAACAAAACAAAAATTACTAAGGGTCCGTTTGGGCATTTAAAGCCTGGTGGGCTCGTTTGATGGATCAGGCCCATCAGCGAAAAAAAGAAAAGAAAAGAGATAATTACAAGGGTCCATTTGGCTATCTGTTGGGTTTAATTCAGGCCCAAACAAAAGAAAGAAAATAATTAAGGGTCTGTTTGGTGGTAATTGAGGGTTAAGTGAAAGGTTTGATGAGTTTCGTTTATAGTTTGGGAAATATGAGAGTGATTGTGTACGTATAAGTGTATGTAACTATGAGATTGCATGTGAAGACTTATATAGTGAGCTTTTGAAGGTATATACATGGTAGGTTCTTATGAGCTGTTAAATCGAATGGTTTGCATGTTGCCTCTCCTAGTATCAAATCGAGAAGTTACAAGTGTAAATGGACAACGAGAAGTGTGAATTAGTTTCTAACAAGTGATATAACATTTAGTATTGGGTTTGTGTTGATTGGGGAACAAGGGAGGTGATGCACATGGTTTCTAGGTTACATTTGAGGGAGTAATCAAGTGAGGGAGGTGGTGTAAGAGTTTTGCACATGTAGTAGTACCCAAGTTTGAGTACAGGTCGTATTTTAAAGATAACAGCTTGGGATTGCATTTTTGGTTCAAAATATCGCGAGTCTAGACGTAAAACATTATTTCGGACAACTTTCGTGTTTGATACTTTTCCTGGTTCGGACCAGAAGAGTCTTAAATTTAGGATTTAAATTCGTTACAGAAAGTTGGTGGTTTATTAGAATTTATACCAAGTGTTATTACTATTTGTATTAATTTGACATTGTGTAAGGTGCCTTAACTTGCTCAATATTCTAGTATAGAAATTATATTTAAAAGTTGATAACAATTGTCTTTCATGGTTCTTAGAAGTATGAAAACTAGAGTTGTGAAATAAAAGGGATATGTCGTGTGTAAAAGTTATAATCAACTGAGCTAAAGCAAACATGTACTTGTGATTTATAAATATAATAGTTAGAGGTGTGCTTGTTCAAAGTATCGTGTCGAGGTCCAAAAATATTTGTGAGCAATCTCGGGAATTTTCGAAGGCTCCGAAAATATATAAATATTGTACGGTAAATATACGAAATGTATATTTATAAAATATAAACGTTTTAAATTTATTATATTATTCGCGATATTTATAAATTATCGAGGTTGTGTGTAAGCATCGTTCCTAGGTAATTGGTCAATCATAAATGTCGTAATGATTCACATAATATGTCGTGCATAATAAAAAAAAATTTGTTCCCCGTAAAAATGGTATTTAAATAACGTAACATTCTTTTATTCAATTATTGATATTTACTAATCGTATGGGAAAATTACGGGAGGTTACAAATTCCCGTTTAATCTTTACAAAAAATCAACGAATACTAACTCAACTTTCTATTTAAATTTGAGAACAAGCAACTCAATTTATTTATTTTAATTTATTCAACACATCTTTTTCATTTCAATTTTCTCATTTTTTTTCCTTCAATTTTTTCCTTTTTTCTTTATCATTTTTTCCTTTTCATCATTTTTTTTCTCTTCACTTTTTCTTTTCATAATAAACTCAAAATTTTGCCTCATTCAGCAATTTTACATTACTTTATTTAGCAATATTATTCAATTTTTAGGGAAGTTGCTTGTTCCAAAATTTAAATAAAAAATTGAACTAGTACTCTATATTAACCTTGCATAAAAACATGTTTACATAACGAAAACTTTTAATGGTCAAAAGTTTGAAAACAGCACGTATTTAGATCCAATTAGGAGCTACTGGGAGAAAAAGCCGCAGATTACTTATATAAGCTCTAAAGAGAACCAACTACTTTATGCTTAGCATTTTCATTCGCACAATTCGTTAAGAATTTAGTCTAAAAAGTTAAGGAAGCAGCCAGATCAACACTCTGGCAGAGTCAGGATCTCCTTTGTTATAGCTTAAGGGACTAGTCAATCACGCACGGTCAAAACATTTTTTTTTTTTTTTTTTTTTAAGAACAAAAGACAATAATAATGCAATGACGATAAATAAAAAAAATTTGGTCAAAATGGGGTTGCATGAGGACAAACAAGTAGGCATAAGTATGATCATTTTGATATAAACCCCCCTACACTTAGAACCGAACATTGGCCTCAATGTTCAAAAGTGTTCGGGTGACACCCCTACACTTAGAACATAAAAGACCAATGCTAAAATTCCAAGTGTAAAAAGGGTATCTAATACAACTCCTAAGCCATATATTAGTCATAAAAAATGCATGCTTTAAGGAAAAACATAAGACATAAATGATCAGAACTGAGGACTCCCCTGATATAAACGTGCAGATCGATCGGAAACTGAATGAGTGATGATGAAAAGCAACAGCAACAATCATGAAAGTCTTCTCGATCAAAGGGTATCCTGTGAGCAAAAATAAAAGCCACGAAGCAACAAAGAAAACAAGACACCCCCAAACTTATTCATTACTAATACTAATAACCTAAGTTACGCAAAATAAACCTAAGTGAAGATAAACTACTTATTCCATTTTAAGATAACACGGGTTGCCTCCCGAGAAGCGCTTGTTTTTGTTCGAGTCTCTAGCTTGACTCTAGGGTTACTTACTTCTAAGGTCATGGTCACATCCATCACTTAGTGTTAAGCTTGGATAGGAAAAGCGATACAACACCTTCTTAGGTGATATGCCACCTGATGGGGTAATGGTGTATGGGTAAATCTAACAGGTTTATCCATCACCCACGTCATGTCACCCGACTGTGTCAGGGAGAAAAAAGGATCAAATCTTTCCACTTCCCTTAAGAAAATTTGCTTAGAATCAGGAAGTGGTGTGACTAGTATAGTGGACTCATCAATTAATGGTTTTGACTTAGAGTAGTCCAAGCTACTCAAATCCTCAAACTCATCATCAAAAAATTTGTTATCAAATCTTAAGGTGAAGCTATCATCAAAGTCAAACAGAGGGTTTGATATAGTCACATCAAAAGACCTAGACATCAAATCAGAATTACCTAAAGGTTCATCAAACATCCTTGGGATTGGGATAGGGTCATTGGTAGGTAAACTTTCTATATCACTAGGATTAAAGTCAATTTCCCTATCCCCCATTGAGAGGGTATCTAAATGCTCTCCAAAAGGTAAGTCGATATCTAAATTTTGGTCTCCCGAAACATCAAGTCTAGGTAAGGATGGTGTGTATGCTAGTGGCGGAGATGGGACATGTGCGGTACTTTGTGGGCTATAAATATGCACCTTGTCCATTGTAGTCTCCATATCATCTTCGTCACTCTCCTCATGATAAAACGAGTTAAGGGGAGGATTTTGTTTTTTAAGAATCAGCTCCTTAAGACAATTTATTTCATTTTGAAAGTTCATGTTGACTTGATTTTGAGCAATAATCATTTTAGTAATCAATTCAGCTCTAGTTAACTCGCTTTGAGGAAGTGGTTGAGTGGTTGTGTATTGTGAAGGTTGGTCAAAACCGGATGAGTCATGATTGTCATAAAGAGTTTGCTCATAGACAAGCGGGTTCCCAGTTTAGCAATCAAAGCTATAGTGAGGACCTCCACATAATTCACAACAGTAAAACTGCTGCGACTGACTCGGTAAATCATATGGATGTTGGTCATAACCAAAATTTTGATTGTTACACGAAACCTGCTCATAGACAAGCGTGTTCCCTGTTTGACAATCAAAGCCTTGGTGGGGACCACCTCCACAAGACTCACACGAGTATGTCTCCATCCCATGTTGTGGGGGCTGGTGGAAGAAGTCGGTTGTTTCATGGTAAGAATAGGGAATTTGGTCATAGACAAACCCGTTTCCCGATTCTACCATGCTACAACCGCGACAATTTTCACCATTATGAGGACCCCCACACAATTCACAACCATATAGGTAAAATGAAGACATAAACAAGAATTAAACAAATAGACGGCAAGAGATAGAATTAAATAGATACGAGGATAAAGAAGAATATTTTTCAAAACTTTTTTTTTTTAAATAAAAAACTAAGGCACTAACTCGACTCAACTAATGTAAATCCTTACGCCAACTCCCCGGCAGCGGCACCAATTTGATAAAGGTCATTTTCCCTTCAAAAATCATTTATAAAAATGGAAAGATTATACGAACCTAAATACAAAGTATCTTGGCAAGTATTGATCTCCCGAGTATCGTTTCGAAGGAGTGGTGAATTGAAATACATCAGTCAAGTTTTGTTTGATGCTTAGTTGTTATAAAAGGGTTTTGGTTTTAAAATATATATATATATATATATATATATATATATATATATATATATATATATATATATATATATATATATATATATATATATATATATATATATTTTAAAACTAATAATAATTAAGGAAAATACAAGTAATAAATAAAATACTTACTTAAACCTGGTAGCTTTTAACGTTGTGAATTTAGTCGCTATTTAAATTTAGTAGTTTGACTTGTAGATAATTTTGACTTTTTAAATAAAAAGAGCCAATATACGGATGCGCGACTCAAACTCACCCAACAAAAAGACAAAATGATCTAAACAAATACTATAAGGTGAGTGTCCTCTTTTGGTTTTAGTAAAAAACATTTTATCTTAAAAAAATATATTTCGCAACTAAATTCGTGTAGACCAAACCCAAGTCAAAATACTAACTAAAAATAACAACCGATACTCACAATATTTTAAACTACCAAAATTTAAGCAAGTAACAATAATCTACTCCATAATGCAAAATAAAACTAAACTAATCCTAAAACTAACAAACATGGCGATAAAATTTAACATACTAAAAAGAGATAAAAGGAGTAGAGATAACCAATGAGACGAAAAATGTAAAGATAGCGAGATTAGACCCACTCCATAAGCTTCAAAACCCAATCTCTTGAACTCTATGATTACCCAAATTTATCTCTTAATCAATACTTAATCTCTTCACTAGTTAAAACAGTAATAACATCACTAGTTTAAAAATTATTTTTGAAATGAAAAATTGACAATATAATAAGAATTTGACTTAATTTTAAAAGAACAAATTGATATTGGAAGCAAAAATCATCTACGACAAGCTATACAGTAGCATCCCAATATATATGCTTTAATAAAACTTAGACTTGCGAAATATAACTAAAAAGCAATTTTTGATTTAAAGAAAATACTAAACAGTGAGGTTTAGACAAAAGCTATTTTAACTAAACTAAGTTTTAACATTAAAAGATATTTAAACGTTGGACTAGCAAAGGAAACATATATAAAAGTTTGACTAACAATAAATGAACTTAAAAGGACATCAAATTAATAACAAAATCTTACATAAATCGGATATTCCAAAACATTTAAAGCGAGTATAATACGGAGTAAAACAACTAAATGAAAGGTGATTAATGGATTTTGTTGTGTTGGCTGATATCTCACCGACCCCAAGGATGGGATGGTGTCGGCCCCCCTTGTTTTGTGGTTCTATGAAGCATTTTATATTAGATCCCCTGAACCCTACTTTGTCACATGTTTTGTATCTTGACATTTGATGGGCCTAGTATATTTAGTTGGACTGAGCTAGGCCAAGGGATCATAAATATCAAGTTGGCTGGGCTGCTACATATTAACTTGGTTTCTTGAACATTAATCTTCAATATCTTTTATAATCTCTCGTGAAAGTGCCTAAGTTTCGTCTTGTGCACTTTTATTCGGGCTTTCTCTTCGAGCTTTTATTGGGCTTCAATAATCTTTAATAATCGACCAAAATCTCGTACTTTTGCTCAAATATTCATGTCTCGTACCTACAATAATAAATAACACTTTTAAACGATATATGCACTTATAATACACATTTTTGATATTTATTTAGCCGTAAATGAGGGTATATTAGCAATAAAAGTATGAATAATTACACATTTATCAGTAGACGTGAGTGGAAATTACCAATCAACCTTTAGAAAAAGGAAGACTTGTAAAAACTCATGAATACAATATATAAATGATATACCGGGTAAGTGATTACCTGGGTCGTATCCCAACGAGGTGTGAATGGGCAATATCGTGCGAGATACATGATTAAAGTGCTTGTAAGGAATGGTATTGATTATTTGGTAATGTGGAACTACGATAAATTTCAAATAACGAACGATAAATGAAATAAACGTAACTAAAACATAAACACGAACAAGGAATGAAAAATAGAACTTAAAATCTACCTAGAATACTACAGGAAACAAAATAGGGAATGCGGAAAACCTAAAACGTACACTAAGGTTAAAATCGTAAAAGTTAATTAAAAAAAATGCGAATGCGCAAAATAAAAAGTGATTATAATGCTACGCTAATCCTACGGGAATGAAAATAATTTTTCTACTTTTCTAATGATAAAAGAAAATTTTTGGGAAAAAAAAATTATTTTTTTGCTTTTTATATTTTTTATAATGAATTAAAGACTAAAATAATTAAATAAGTCCTAGAAAAATAGCAAAACTATTCGGAAAATTACGAAAATTTTTTGGAATTTATATTATGCTAATAAGAAACTGAGAAAATTGTAAAAATGAGAAAAGAGGTGAAAATAAGCAGTAAATAAGCAACTAATAATCTGACATTTTAATAAGCTAATAACACAACCACTATATTAAATATTCTACTAAAATAGATATAAACAAGAAGCAATCCTAGCTCAGATGGTTGTGTGGTGGTGCTTGTGCGTGCCCTGAAATGCCCAAGAGGTCATGGGTTCAATCCCAACCCCTGTCACTTCTCTATTTTATTTTTCTTTTTGATTTCTTTCTTTTACTAAACTGATTTAACCAACAAGTTTAACAAAATTTGCGAATGACTTTTAACTGAAAGGCTTAAAATAAGCGTATGCAAAGCTTAAAATCTCACAGTGGTATGTTTGAAGGTTTTATAAGTCAAAAAGAAACCAAGGCTGTAGCAGCTAGACATACAAGACAACACGAAGCAAAACTAAGACGCACACAGGCTCACATAAGCTCAAGTAATGCAGATCATCAAAACAGCAACCTAATAAGCATGGTGAAACAAAAAGAACACAAATTAACAAGATTAGCTTATGAACAAAAACATATGGCAGTAGCAGGTAAGAAAAAAAAAAGGGGGAGCAACTTAGAGGCTGAAGTAAGCACAACGACCTATCCAACAAACCAAGACTAAACATGCACTAAAAAGAGAAAATTATACAGTTAAACAGGCCAAGGGGGGCTGATTTGCAGGGGTATCCAAGCACACAACCAAGATGGAATAAGTTCATAATCCTAATCCATATACTACTAACAACTAACAAAACTAAACTCTAATTTCAATCCTAACCCTAGCTGGCCTAAATCTTGGCTCCAATGGAGCGGATTGGGGCAGTGTGCTGCTGATGCAGCAGGCCTAAGGATGGATCAAACATGCTACCACAAGCTGAGATAAGCTTTCAATAAGCTGACCTAAAGGGAGGATAAGCAAAAGGTACACTTGGAAATCCTAAATAAGCACACATGCACAACAAAAAAAGCAATAAAAAGAAGCTAAATTATACTAAAAAAAATTTCTAAGGGCTGGTAAGGGTGTTTGGGACCGGCTGGAAATGCAGTCCAAGGGGGATTGGGGGCTGATGTGCAAAGCTGCATATAGGTTAGAATGGGTGAGAATTGAAAGCCTTGACTCTAGCAGTCCTAACACCAAGCATTGAGCAAGAATTACGGCCTAAATTCAACTAATTGAAAGCAATAATAACACGTAAACATGTCCTAAACTAAAATTCACCTAGGCTAAATTTGAAAACTGTTTGTAAAGGAAAACTAGGAAACTGGTTAACCAACTTAAAAGCTGAATAAAGCTATTCTAAATCGTATCAATCACTGTTCTAAAGCTACTAACAACTAAGGACTTGGATCAAAATCATTTAAACTTGCAAGTATCCCTTAACCCAAACACTGCTTTACAGGGTACCTGATGAGGTTTTGAATGAAAAAGGCAATTTTCAATCCATATTGCAATCATATAGGCATGTAATTAGCTAGTAATAAGCAAATGACAACTAATGATAAGCAAGTAAAAAGCATAAGCAGTTTTTAAAAAGCATTAAGGAAATCTCAAGTTTTCATTGAATAATAAGAAAAATACAAAGGACTTAAATTAATACTACAACTTTACTGAAAATTAAAACTTGAAAACTTAATTAACTACTACTACCTATTAAAACCTAATTTAAAAGACCGCCTTTTTATGGCTACATATCACAACTACTTATACTAATAAATCTAGGGTTTGGTCTTCACTTTCTTGTCCACTTCCTCTGCCTTTTCCTTGTGCTTGTTGTCAATGAATCCCAGCCGTTTAATTGGTTTTAGCATGATCTAAGCCCCTTAAACAAGATTTGGCGCCCAAATGGAGTGGGTAGGTATGGGATTGTGAGGCCTTGGAGAAGGTGTGAGTGAAGGATGGCCTGGAGTGGATACCCGTGATAGTTTTGGTATCACGTGAAAGGATGGGGGGGAAGATGGTGATTAGTTTGGCGGTTAATGGGGGGAGTCAGGGAAGAAGAAAGGGTATTTGTTTTTCTTACTGTATTGAGATCGTTTTTAATATAAAACGAGAGGGGTGGGTTTGGTTTGTGTTATGGGCTTAAAAGGTGGGCTTGGGTATTTTAATTTTTGGGTGGGTTAATTGGTGAGATTATTAGTGGTGTAAGTTAACAAAAGGGTCCATGTGGTTTTAAGTTTAGTTAAGCCTAAGGACTAAAGGTGTGATTGCTGATAAATTCGAGGACTAACTTTGCCAACTTTCCAAACTTGCTATGAGAACCTTTCTTGCCATATTGTGATTCCACAAGGACCTTTGATGTACCTTTTTTCAATTTTGAAATACCAGGGGTCATTTTTGCCAAAAATCAAAGTTAAGGGACCATAATCGTAATTTCCTCAAACTTATTACCCAAGGACCATAATTGATAACTTTTGACTTTCAAAAGGACTCGGGTTGACTTTACTTTCAAAATTATTTTACCAGGGACCAATTTTGTCAATTTGTGAAAGTTAAAGGACATATTTTGACAACTCTTCATATTTTGCTCGTTTTTCGTTTGTTTTCAAACCTTTGTACTTGAAACACACAAAAACATACTCCAAGGCTATTTGTGATGTTATTTGATCATTTTGAAGTGTTTTTGATCGTTTTGACTTGAAAATTGGACGAAAAGATATGTGTAAAACGACACATATCAAATCCCCCACACTAAGCAATTGCTAGTCCCTAGCAATTTTTTTGAAAATTTAATGGATTTGAATCTCTTTACCAAAAGCCATTACTTCTGGAGTAGCCAGATGTATCAATTCAAGTAAGAACTATGGTCCACCTGATAACCATGTGATTTTGAGCAAACCACCAGCTGTCAACGGATTTGATTAGTCTTTACCAAAAGCCGTTTGCTTCTAGACTAGCCAACTCTTGATGGAATAGTCAACATCTTGGTGAGCTGATTACCAATTATGGTTTTTCCACTGACTTTACCACAAGCCATAATCTTGCGGGCTAGCCAACTCATTCGTTTTTTAGGATATGGCGAGTTGAGGTACCATACAATTTTGGGCAAATTGTAAGCCATCAACGGATTTGAGGTATCTTTACCAAGAGCCGTTTACTCCTGGATTAGCCAATCCTTTTGTCGGTTAGACAAGGCAGACTGATAACCACAAAAAAATTTTGAACCTTAGTGAAATTTTTTTAAAAATTTTTGCCAAAAACGGGGGTATTAGATAGTAAAATGTGATAAAATTCGCTAGAATAGCGAAATACCCCCCACACTTAGAATGAATATTGTCCTCAATATTCAATGTCCCGGCTATTATGCCGACTCTTGGAACGTAAAAGGGCAACATTACAAGTTAAATGTGGAAACACAATTTTTTCACTTTATTGGTAACCATAGCAGGGGTACTCCCCCACACTTAGGGTGAAAACCCTAAGTACATGCTACTGTTTTTGTTTACCGAGTCGCTAGCTTGACTCGACCCCGAATTCATTGGTTCTTGGAGAAGCATGATGTGGAAGAAGCAATCTCCATCGGACTTTCATTCAAGATGTTTGGACAAACATTTGAAGCACGTGAAAGTTCCACACCGATGAGATAAGTACCCGGCTCAAAATAATGGTACATGGAAATGCCGGGGTCAAAGATAGTGTCTTCAGTCCCGAAGGAGTGAAGAAGAGAGGACGTCACGGGATAGGTGAAGAAAAGAAAGAAACTCATGATGAAAATCATGATTAACTCGTCATCACCCATAGGAGAATCCATAATTTCTAGATTATGAATCTCATCATTTAAGCTCGCTTGATCAAGACACATCCCGGGTGTGTCATCACTACAAAAAAAGTGGCTTTTTAGGACCCCCATAAGCGTCATAAAATGGTACTTTTTAGGACCTTTCATTTAATAGGACCAAGTATGAAAGCGTTTCATGTAAGGCGGTTGTAATAGGTCCAAAGCGTCCTAACCCTTCTGAAACCAATTTTATGGTCGTATTATATGTCTATGAACAACACAAATAGCGTCCTAATAAAACCATATTAGGACACTTTTACATTGTTTTAACATGTGATTACCTACTTTTAATCTTTTGAAACACATAAAAACGTCCTTAAAAGTATTGTTAGGACGCTTATGATGTAACATCATAGCTATTTTAGCAACCAAGAAAAGGGTCCTAATAACTCAAATAAGATTATGATACCAATTTTATGGTCGCATTTTAAGTCTATAAACAACACAAATAACGTCCTAATAAAAACATATTAGGACACTTTTCCAATGTTCTAACATGTGGTAACCTACTTTTAATCTTTTGATACACATACAAGCGTCCTTTAATGTTAATTCTTAGGACGGTTATCATATACCATTATAGTTACTTTAACACCAAGAAAAGGGTCCTAATATCCCAAATACGATTATGAAACCAATTTTATGGTCGCATAATATGTCTATGAACAACCAAATAACGTCCTAATAACAACATATTAGGACACTTTTACAATGTTGCAAAACGTTGTTACCTAATTTTAATCTTTTGATACACATACAAGCGTACTTAAAAGATAATTGTTAGGACGCTTATCATATAACATTATAGCTAATTTAGCACCAAGAAAAGGGTTCTAATATCTCAAAGAAGATTATGAAACCAAATTTTTGGTCGTATAAAATGTCTATTAACAACCTAAATAACGTCCTAATAACAACATATTAGGACACTTTTACAATGTTAAGCGTCCTTAAAAGTTAATTGATAGGACGGTTAATAAGTTTAATAGGACAATTTCAAAGTCCTGACAAGTCATATGATAGGACGCTATTTTCAGCATGCACACTCTATTATTACGATATGAATAAAACATCAACTAATTATTAATAAAATAAAATGAAATTGTATTTCAAATAAGCAATTATCATAACAAAAGCACTAAACATAAATAAGGTAGACACTATCCAACATAAAGTCTTGTAACATTAAACAATAAATTAAAGCAACAAGAAGCTTAGTCCGGGGTCATCATGCATCCTTTCTCAATCCTCACGGACCACCTACAAATAAACACCCATGTATAAGCATTAAGCTCCATGTTAGTAAAAACATATAAAGATCATGAGCGGCAGCAACTATTATTTATACTACAAGTATATGTTTCTGAAGACTGGTTAACCTGAATACGTACTGACTGCATGACACTGTGATAGCCATAAGTCTATCTGTTCTTTCATCTGTTGTCGTACTTTGTTAACCGCATCAGGTGAGCTGCAGTTTTTAGAGCTCCCTGCAATATATATTGTCATACCGGGTCACATTTTATCCAATATTGTCAATTTTAGCGACCTATAGTTTTTTGTTTAAAAAATTACTAACCTTCAAGGACCAATGGAGACTGTGGGCATCCTCTCATATTAGTTCCATGACCACAATTATTACAAGTGATAATGTATGATGGCACTACAGATAAAACAATACAGGTTTTAGTGGTAGTAACATTTAAAGAAAAGAAGTAAAAAATTGAAAAGATAATTTCTGCCAAGAGATTAGGGTGGAGACCGGAGACTTACTATTTGCAGATCTTGTGATCCATTAAACAATTTTCTTATGATCCATTAAACAATCTTTGAACCTGCATGAAGATATTGCGACATTAGATTTCAATCGATGATCATTTACATTATATCATATGATAAGCAACGACTAAGCACATAATAATTACTTAAATTTCCTTTTTTGCCTTTTTTAATATGCGATAATAATAAATGGTGCACACACACAACAGATATGTGTGCCCATCTATCCCATAAAAATAGAGACAATTACTTCGTAGATCAACCATATGAGTTTACTACTAATCAAATGTCTACACTACCCTTCAATGATGGAAATAGATGATTCTTGTAGGCCAAAACAAGGTCATTAGAAAATAGTAATGAAGACAATTGACGATAAGCAAATATACTCCATTTAGCTTAACAACCTACCAAAAATAAACAACGCCATTAAAAGTGTGACATTTTGAAATTAGAGGTATCAAGTATAATGGTATAAAAATGGTCCCAAAAGATGTATTTTATCAATAGCGGGTTATAAAAAAATTAGCAAAAAAGAAATGGATCAAGCATATTAAACGGGTCAAAAGTTGTAATGAATGATTACAACCTCCTAAAACGTGTTATCTATTCTTTCATAATTAGTATTTTGCAATCATATTTTAGTTACAATTCACAGAAAAAAAAGTGTTGGTAGGTCAAACCAACCCCCTCGACCTGCCCATTTTGCCACCACTACTTGCAATTTAGATGGAACAGTGAGTAAATTAGTAATGTATATACCAGCAATGTCGGTGCCCCCCATAGTACAAATTAGTAGCATCAACAACCAGATATACACCCTCTCCAAACACATTTTTGCATAGATCAAGATGGTACCTATCACAATCAAATCTTAAAAATTAACAGACCAATGGCTATGTGATAACACTCAGATTAAAATACTAATTCATGAAAAAGCAAGAAATAATAAAGAGAATATGAATGTGATCTATATGCATGCCTTGTGAACTTTTGAAGAGTGGATGCTATCGTTTGCAGGTGCAACTTCGAAGTAAGCAACTTCGGTACAAACTTTGAACCACCATAACCGATCACCACTCGAGTCACTGAGGGTGGTCCGTTTTAGACTTTATTGGTTATATGTTTGAACTTCCGCTCCAAAACTTCCAACATAATATTCCTTTATGTAATTTGCATAAGCATTCTGTATCAACATTTTTATTATTAATCAAAGATTGTAGCAGAAATAAACTCTAGAAACAAGAATTTACAATAGAATTGGGATTACCACTAGATCAGCTCCTGCCTTCTTAGCCTCGGTCATAGGAGTACAAAGTTTATCAGGATTACCATATTGAAACTGCAAAGCTTCAGATATCATGTCAGCTATGGCAAAAGATTATATATACCGATTAACGAAAACATAGATAGCAAAAAAACTTACAGCTATAGTTGCAGCATCCGCTAGAAAATACAAGAAGCCGCCATCTATTTTTAGCTGCAAGGATATTTCATTGAATCAAACATAATAATGGTTCATCTGATGTACCTAAGAAAACTATTGAACAACTCCCTCCATGCCAAAATAAAAGTTGTAGTGGCTATATCACCTATAATGTTCAATCATCTCCACTATAAGGTCATCACATTCCAAACTAACACGACCTACGGGTCAATATTTTAACGAGAGTAAAGCAAATCCAAACACTCTCTCGGCTAGTCTATCGAGTCAAACCAAAACCAATACCAAATGAGTTCACAAGATAAGCCACAAGTAGGGGTGGAAACGAGTCGAGCCGAGCCCGAGCCCAAGTCCATTAACCTCATATCCAAAAGAAAAGAAAGATGAATGTGCTAACAGGTTTCGAACAGTCAAACATAACTCACTAATCTATACCCATCCACGAACATACCATCGTCTACAATAACCAAACAGTAAACCTCATCAATATATCCTAATCCCATATCTACTTTTTTGTGAGATCTTGAAACGAAAAGTTAACATAAATATTCATAAGGTTGCATTTTTGATTCGAGATTTACAGAAAAGGAAAGGAGAGTTTTTTTGTTTAGATCTCGTAACTGAAAGAATTATGGGATGCGTTTGGTGTGTTAGAACATGGGACGATTTTTTGTTGAGTGAGATGGATGTTATCTCTTGAAGAGAGTTATATGAACTTATGATATAGAAGATCGGGTGTTGTGGCTGCAAGGATAAGAAATGAGGCGTGGATTTGAATGAGGAAAATTAGGTTAGGTTGTGTTAATTGGATTGGGTTACCGAAGTTTGGGTCCCTTAATGGACTTTAAGTTGTGATGTAACCATTAACCACCATACATTGAATACATAGACATACGTATTTTATATGTATAAATCCATGAAATATACTAAAGCTCGTTTAGGCTCGCGAGCCTATTCGAGCTTTATAAATAAAGCTCGGGCTCGGGCTCGATTATTAAATGAGCTTCAATTTAGGCTCGAGCTCGGGCTCGAGCTCGTTTAGGCTCGGCTCATTCGAGCTTTTTACCGATCCGATCCCGAGCTTTTCACGAGCGGCTCGGCTCGTTTCCACCCCTAGCCACAAGTCTTAAAATATAGTCACAGATTATCTAAAATAAGCAATCCCAAGTAGTCTCGGCCCAACCAAACATGGCCAAAAATCAAAAAGACGAATCCAAATCCACGCATACCGAGATCGTAAACTCTTGGCTCAAGGTTCATACGGCCAAAAACAATTAAATATGAAACCAAACACAATAATAAATCAAATCTAAAGCCACTTGGGCCTTGGTCCTTACCTTTACGGCTAACTATTTACCAACGAGACCAAATAATGAATAAGCTCTGAAATAAGTTCGAAAAATAAGCATAACGCAAGCTTATCAACATAATATTTATAGATCTGAAGGAAAAGGGATAGGAGACACGAATCGTTACTTTATCAAAACCTTTGAATAAACCCATTCTATGCTCGAATCAAAGAAAATAGAAGAAGAAAATGATAATACACGTTTAGTTAACATACCAAAAGGAAAAGAGAAGAGATTAAGAGACGAATCGGACACAGACATGAGCTAAAACCTTCGATCTATCACCAACATTGATTCGGTAATTTTGATTCCATCTACCTTCATTTCCTCATCATAATACGGGGCATCAGGAGCTGTGCACTGGGTAATTTACCTTGGTAGGGCAAATGAAATGTTTGGTGAGAGTGGTGAGGGGATGGGTAATTTTGGGGAAATGGTTAGGGCAAATGAAAAGTTTTGTGTTTATGAATTTTGGTGAAGCGGCAAATGAAAAATTGTATCCCGCTAAAATTATTTTGGGGAAATAGATGGGTTGGTTAGGAAAAGAGTGATCTATGTAATACAAAAAATTATTTTGGGGAAATAGATTGGTTGGTTAGGAAAAGAGTGATCTATGTAATACAAAACGTGATTCCAACTAGATTCTCAAAAATTTGTGAGCGATAAATAGATCGGTTAATAGTTACGAACCAATCTAACTAGTTTCAAAATTTAAAAGATCGGTTATTAACTAAACAACCGATCTATTTATTATACTTCCCACTCTTTTTTCTTTGTTAGATCAGTTTTTAACATAACCACTCTATATGAAGTGATCTATATAACCTTTTGTGTAGTAGTGAGACCACGATCGTACCCATAACTCCAACGTAACCGATCACGAAAACTACACCTGGACGATACTCGATACACAAACACGATACACTCTTCTGCTAACGAACCCTCCCCCAACAAATATCGATATCGAAACCATGCACGAACCACAACGGTCTTGTATTTGTAGGTTTTGCTTAACCGATTCACGAGATGTATAGAAGCGTTTTTGTGAGATATAAACACCCATAAGACAATTTCAGAAATATAAACATGATATTCTTTTCCTCCGAGCGTGTCTGTACCCTAAACTCGGTGGACGTTTTCCGAGACTCGAACACTTCGGAGGAAACAATTATTACGGTTTGAATGAATAGTCGGGATATAGTTCAGGTTGTTATGGATCATTCAGATTTCATATGGGGCACATTGAGCATAGGTTGGAAGACATAGTATATCGTCACATACACAAACACGTACTTTTTTCTTCATTGTCACACATACATCTTAGTTTTTTTTTTCTTTGTTTTTCAAGATATTTCTTACATCTTAATTTAAATATTTATATTATAGTAATGTTTAAGATTGTTTATACACCAGTTTTTATTTATTTATTTATTTATTTTAACATCCCTTCCACACTCCCCACCCCTAAATTTTACTTCCCGCTGCCATTCTAACTCCCCTCCCAAATTTGGGATCCTTCCAAAATTGGATCCGGTAATATCGCACTCTCGTCATCTACACGGAACCTTCACATCTCCTTATCCTTGTCTCACTGTTGTGTACGTCACACACATCGCAATCACTGGCCGCTAGCATGGTAATCGGGTATTTTATAAACACCATGTCATACTACTCCTTTTTATAAGATCCTTGTTTATATTATACAAATTAGGCAAATTAAAACTTACGATATTCACACATACATGAGTTGAGATCAATATAGATCTCATATTTGTTATATGTCCAATTAACCAATCTAAGCCATTCATTTTTTTATCAAAATTAATAAAAAACTATTTTTCATTTTTTTTAAAATAAAGATATCTTGCCAATGGTAAATCTTCAAGCTATGAAAAATACACAATCGCAACAAGAATTAAATTACCTTTCTATAGATATATACTTCTATATATACTTTCGTCGATTTTTTTTTTCAAAATTTCTGACGAGAAAAATCACATGTGATTTGTAAAAATCATATGTGATTCATTTTAAAATCACATGTAATATTTTTTAGGCGGAAATTAAAAAAAGAAAAAAAATCGAAAGTATATAGAAGTGCATATTTATAGAAAGACAATTTAATTCTCGTTGCGATGGTATGATTTTTTTTCGCGTAACGATTAATGGTTTGCGAGATATTTAATTTTTTAGACTAATGTAAAAGTTTATTTATTTTTTGTTTTGATCAAAAAATGAATGACCATGATTAATCAATTGGATCTATGGCAAATATAGGATCTATATTAATCTTGTGTCTACATAGATATAGGGCTGAGCAAACCACTCGAACGGACCGGACAGACCGAGACCGGACCGGACCGACCACATTCGGTCCTGTCCTCGATCTCGGCTTTTGGGCTAATTCGGTCTCGGTCTTGGTTAGTCCGGTCTGGTCCGGACAAACCGACTATTTTGCCTTATTTGACAGGATTGATCGACGGACCGACCGAGACCGGACCGACCACATTTGGTCCAGTCCTCGGTCTCGATTTTTGGGCTAATTTGGTCTCGGTGTAGGTCGGTCCGGTCCGGGACCGATGCTCAGCCCTACATAGATATTATACGTAAATTAGTATACTTTTCAATATATAATACCAGTATGTATAAAAAACCCTACAATATTTTTAAATGTTAAATTAATCACTAAGTTAACCAAAACAAATTACTACGTGCCTAAATTTCCATTTAAAATTAAATTATAAACACATGTTTTCAATGGCGCCCAAAATTCCCCCCATCTGAAATTTTGAACAGTAAATCGATATTAACCTACTTGGTTTCCTCGAAAATCTCAATTCTGCATCTTTTTTCTCTCCTAAACTGTCCTTATTCAAAACCCCACTAGCATAGTAGCATCCGACATCGAACTTTGAAGCATATGCCTTTCAACGATTGGGTAATAATAAAAAGAATTGTGTTTTGTCTTTGTGATATTGAAATTATATCTGGATGAAAAAGAGTATGATACTGAATGGTTTATTGATTTAATCATTTAATCAGATTACAACAACCTATTTATTTATCACGATTTACTTCAAAAATCCCTTGTTTTATGTTCCAATATAGGTGAATAAATTTGTTATACATTAGTTTATCATTTGTTCATGTTTGGGGATCACAGGTTGCCATGCTGTTTGGTTATTATTGGAGATTTAATTTTTTTGTTGACTATTTATTTGTCAAACACGAAATTGGTTGGGAAATCTCTTAGTTATCCTATGTAATTTTGTTAGAGATCAATGATTAAAAAAAAGTAAGTAGATACTACATTAAGGATCTGATTATACGAGCATCAATCGATTTAGGTTGTGATATCTTTAGCTATTTGTTACACATGCTTGATACATGGTTTGGATTTAGGGATCTTATATAATTCTATTGTATAATCTTGGTTTTGTCGCTATTCTTCGATATAGGTTACGCCTCCAATGTTAGGGTATTTTTCTTTTTAGTTATTGTCATAGCCTATTCTGTTGATGATTTTGTTTTGCGGAGTATTTAGTTATTTGCTATGGATTGAAGGGGTTGTTTGTTTATAGATACATAAGTGTTTGTTATGGCTTTGATTAGTTGATTAGCCATATCAGGCTCTTATTGTATTTATATTGTTAAGTGCTAAATTATATTCTAATTGCAAGTATATATTTATGGCTGATCAATATGGTGATCAGGTAAGTGGACGGGTATGCCGAATTATGAGTTATGACTTAAAATGCTATCCGAGGATTTCAGTTTTCAGGTTCTTTGTGTGACACCTTCTGTTTCAAGTTACGATGTATTCTCTACACGCGTGATCTGTATTAGTAACTTAGTTATTGCTACAGTGGAGCCTTGGTTTATTGATGGTTTTGATATTTTGCCTTAGTTACTTGCTATGGATTGAACTGGTGAATAATTTGTAGGTACGAGTGTGCTTGTTATGGCTTGATCGGATTACCTATTTGAGGTTCTTGTCATTTCTTTTGTGTTAGGTGGTAAAATCACATTCTAATTGCAAATATCTATTATTGATGGTCAATAGGTTTATAGGTTCATAAGGTCAGTATGTCAAATAGTATGTCCAATGATATAAATACTTTGATTGCCACCGGTATGTTAAATATTATGTCCAATGATATAAATACTTTGATTGTCATGTTTGTTTGTGATGGTTATCTATTGGGTTTGTTAACGGGTCTGCCCAAGTATTAGTTTAACTTAACTGTTTTTCGAGATGCACGGTTTTTAGGTTTTTTTTGTGTCGCCTTCTATTTTAAGTGATAGTTTATTTTTGAATTAAAGGTATATGTTATGGTAGATACATTTGGTTTTTCATCTGTCGGTGGAGAAACTTTGACTTAACATTACAGAAAAAAAGGCAGTCCTTTCGGTCATAGTTCAGTATGGATTGCTCATCTATCTGTCACGGACTCACTGGAGATCAGTTGGGTCTGGTTTTGTAGATGATAAATCATTATTTGTGATACTAGATTATTATTTTCTATGGTTGATCGGACATCTGTTTTAATTGCAGATTCATCAGGAGGTTGTTTCAAATGTGCATACATATATGCAGGGAGTTGTTAGTAACGGGTAAATTATGACCAACTTTCTTTAAATAATATTCATTTTATTTAACAGAATTGTGGGGTTCAGGTTTTGTAGGCTACAACTGCTAAAGAGGCCGAGGTACGTCAATGTATATTTTGCTTATATACTATGGAACTTAGCATCATGACGCTACTATTAACTGTTTGTGATATTTTGTTGAGGCACATTTATCACAATGATGCAAAAGTATTAACTCTCTTGCACCTTTCACGTAGTTTGACAATTATCAAAAAAGAAGAAAACATATGTGGAAACTTGAACAAGAAAAATGATTGTGTAATTACTGTAATTTGAGTCTAATTGTGGTCAACATAAGTTCTTTTTACATATTAATAGCATCTTGTGTTTTTTACATATTATTAGCATCTTGTGTTTTAGTAATGCTTTTGTGTGGTACTCTTAGTTTCCGTAATCCATAGAGCTGCTGCAAAGCATACCGCGCTACTGCCCGGGATTGGTATCGCCATTTTTTTCATTGAAAGACTTTATACATTGATATCTAAAAAGTATAACGCAGTAGCTTTCTTCAGGATGTAAAATAATTTGATATTTGTTTTATTTTGGTTTCTGCTATAAAAGTTGCTGTAAAATAATGTGTAACTTTCATTACTTGGATGCGTTGAGTATTATAATGTAAGTTTTCTTGGATGCGTTGAGTATTATAATGTAACTTTTCTTGGATGCGTTGAGTATTATAATGTAAGTTTTCTTGGATGCGTTGAGTATTATAATGCGTTTTCTTTGCTGGTGTGTGCTTTTATGTTAAAAAGCGATTAATATAACCATTCAGTACTTAGTTTTCTATATCTATAGGAACCACATGTAGCATATTTTTCTGATTAGATTATTTCTAATACTCATCTTGAGTCATTTTCTCAATCTTATAATGATGTTTTTAATTGTGTTGTAGCAGTAAAGGCAGTCGATGCTCAAACCTTGGAGTAGCACTCTATCTGCATTGGTTACTAATCATTGTTGACTTTTTAGCATGTATTTTCTTAGGTATTATTTGCTAGCTGAGCATTGGGAGCAATCGGAGTCGTGTGGATATCAAATATTGAAGGACTTATTTTCTACACATTCGATAACTTTTTAACTTTAAAATACATATATGTTTCATGTTTTAATTCTTGTAACTTAAGTTTTAAAAAGAAATTGTTGGGACCTTTGTACTCTGATTTATCAAATCGAATGTGACATTTCATTAAACGTCTCTTTTGAGGTCGTTTTTGTGTAACTTGTGTGTATGAACTATGAAGTGACACCCAGAATGTTATTCCGCTGCGTTGTAAATTTTGGGGGTGTCACAGTAACTGTTCATTTTCACTAGTAAGTTCTCCACATCTAGACTTTAATTCGTTGTTTTCTCTATGACATGCTGAACGACTTGGTATTACACCCCAAACATCAGAAGGACGAACACCTAGACCATACATGATTGCATCACCATTTCGATCTTTACCCATAACTATATAAAAAATATCATCTGGTCCAGGCTTACCAATCGAACCCTCGGGCAGATTATCACTAAGTCGTTGCATTTCATCCTGCATTTTATATCAACATGAACAATATATAGGAAAGGCATGTATTATGAAAAAAAGCATATTGTATTTAACTTATGCTATTAATGTACACTTTTCCAAAGTTTTGTAAATAAGTGTTTAAATAAAACTTTTGTAAATAAGCGTTCTAAAAAACGGATGTTTTATGACTCAAATAAGGAGTGTTCTATTATGGCGTATGATAATAAAACCATAACAAATAAGCGTACTATAAAGGTTAATGTTAAAAGACACAGGTGTCAAGGGTCTTATTAATTTTTGTTAAAATAAAACTTTTGCAACTAAGCGTTCTATAAAACTGAAACTTTATGACTCAAATTTTAAGTGTCCTATTATGGTGGATGAATTTATGAGACCCAACTGTCAAGTGTCATATAAAGTTATGTTTTAATAAAACTTAATTTGAATAAGCATTATAAAAAGCGGATGTTTTACGACTCTAAAAAGAAGTGCCATATTATGGTGTATCATAAAAAAACCATTATGAATAAGCATTCTATAAAGGTTAACGTTATAAGACGCTATTGTCAAGGGTCCTATTAACTTTTCTTATAATAAAAAACGTTTGCGAATAAGCGTTCCATAAAACCGATGTTTAATGACTCAAATATCAAGTGTCCTATAATGGTGTATCAATCTATGGGACCCAAGTGTCAAGTGTCATATTAAGTTATGTTTTAATAATACGTTTGCGAATAAGCGTTCTGAATAATTAATATTTTATGACTTATGTATCAAGTGTCCTATTATGATGTATTGTAATAAAACCATAATTAATATGCATCCTTTAAGGGTCCTATTAAGTTTTGTTATAATAAAACTTTTGCGAATAAACGTTCTAAAATACTGATATTTTATGACTCAAAAATAAAATGTCCTATTATGATGTATAATATTAAATCCATTCTGCATAAGCGTCCTATACAGGTTAACATTATAATACCCACGTCTTAAGGGTCCTATTAAGTTTTGTTATAATAAAACTTTTGCAAATAATCGTTTTAAAAAAATGATGTTATAAAACTATTGTACATAAGCGTCCTATAAAGGTTAACGTTATAATACCCACGTGTCAAAGGTCCTATTAAATTTTGCTATAATAAAACTTTTTGTGAATAAGCGTTTTAACTAACTGATGTCTTATGACTCAAAACTAAAGTGTCCTATTATGGTGTACTATAGTACAACCATAACGAATAAACGTCCTATAAAGGTAATTTATTAGGATCCATATTTTAAGTGTCCTATTAAGTTATATGATAATAGGACCCCAAATCATCGACCATCCTATTATATACCTTTTTAGGACATCGCCTAAGTAGCAAATATTTAAAAAGGACCCTAAACGCTCATATGTCCTATTAAACAGTTTTTTAGGACTCCATTATCATACCGTCCCACACAAAGGGTCCTAAAAAGCCACTTTTGTTGTAGTGCATGATCAAAATGGAAGTTATCATACTCCAGTGGAGATATGATATGAGTGAGTTCACCGGAGAACTCCTCGCGAAGAGAATCAATCACAAGATGTAAATCTGTGAACTCATGTTCCGGAGTAGACTCATCACAATCCTCAATCTGAGTACTAAAGATTGGATTATCAGAAATCAAAGTGAATTCAGAGTCGAATTCAAACAAAGGATTGGTGAGAGTCATATTAAAAGTTTCGGGAACAAGTTGATCAATATTCTCTATTAGACTGTTGGGATAAGAAGTGAGTGACTGACCGTGATATAAGAGACTTTCAATTTTTCCAAGATCGGCTTCAAAGTCAACGAGATCATCATCACTTCCCGTTGGAAGTGGATTAATGTGAGTGAGTTCATCGGCGAACTCCTCAAGAAGATGATCAGCATCAGAATGTGGAACTGATGCCTCAACATACTCGATGTCTCCATGATATGTACAATCATCATTAAAATATGAGAAAGTCTCAAAATGATCGTTTGAACACTCAAGAGGGGAAGGTAAATCACACATATTATCCAAAGTTCCTTGCGACTCTCTTGGGATTGGGACAAGGCTCTCAACGCTAGATTTTATGAATTTGTCCGATTCCTTATCAGGAACAGTGCTAAGGTGCTCATCCCCCATGTTTGGAGAGTGAGTGTGAACTTCGGGTGTGATAACAACAGATTGATCTTTCATGGAAGGAACCACAATTGATGAATTTGATGAGCCTTGACGAATATCAAGGGTATCTTCATCATCACTAACGTCATCGTCATCGTCATCATAGATGATAGTTTTACGCATTCGAAATCTTACTCTAGCTGCTTCTTCTGCTTCTTCAGCTAGAATTTCTTTGTAAGACTTCGGACGAGGTTCTTCCGTAGTAGGTTTGTTAACCAAATCCTTAAGATCATTTAAAGTATTTAAAACATTTTGCAAAAGTTCTTGAGGAAATGGTTGAGGTTGTGTTTCAAAAGTTTGGTATTGTGGAGGTTGGTCGTGATAATTGTTGTCACAAGGAAAAAGATTCCTAGTTTGACAATCGGTACTAAAATGCGGACCTCCACAATACTCACAACCGTATTGTTGTGAAGTTGGTGCATTTTGAAACGATTCTGCATTGCAATTTTGATAACACGGATTATGCTCATATGAAATGAAATTGTTTTGTAGCTCATTGCAAAAGCTCGGATTAAAATCGTAAGCGAATGAATTACTCGAACCACAAAACAAACAACTTCCGTTTTGAATATCATTACCACACCGTTCACATGTACACCAACGACACGGCAACCCAAAAAGAGGCTCACCACAACCGACATAAGGAATAAAAGTCAGAGGTGGGACAAGTGGCGTGCTCTGAGAGCTAGGAATTTCCACCACTTCCGTTATGGTCTCAGGTTTTTGTTTTTGATAAACGTGAAGATTAGGCAAGTCGTTCTTTTCAGTCACTACTCTATGCTCTGTACGTTTGGTTGACAAACCTTTAACCATAAATCCTGAAAGGTTAGGATCAATTCTTGATGGTATGTCATTAATAGCACGCATCTCAGGCAGTGATGGGTAGTTGGAAGAATCTGGTGAATCATCGAGAGAATTTGGATTTATGAACAAATTGCACGTAGTGCAAAAGCTGTTACTACAATTATTTCGACATTTCTCACAAATACAACGGAGACAACGATAGCCATTCTCAATCGGGCTTTTACAGTGAAAACACGTGTAGCCGAGAGACGCCATAAGAATTATACATGAGAGGGGTATAAGAAGATAGAATCAAACGGATGGAGGGTAAAGAAAAATATTTTTGGGTTTTTCGAAAAACACATCAATTAAAACGAGACCAACTCAAAAAGACAATTGTGAACTTAAACCAATAATCACAATGTAAATGACTTCTTTGAAAAAGGTACACCAATTCACAAGGATACAATGGCAAGTTTTAATCTTTTGTTTGGGAACTTATTAATGTTCACACCCCCAGTTGGTAGGTGTTCTGCCTTGGTTCTCGGCGGTGTATTTTATGCTTAATATTTTTTATTTAACAAGAAAAACGGAAAATGTTTTTGTATTTTTTTATGATAGATATATACACAAAAGAAAAGGAAAATATTTTTGTGTTTTATACTTTTTTTTGAAAACGATAACTTCTTGACGAAGGTTCTACAAGTCACTAATCGTTAAAATCGTAACGATATTGTCGCAACACAACCTCCCCGGCAGCGGCGCCATTTTGATATTGTCTTTTTTTGAGTGCGTATCAAAAATATACACAAAGTAGACGTGAGTAGAATTTACCAATCAACCTTTAGGAAAAGGAAGACTTGTAAAAACTCGTGAATACAATATATATATTTATATATATATATATATATATATATATATATATATATATATATATATATATATATATATATATATATATATATATATGTGATACCGGGTAAGTGATTACCTGGGTCGTGCCCCAATGAGATGTGAATGGGCAATATCGTGCCAGATACGTGATTAAAGTGCTTGTAAGGAATGGTATTGATTATTTGGTAATGTGGAACTACGATAAATTTCAAATAACGAACGATAAATGAAATAAACGTAACTAAAACATAAACACGAACAAGGAATGAAAAATATAACTTAAAATCTACCCAGAATACTACAGGAAACATAATAGGGAATGCGAAAAACCTAAAACGTACACTAAGGTTAAAATCGTAAAAGTTAATTAAAAAAAAATGCGAATGCGCAAAATAAAAAGTGATTATAATGCTACGCTAATCCTACGGGAATGAAAATAATTTTTCAACTTTTCTAATGATAAAAGAAAATTTTTGGGAAAAGAAAAATATTTTTTTGCTTTTTATATTTTTTATAATGAATTAAAGACTAAAATAATTAAATAAGTCCTAGAAAAATAGCAAAACTATTTGGAAAATTACGAAAATTTTTTGGAAATTATATTATGCTAATAAGAAACTGAGAAAATTGTAAAAATGAGAAAATAGGTGAAAATAAGCAGTAAATAAGCAAGTAATAATCTGACATTTTAATAAGCTAATAACACAACCACTATATTAAATATTCTACTAAAACAGATATAAACAAGAAGCAATCCTAGCTCAGATGGTTGTGTGGTGGTGCTTGTGCGTGCCCTGAAATGCCCAAGAGGTCATGGGTTCAATCCCAACCCCTGTCACTTCTCTATTTTATTTTTCTTTTTGATTTCTTTCTTTTACTAAACTGATTTAACCAACAAGTTTAACAAAATTTGCGAATGACTTTTAACTGAAAGGCTTAAAATAAGCGTATGCAAAGCTTAAAATCTCACAGTGGTATGTTTGAAGGTTTTATAAGTCTAAAAGAAACCAAGGCTATAGCAGCTAGACATACAAGACAACACGAACCAAAACTAAGACGCACACAGGCTCACATAAGCTCAAGTAATGCAGATCATCAAAACAGCAACCTAATAAGCATGGTGAAACAAAAAGAACACAAATTAACAAGATTAGCTTATGAACAAAAACATGTGGCAGTAGCAGGTAAGAAAAAAAAAGGGGAGCAACTTAGAGGCTGAAGTAAGCACAACGACCTATCCAACAAACCAAGACTAAACATGCACTAAAAAGAGAAAATTATACAGTTAAACAGGCCAAGGGGGGGCTGATTTGCAGGGGTATCCAAGCACACAACCAAGATGGAATAAGTTCATAATCCTAATCCATATACTACTAACAACTAACAAAACTAAACTCTAATTTCAATCCTAACCCTAGCTGGCTTAAATCTTGGCTCCAATGGAGCGGATTGGGGCAGTGTGCTGCTGATGCAGCAGGCCTAAGGATGGATCAAACATGCTACCACAAGCTGAGATAAGCTTTCAATAAGCTGACCTAAAGGGACGATAAGCAAAAGGTAAACTTGGAAATCCTAAATAAGCACACATGCACAACAAAAAAACAATAAAAAGAAGCTAAATTATACTAAAAAAATTACTAAGGGCTACTATGGGTGTTTGGGACCGGCTGGAAATGCAGTCTAAGGGGGATTGGGGGCTGATGTGCAAAGCTGTATATAGGTTAGAATGGGTGAGAATTGAAAGCCTTGACTCTAGCAGTCATAACACCAAGCGTTGAGCAAGTATTACGGCCTAAGTTAAACTAATTGAAAGCAATAATAACACGTAAATATGTCCTAAACTAAAATTCACCTAGGCTAAATTTGAAAACTGTTTGTAAAGGAAAACTAGGAAACTGGTTAACCAACTTAAAAGCTGAATAAAGCTATTCTAAATCGTATCAATCACTGTTCTAAAGCTACTAACAACTAAGGACTTGGATCAAAATCATTTAAACTTGCAAGTATCCCTTAACCCAAACACTGCTTTACAGGGTACCTGATGAGGTTTTGAATGAGAAAGGCAATTTTCAATCCATATTGCAATCATATAGGCATGTAATTAGCTAGTAATAAGCAAATGACAACTAATGATAAGCAAGTAAAAAGCATAACCAGTTTTTAAAAAGCATTAAGGAAATCTCAAGTTTTCATTGAATAATAAGAAAAATACAAAGGACTTAAATTAGTACTAAAATTTTACTGAAAATTGAAACTTGAAAACTTAATTAACTACTACTACCCATTAAAACCTAATTTAAAAGACCGCCTTTTTATGGCTACATATCAAAACTACTTATACTAATAAATCTAGGGTTTGGTCTTCACTTTCTTGTCCACTTCCTCTGCCTTTTCCTTGTGCTTGTTTTCGATGAATCCCAGCCGTTTAATTGGTTTTAGCATGATCTCAGCCCCTTAAACAAGATTTGGCGCCCAAATGGAGTGGGTAGGTATGGGATTGTGAGGCCTTGGAGAAGGTGTGAGTGGAGGATGACCTGGAGTGGATACCCGTGATAGTTTTGGTATCACGTGAAAGGATGGGGGGGAAGATGGTGATTAGTTTGGTGGTTAATGGGGGGATTCAGGGAAGAAGAAAGGGTATTTGTTTTTTTTACTGTATTGAGATCATTTTTAATATAAAACGAAAGGGGTGGGTTTGGTTTGTGTTATGGGCTTAAAAGGTAGGCTTGGGTATTTTAATTCTTGGGTGGGTTAATGGGTGAGATTATTAGTGATGTAAGTTAACAAAAAGGTCCATGTGGTTTTAAGTTTAGTTAAGCCCTAGGACTAAAGGTGTGATTGCTGATAAATTCGAGGATTAACTTTGCCAACTTTCAAACTTGCTATGAGAACCTTTCTTGCCATATTGTGATTCCACAAGGACCTTTGATGTACTTTTTTTCAATTTTGAAATACCCAGGGTCATTTTTGCCAAAAATCAAAGTTAAGGGACCAAAATCGTAATTTCCTCAAACTTATTACCCAAGGACCATAATTGATAACTTTTGACTTTTAAAAGGACTCGAGTTGACTTTACTTTCAAAATTATTTTACCAGGGACCAATTTTGTCAATTTGTGAAAGTTAAAGGACTGATTTTGACAACTCTTCATATTTTGCTCGTTTTTCATTTGTTTTCAATCCTTTGTACTTGAAACATACAAAAACATACTCCAAGGCTATTTGTGATGTTATTTGATCATTTTGAAGTGTTTTTGATCGTTTTGACTTGAAAATTGGACAAAAAGATATGTGTAAAACGACACATATCAAATCCCCCACACTAAGCAATTGCTAGTCCCTAGCAATTTTTATGAAAATTTAATGGCTTTGAAACTCTTTACCAAAAGCCATTTCTTCTGTATTAGCCAGATGTATCGATTCAAGTAAGAACTATGGTCCACCTGATAACCATGTGATTTTGAGCAAACCACCAGCTGTCAACGGATTTGATTAGTCTTTACCAAAAGCCGTTTGCTTCTGGACTAGCCAACTCTTGATGGAATAGTCAACATCTTGGTGAGTTGATTAACAATTATGGTTTTTCCACTGCCTTTACCACAAGCCATAATCTTTCGGGCTAGCCAACTCATTCGCTTTTTAGGATATGGCGAGTTGAGTACCATACAATTTTGGGCAAATTGTAAGCCATCAACGGATTTGAGGTATCTTTACCAAGAGCCGTTTGCTCCTGGATTAGCCAATCCTTTTGCCGGTTAGACAAGACGGACTGATAACCACAAAAAAATTTTGAACCTTAGTGAAAAAAATTTTAAAATTTTTGCCAAAAACGGGGGTATTAGATAGCAAAAACGGGGGTTGTCAATTGAAACAGACATACTCATTGCAAGTTTCATAGCTCGGGGATCAGGAGTGTAAGGAGCTTGTTTTGAAAATGCGAGATTAAACCTTCCAGACTGATATCATGCTTCTCCCTTTAGGAGGGTGTCAGATGGTCTTAGGGGTGCAATGGCTGTCTGCCTTGGGAGATATTTTGTGTAATTTTTTGAAACTTAGAATGGTATTCATGCATAAATTGAGGAAGGTGATTATCAAAGGTACTTCTCAACCTATGATTAAATGGATGGATTGTGAGAACCGTCACCAAATCAGGGTAGCCAACTATGACCATTGACCCAACATCTGATAAAGGCCTAAAATTTGGAATAACATTTTGAATATTTATTTGAATTTAACCTAAATTTGATTAATAACTAAATAACATTTAGTTCAATAGATTTCAAACAAAATACACATTAAATATAAACCTAAATCTAAATTACTTTATAATTTAAAGTTCCTAAATCTAACCCTAAGATGATGCTAAACGACCCATGTCTTTATTTTACAAGTCTTACATGTTTAATTAGTTGTGAAACAAGTCCGATTTCTTTTCTAATTGTGTCAAATATATATAAGTTAAAGGGATAATGGTTAGTAAAGTTTGTACACAAAATTACAGTGTTGCAAAAATCGGCCTACAAGGCCGATTAATCGGCGATTACAAGCTGAAAGGCCTTGGACCTTGGAGCGAATTACAAGGTAATCGGCCGATTAATCGGCCTTGGACCTTGGAATTGGCGATTAATCGGCAAAAAATCGCTACAAGGCCCTCGACCGCCTCGTGACCGATTCACGATTTTTGCAACATTGCAAAATTATAAATGTATATACTGAATAGTCTATAATATATAAAGCTTATACCCCTTAATTTAATGTGCAAGGGGGGTTGTGCACAAAAAAGTACCGTACAAATAATACATTGCATACCAAAATAACTACACAAATTTTTGTTTATGATAAACTCTTCTTCAATGCAAATATTCGTATCTTGAATGCTCACATGCTCACAATAAACTCATCTTGAATGCAAAAAAGAATTAATGCGGAATATCAAGTGATGTGGAATATGAATTGTTGCTGCCGTTTCGAGTATATGAACCATATTTGCACTTACAAAACATAATGATCTCAATACAATAAATAAGAAATGTATTTGCAACAAACCATAATCCCATCTCCTCACACTCAAACACAAACACTAAAGGAATGAATAGCAAAGAAAAGAAAAAAGAACGAAGAGGAAGAACATCGTAGCCAAAACCAAGTCCAAAACCATAATCAAATCTTAAACTAGACAGTACCAAGACCCTCACCGTCACTCCCCAACACTCAAAACGAATGTTAACAGATTAGTTGTTGCTATGATGTTCTTCAAACACATCCACGACTTGAAACGAATAAATAATAATAGAAGATCTCAGTTTTTTCTTCTCTTTCATGTATAACAACAACATCTTAGACCTTTTAAGATCGAAACACGAAGAGAAGTGCATCATCATCGATCCATCTTTTGAAGCTTGGCTTCTTTTTATATCCGAGAAAGAAAGATAAGATTTATAACAACTGTGTTATAATCTCTCTTTGATTCGAAAATAACTAAATCAAAAACGAAAAACAAAATTAAACCTACCCGAGACCTTATATCAAGATCTTGAAGTCATAATTCTTCATAGCTTCTTGATTCGTGCTAAATCGAAAGAAACAAAAGGTGGTCTTTGAGTTTGATTTCTTGAAGCTTGGCACGCGTTAAAGCATATGAACACACCATGAAGCATATAATCAAAGAGATATTATAACATAGTTGTTCATATGCTTCATTTTGTGTTCGGATTCTAGGATGATGAGATCGAGTTTGTGTGAAGGAGATTAGTTTGGTGAGAGAAAGAAAGGATATGGGGGCGGTGTACACTGAGTTAGGGTTAGATCAAATATGTGATAATAGGACATAGCTTAAATGGCTTGGACTTCAGCCCAACTGTAAACCACTAAAGTCACTGTGATAGACTGACACATGATTCTTTATGTATAACCTTTGTCAACACTTTCAATTACATATATATGTTTTACAAATAAAATATAATAACCTGTAAATATATTGTACACTTATTTGTAATTTTTCTCAACCACGTATGGATATTAGTCATGAGAATGAAACGGTGTGATACTATCTCTAATTCATAAGTATACATTGCATGTTTTATCTCCATATTTAACATGGTTATAAATATCCTCTAGCACACATATCAAATATGTTTGTATTTGTATGTTTTCCTAAACATCTTTCTACAAATTCATTATCAAAAGAATATGAAACGTTGATATGTTGAATGATAAATTTTGAATGTGTTATTTTTATTGATCAACTATTTAGAATAAAAGTGTATAAGATAACTTAAAATTTTAATGGATCTTGGTCGAACACAACTTGGTCGACTCTTTTAATTCAGTGACTAATAGTAATTGTGATTACATGCACGGGTTTTGTTTAATTTTTTGAATAATGTTTTTTTTAACACTTTATATATTTATTTTTTAATATACTTTAATTATGGTTCTTAATTTTGGATTATAAGACGTAGTAAGGATTCGTATATATATAATTTTTTTAAAGTATAATCATAAAACTTTATAAATCAAGTTTACTTAATGTTTGTTATGTTTTTGCATCAATAATTTAGGTAAATTAATAGTTTAATGTTATGTTGGTTTATTGATGGTTAAGTTTTGATGCTATTGTTAGTTGAGCCATTATAACATTTTATAGGTTTTTGTAGACAAATCTATAAACAATCACAAGAGGGATTGAATCAATTAAAGCCATAATTGTTGTGCTGAGCTGACATATTACATCAATTCTAGGCAATAATTGTTGTGCAAATGGATTGAAATTAAATTCTGAATTAGTTCCACTGAGTTAGATTCTTTGTATCCATGATTCCTTTGTAAAGTATATGTGAATGTTTAACATTTAACCGTGTGCTCATTCAACCGTCTGCTCCAACATTACGTACAAAACATGTAGATATTCAACCAAAGACCGATATGGTGCAACGCACGGGTTAAGAATTTGTATCTCACTTAGTACAATATCATAGGTATATATATTGAATATTTGATTTGTCATTAGAATAAACAAGTTGGTGCATCATATGAACGTTCCAATACACTTTATATCACAAACATATTGTCTGTTTAACATGTGACCGACACAGGCCAAAGTATTTGCAAACGCAGGTAACAAAAGGGTATCAAGGACGTCCTAATCTACTAAATTATATTCGATGCCAACAAAACGGTACCAACAAAAACACTTACATTCAAACATAACCAAAATTAGTTTCGCACATTAAGCGAGGAAAAATGAGAGTTGAAGTCCCATATGAACTAGAGCAATATACACTTTTCTACCAAGAGCTATTACGAAGCACATTTTATTGAAATGGCTACAATTTTGTGCAACACACAGGTTGATAAATAGATGCATTTTATTGAAATAGCTGCATTTTATTGAAAACCTATAAACTTCTCTAAAAGGCATCTAAATTCTGCCATCTGATCATTCAACCGTTTGCACCAACATTACATACAAAACACGTAGATATTCAACCAAAGACCGTGCATCGCACAGGTTGGATAAAGCCTTGTATCTTAAAAATTTTAGAATGGAATAAGTCTCCTTAATTCTCGAATAATCTCGGCTAAACTCTCCCATGATTTTCTCGTTTTTCTTTCACATCATAACTGTATTCCCCAATATCACATGCTCCCTAAAATCTTTAACTCATACGACCAAGTATCCCCTCTCCTCTCATTGAAAACATCGGCCTCCTCCTATAATCGAGCCCGTGTTTCTCTCCATAATCAAAGGGGACGAAGGTGGTAAATAGCTTGGCGATCTGTGGTATTATTAGTGGTGGGGTTGTGGTGCTTCATCCTCGTCCATTTGGGCTCTCGGTTTCACCCACATTCTGTCTCTATTTTCTGTTTTGTAGCAGTTGGTAATCAATGCCTTATGACATTAGAGCATGCAACGTTTCTTTTGATCTCTCTTGCGTCGACCTAAAGGTATCAGTGGATTCCCCTTGTTTTTCATTCGTGTATAACACACACACACATACACACACACACACACACACACACACACACACACACATATATATATATATATATATATATATATATATATATATATATATATATATATATATAGGATTAAACCGAATCCATTAACATGTTAACAATTTCGTATGATCTGGTTGTTTGATTTTGGTTCGTAATATATTATCACACTTGAAATAGACACAAGAAATCATAAGAATAACACGCTTAATTGATTCATGGTTTTCTATTTTGATAGATGTAATATATTAAACCTTAAATCTGATATATATACCCTAATAAGCTATTAAATACATGATCTAAAACCTAGTATAAACTTTAAAGAATCAATGTGAAGAGTATAAAATTTTATGAGATGATTAGGGTTTTTATTTGTGATTTTATTTGGACTGTTGGTCATTGTATCATGTGTATACGCAAGGGGATTTTTTGTGTGACCAAGTGAATATGTTAAAATTTTGTTTAAAACATGTTTCGTGATATATGAAGGTCTCGGGTGCGTTTGTGTAAGTAAACATGTAATGTAATGGTCTTAAACGGATTTTTGATTTTAGACAGTTTTTTAAGCTGAAATTGTATGTGTTATATCTCGAATTCAATAAGGGTTTAATTCTGTATTTTTGCATAAAAACTTGGTTTAAGGTTTTATGTAAGTTTTCTGATTGGTTTAGAGTGATTAGGAGTTGTATTGATCATGTTTTTGAATTTTAAGGGATCATGTGTCAAATATGAGTTTTGAGAACTTAAATTTAGTCAGGTTCCACGATTTTTAATCTAAAAAATATAAAGTGTTATGACTTGCCAATTTACAGGAGTTATATTTCATATGTGGAATAAGTTTTGAAATTTTTGTTGATTTTTCTGAAGTGTGTTAAAATGGGTCTAGTAAATGTAAACTTTCGGGGTGTACCTGCAGTTCACTTTCTGGACATGTTTGGGTAGACTAATTTTTGAATGACACTTACACCTAGTAATAAATTTTGAAAAAATTCATGTGTGCTGACAATACATATAGGTACATGTGAAAATTATAATAGCCTCTGAGTAAGGGTAAATGCGTGGTTTAAAAATTCGTAAAATGAAGTCTAAAGTATACTAAAATCAGAATTGTGTTTGAAGTTAAGGTTTTTGTGAAATTAATACCAATTAATGTGTTTGAATCCTATAATTCTTTTAAATCTTAATAATGATACAATTAGTCATATGTTAACCTAACTTTGATGACGAAACATGATAAGGAGAAATTTGTTACGCTTTTCAGGGGTCATTTAAGCCCTAAATTGTGTTTTTATGATCAAATATTACCCAAAATTGTTTCTTTTGTCAATTTAGGTACTTTGGAGAAGAATTCTGGAAAATGAAGCATTTTGGACGTTTTTGGAGCATAAAGTGAAGAAAACGACAAAGTCAAGAATCTAAGCTGGAAACAGTACCTGATGGCGTCAAAGGTTACAAGGTGACACGGTCACATATTGATCAAGAGGTGGATATTTGTTTTACACTTGACGCGCTAGAAAGGAAATTGGAGAATTACACATGACGGCGTCATGTTCTAACTCACCAAGGCCGTCACATATGAAGTTAAAGAGAGACGCCCCTGAGTGAAACTGAACCAGATGGCGTCAGATATGGATCTAGGCAATCCGATGAGTAATTTGGCGGCGATTTGACGGCGTCACGTCCCAAAAGGTGACGCCGTCAGATTGTAAATTCAATATATATTTTTGGATTATTCATTCATTAAGGAGGAACTTTTGTGCAAAAACCCTAAGTCGAATTTCATACCTTTTTCAAGAGTTTCATACCCTTGTTTCATCCATGTTTAATTAAAGATAAGTTATCCTTTAATAATTCAAATATGTCTATGTGTTGTTTGATTATTTCTTATTCTGGTCTTTCTATTAACATGCTAGCTTAGGTTATTTGTGTTTACTTAGATATAATGAAACATAGTTTTTTATTATTGATTGTTTGTTTCTCATTGATTGTTGTGGCTGATTGATTTTAGCGTTAGGCTCAAGAAAATTGGCTAATCTCTTATACGGTAACTTGCTTGAACGTCTTAAGAAACGTAATCGGATGTGTACTACGGTTTTATTGGTTGTATTAAATGCATAAGTAACTATTTATGATGCCATGATAGGGTACTAAATGTGTCGTCATAGGAAGAGATACTAAACGTAATCGTACACGGCCCCACGAATGGTATTAAGAAATGCAACCCTTCATCCACGCAATTGTGACAAATCAACTAATCAATGAAAGATAAATAGGGAGTAATGAAATCTAAGTAAATACGCTTTTCTCCATATTGAAGTCCCTACATTTTATTTTCTTGTCATTTTATTTTTATTGTTTAAGTAGTAAATTTGGGTTAGTTGGTTAGCAACTAATTCCGCCAATCTTCCAATACCCGAGATATTTACTTGCTTTCTATAAAATATAAAAATACAAAAAGAATTATCCCTCACCTTTAGACCTAGTTAGATTAGTTTCAATCCTAACTAACACTATTCCCTGTGGAGAACGATCAATCCCCCGGTACTTGCCACTCACTATACTACATCGGTCAGGTACACTGCCTGGTGGGGATTGCAAGATTCTTAAGATCCGTTGAGAAGTAAAACCTTTTGCAAGGTTAAAAAACCACGCATCAAGTGTTTGGCACCGCTGCCGGGGAATAGTTATTGCTTAGGTTGAATCTTAGTTTTATTAGGTCTACTAACTAGATTCCTTTCTAGTGAGATTTTTATTTTATTTTTTTAGGATTTCTTTAGTTTTTCTTATTTCTTCGTTTCTTTGTTCGTAACCATTACCATCTGCCATCATGGAAGGTGGTAATATCCTTGATCTCGTCATTCAACCAAACCCACCAAACCACCAAAACCCACCCGAACCACCTAGAGCATGCACTTTAGGAGAATACTCTCGTCTTAGCCATCAAGGCTATCGAGACACCATTGAGCTCACTCAAGGAGCCAATGTATCTCCCTCGCGATCCGACACCATCTGGTTGGTGCAAAGTGGATGTGCATTCCATGGACTTCATTCCGAAGATCCAAACCAACATCTCAAGGATTTTCTTAAAATCGTTGATTCCATAGACCTTGATGTTGAAACTCGAGAGACGACCCGATTGCATCTCTTCTAATTCTCTCTACGTGACCAAGCTAGTCAATGGCTTGAGCATTTACCCACCAACACCTCTTGGGATGATCTCACCTCTCGTTTCCTTGCTCAATTTTTTCCATTGGGAAGAACCACCAAGTTGAGGAATGACATCTTGATGTTCCAACAACGTCAAGGCGAAACCCTTTACAAAGCTTGGACTCATTTTAAGGACTTACTCCAAAAAGTCCCTCATCATGGCATATATCTTTAGCTACAAGTCCAAATCTTCTATGACCATATCAATCTTTCCACAAGGCAAAACATTGACCAAGCGGCCGGTGGTAAGCTACGTAATCGGAGTGCAAAAGAATCATGGGAACTCATAGACAATCTTGCTCTCTATGACAACGAATGTTGGAATGATCTCTGTGATTTGAATAAAACGGTCAAGGCAAAATCTTTGCCTACGAATAAGTCAAGCATTCCAGACCGTAGGATCATGGAACTTGAGGACCAAGTAAAGTTTCTCATGAAATCCTACGAGGCTCCTAAACCTTCAAGCCAAGTGAAAAAAATCACTTCTTCATGTGAGTATTGTAGTGGTCCCCACGACACTCGTGAATGGATGGAACTCCCCGAACAAGCTTTTGCGGACTACGCATCATCCCGTACTGATGGAGCAGGAGATAAGTGGTACACTTTCAAGCCCGAGCCAAACACTTATGGTGATTCCTACAACCCCTCTTGGAAAAATCACCCAAACTTTAGGTGGAAACAAAACCAAAACAATCCTCAAAACAATTCCTCTAATCCACCTAATCATTTTCAATCAAACGGTTCATCCTCAAACCGTACTTTCAACAATAATCCTTCTAACAACTACGGTAGTACCAACAATTTCGAAGGATTGATGTCCAATTTTATGGCATTTCAAGAAGCCCGCATAGCTAGGTTTGAAGCCGAATTCAACCAACAACAAAATGAGATGACCAATAAGATTGATAATTTGATAAAGTCCTTGAATAACCAAGGGGTAACCCCAGCTATAAAAGCGGTAAAAAACTCTAGTTCCGGAATTGAGGTTAAAGATCCTTCATCATCTAAACACGTCCACTTTGTCAACGTTGTCACTATTAAGCCAATCAATAAGGATAGGGAAGAAGATGATGAGGATAGGTTTTAAATTGATAGGGAATCTAAGAATGAGGTTAAGGAAGTTGAGAACGATAAGGAAAAAGAAGTAAAGGATGTAGAGGATTACTTCGATAGGTTACCCACTACGGAAGAACGTACGTACCATAGGGATTTTTTCGATGACCCCGAGACACCATACTTCCTAGGTTCACCAATCATCAAAATGGGCAATCCATCTAATCTCAACATACCATGCAACATTGGGCATTTGCATGTGTGGAAAGCTTACATCGATCTTAAAATTTCCATAAACATTATGACTAGGATCCATTACAATTGGATAATGAAAAAGAAACTTGGACCTAGGATATTTCCTAACATATGTAGGATAAATAACTTTATGGGAAGAGTTAAGGGATTGCATGCTTTCGTAGGAAACTTCACGTATGTTACTGATTTCATGATTGTAGAAGATATTCGTCTGATAATAGATAATTGCTTAACTCAAGTAGTGCTTGGAAAGCCATTTGTTGAGGTCTCTAAAATGACTTATGACTCGTCTCTAGGAATAGTTAGGTTCAAGGAGGAAACCGATGAGATAGCCTACCAAATGCTATTTAAGATAGAGCAATACCGACTTTTATCAAACCTTGAGAAGGAGCATAAGCAAGCAATCTCCTATAGGAATGATGAGGATACACGTAGAGGAGTAGACTATGTTATGGGTAGAATACTTGGTTTCTACAAAGAATGCTTGCAACTAGGTCCAGAATACAAAACCAAACCTGAGGATGACCTAGAGGATGTGACCAATGATGGAGTCACGTAATAGGGCATGACTTTGAGTCTAGATACAAGACTTGTTAATAAAAAAGCGCTTTTTGGGAGGCAACCCAAGCTTTATTTGTTTGTTTGTGTGTTTATTTATTTTTATTTGCTTCAGTATGTATGTTTTATTTATATTGTTTATGGTTCATGTTTCAAAATAAATTGTGAAAATACTTTATTTTGTTTTTAACTTCGTCTTGATTACATATAAAGGTATTTTGTAAAAGATAAATGTATGGGAAATCCAAATTTATTTTTAAGAACAAGTTGAACATGAACGATAACAATGTTAAATTAACATGCATATTAGTACTTGTTTTAGTCAAATGCTTGTATCTAGTCATAATGAATATTTTGCAGGATTTCCAGGAATTAAGGCATAGGTTTTTCTGGAAATTGTCCGGAAACAGAATATAAAATTTATGTCAGATCAATCTGACGGTGTCAGGAATTTCAACCTAACAACGTCAGGTGTAAATTTTCTGAAAATTCTGCAAGTTTTGTTTTTATGCCGGAATTGTAAAGTTTCGTAAAATCTTTAACTTTTTAAACTCCAGGAATCTGCAAATATTCATTCCACAAGCATTATATCTTTACTTGCTTTCTAGGATTTAATTTTATATAGAATTTGTCGCCAATTTTATGCGAGGTTTTTCGTGTTTGTTTTCTCAGATTTAACAGGTTATATTGGACAAGAAGATGATTTACATTTATGAAGAGAAGCTTTTCTATGTTCATTTTCTTGGAGGAGGATCTAACCATGTTACCACATTATCCACACCGAACGAATCAGGTGAGTAATTGTTTCATTGTTTCATTTTCTTTACTTTTACATCTTTTAATTAAACATTGGAGACAATGTCCGGCTTAAGTGTAAGGGGGTAAATGAAGATACCTTAGAGATTACAATTGCGCTTGATTTTTATTTGTTTAATAGTAGATGTGTAATAAAACTAAGAGAAATATTTGATAGGGCAATTTTAGCACAAAATTTAAATTTTTTTGCAACATATAGGAGTGAAACTTTAGTCTTAATAAGCGTCTCGTTGATAGGAGTTATATGACTAGCACAAAAATCGTACCACTAAAAAATTTTCACCCCAAATATGTGAGGTTCGCCCCTAAATCTTTAGGAAACAACATTTATCTTTACTGCTTGTGAGTGTACCAGTAGTACTTAGATTCTAGAACTTGCGTTAGTGATTCATCCCGAGACTGCTAGTGAGACTACATTCGTGTAGTTAGGATTTACTACATGATAAGAGGCATTAGGATAATCCTTGGTTTACACGTGTAATATAATTACATTGACTTCATTGGTCAAGTAATTCTCCCACACCTTTGTGATGTACTCATTTTTAGTACACGATACCCCTAGTACACCCCTCAGAGCCTATCTTTTTTGTTTCTAACTTTAAGCATTTTACTTAAAGAAAGAATTTGTTTACAATCGACCCCCAAATGTACACCCAAATCGCCTTAACCTTCCTTGTATGCACTCATCTTTAGTGAATTATTTGTTTAAACCCTTAGTTAATTGTCTTATTGATTACATGGTTGCTAAGTCGAGTCATATCTTGTACATATTATTTTGGGACGATTGAGACTCATGGGTAAAGTACTAGTGTTATTGAGTAATGGGGAAGAATATCATTTATTACCCTCATAGATACGTTAATGTTTTAAAGTACTCCAAGTGTTTTAATTATCTTAATTCGAGTCATTAGAATAGTTAAATGTAAAGTATGTAAAAGTTCAAGTGTAAGGGGAATGTAAATTCCCTATGATATATTATTTTGGAAGGTAGGGCAAGAATGTATGGAAAAAATTGAAAAAATCAAGGAAAAAAAAAAGAAAAGAAAAGAAAAAGAAAGAGAAAAACATACGGACTACCATCCCATTTCCTTTTAGGTTTATTTCACATTTTTGTTAGTTTGTGATTAGCTTAAGTCGAGGCAAGTCTTGGCTTAGCAACGCTGAATTGTACATGTAATTGACCAAGATGATTAACTTGCCACCAGTAAAAAAATTATCCTTTATCCAACAAAATGTATTTATCATATCCCTACACCTAACATTATAACCCTTTGAAAGACCTCTTTAATAGTTTATCCTAAGTGCTTACGCCAAAGTGGTGGAGGTTTTCGATCCTTTCCCAAGCCTATGGTAATCTATTTGCTATGACAGGTAGTGAGTAATATTTTTCCATTTCCATTTGTGATATATATACATTTATAACACCCGAGAGATGAGAGTATCTAAACACTATTTGTGAGGTGCTAGTGTATGATTTTCGTGCTTCTTTTTATTAAGGTGGAATGATCATTTGTTGTAATTACTTTTATATTAATGTTAAATGACCCGTAACTTGTATTTTGATTAGAATAAAAACTCATTTGCTTGAGGACAAGCAAATCTCAAGTGTAAGGGTATTTGATAAGGAGAAATTTGTTATGCTTTTAAGGGGCCATTTAAGCCCTAAATTGTGTTTTAATGATCAAATATTACCCCAAATCGTTTCTTTTGTCAATTTAGGTACTTTGGAGAAGAATTCTGAAAAATGGAGCGTTTTGGACGTTTTTGGAGCATAAAGTGAAGAAAACGACAAAGTCAAGAATCCAAGCTGGAAACAGTACCTAACAGCGTCAAAGGTTACAAGGTGACGCCATTACATGTTGATCAAGAGGTGGATATTTGTTTTACACTTGACGCGCCAGAAATGAAATTGGAGAATTACACGTGACGGCGCCACGTTCTAACTTACCAAGGCGGTCACGTATGAAGTTAAAGAGAGATGCCCTAGAGTGAAACTGAACTAGATGGCGTCAGATATGGATCTAGGCAATCTGAGGAGTAATTTGGCAACGAGTTGACGGCGTCACATCCCAAAAGGTGACGCCGTCAGATTGTAAATTCTATATATATTTTTGGATTTTTCATTCATTAAGGAGGGACTTTTGTGCAAAAACTCTAAGTCAACACTGGTACAAAAAGTTGTATTGGTCATGTCAGAAATGTGTGACGATATGCATATAGTCGCACACGTTTTTTTCGTTGTGTGTCACTAAAGGTCCCGCCACCATAGGTGGCATATGGTCACATTGTTGAGTTCGTGGCCTTTTTCGTCGGAAAAGAGTGACCAAAACCCCGAATATGTGTGACAAATTAGGCACAAGTTTTGTTGGATTAGTCATTATCAGTGACCGTAAACACTTTATAGTCACATGAATATTTTTTGAGAGTAACTATTTTTCAACCTTTGGCCACATAAATATATAATATATGTGACATTTGAGATGATATATTCAAGTAAATGTGTATTTTGTGTGACTATTTCCCGTCCTGTGGCCACATGAATACATAATAAATGTGACGTTTGTGATGATTTAGTCACACAATGAGTGTTGTTTTTTTGGAGTTAGTCACATACAATTTAAAACAAAGTGGCCAAAAGTGTTAATAAGTGTGACCATATGCTGTTTAAAGTGAAGAAATGTGTATTTTGTGTGACTATTGATCATCCAATGGCCACATAAATTTTATGTTTGTGTGGCCTTTTGTAATATTTAGTCACACAAAGCATGTTTGTTTTGGCTATTTAGTCACATACAATTACGCAAACAGTGGCCAAAAGTGGTAATAGGTGTGACCATATGCTGTTTAAAGTGAACAAATGTGTATTTTGTGTGACTATTGATCATCCAATGGGCATATGAATTTTATGTTTGTGTGGCCCTTTGTAATATTTAGTCACAAAACGAATTAAGAAAACAGTGACCAAAAGTGTGACTATATGCATCTTTTAGTCACATTTAAAAAATCAATATATATCAAAACAAATTCAAATATAATAAAATTGGAATGTATATAACTGAACCAAATATAAAATTGGACATCCTTTTATACACCAAGGAGTCGTAGTCGGCTTACAATAGTTTTCTAATTAAGTATTTATAATCTTTTCCATAAGCAACTAGCTAGCAACTTCGAGCGGTCTTGATCTCTGAGCAGTACCAACTTTCACTAGCAGTAGTAAATTTTGTACTAGCAGTATGAACTTTTGTACTAGCAGTAGTAAATAATTGGCGCATTTTCTTTGAAGTTCATGAGCAGCACTAAATCTGTCTAAGCAATATTAACACAAACATGAGCAGCAGTAATTCAAACAACATCATGAAGACTTTTAATCCAAAACAATGAACATAATAATAAAATTTGCAGTTAAACTTACAAGTTTTTCTCCCAATGATCTAATCTCATCATCTGGATATAAAAGCCTTGAAAATTTAGGCTGCTGCATATCAACAATAACCACATCAGGATGAGAGCAGAACTATAACATGTCAAAGCACACAACATAACAGAACTAGATGAGCATACCAGAATAAAGTTCTTGATTAAATGCTAGAAAACCTTCGTCTCTAAAAAGTATGTGGTTATATATATTGTTGACGGGTGCATCTATTTCTTGACATTTGACATAGAGACACTATTGCCTTGTCTTTTGTCAGGTGCATCTAGTTTGTTAGGCGCCACTAGTTCAACTATCTGCTGTTTTGTTGGTTTTGAGTCGCTTGATTCGCTACTGATTCAACTATCTGCTTTGGTGGTTTTGAATCGCTTGATGCACCACTGGTTCAACTATCTGCACAACCATGATAGGAATAAAACTCATATCAATTACTTCTGCACAATCTGTTAAAAAAAATACTTTGCACAAACTAGGTCTATGGTATTTTCCTCTAATAAAGTGAAAGTAAAATAGGGGAAAACGCATAAAAAAAAGATCAATTACCTGTGCTCTTACTTTTTCCAGATCCAATGTATTTTCATCTGAAGTAGATTTTATATGGTATAAAAGTTACTATTTCTAATGTATATTTAAAGAGTTGTATATATTTGACATTAACTATTTAAAAACAAAATCACAAAGTTAGGAGTCTTTAGACGTATAAGTGTATCACCATTGGGCCAATCCAACCTGACTCCCACCCTACCAAAATTTCAAGTTTTGAACTATTACCTAACCTGCCTATTTTGCCACCTCTAACTATGAGCATATGGATCAAAATCGTAAGGAGTTGTAAAGAATGCAGATGAATTAAAAATGGAAAAGATAAGCTGAAAAAATCAAATAGACCAACGTGACTACTTGATTTGAAACAGGAACCCAAGCATATAATCACCGATGTACCCAGGAACCCAAGCATATAAATTATACTGACCCGGGCGGACCTTCTTGATCTCAAAGTAACCTTTATTGTCATTTTGAGTCCAGAATTGATAGCCCTGATTATGTAAAATAAGGCATAGATTAAACTCTATGAATGGTTTACAAAGGTACAAGTAACTTTGTCCTAACCACCCAACTAATAATGGAAAAGATAAGCTGAAAAAATCAAATAGACCAACGTGAATACTTGATTAGAAACAGCTATATTTTTTGATAGTCAGATCTTGGTCTTTTTCCAATTTTAGGCTTTCTTACAATCGATTCTGCATCTTTTATTTGTAATAGTGAGCTGAATACCGCCACCGCCGTATATTATCAGTTGCAACCATCACCGCCATTGTAATTGAGACCCCAAATCCAGGAATCAAAAAATTTATGCTACATGAGAGAATTAAAAAGACATGGTAAGATTTTAGACATGAAATATCATAAGTTTACATTTAAAACCTTACCAGGTGACCCTGTAAATCTCTCGTATTGTTCATACGCCTGTCCTATCAAAATCAGTGTTTGGGGGTCTTCGGTTTGTGTGATGATGATGAAGACCATCACCAGTTTTGTCATCTTCATTATCAACCGAATACCCCAAATTACCAATACCCCCAAAAAATATCTTGCTGCGATGCTTTGGAAGATCCGATGGTGCACGCTTCGTCGGAAAAACCAAATAGACGACGGCCGCTTCCACTACCATCACCAGACTTACGCACACTATGTGTGTGTGTGTGTGTGTATATGTGTGTGCATTTTGAGAGAGACTGATGTTCTGGAAGATGCTATGTCGGTACTTATCATCGAGAAAAAAAATTACCGAACCGGACTGGACCGCCAAACATGTCATTGGATCGGGCCTTAGCGGTGGTCTTGGTGCGAGTGTTGTGGTGGTGCGAGCGGCGGCGTTGGTGAGGAGAGTTTTGAGGAGATAGAAGAAAACCAGATCTAGTTTTGGTGGATATATATTTGGGATGGAGTATTGAAAAACATGGGCGGGTCCAATGAAAGTAGAGGGGCAATTTAAATTTGGGGAAAAAGTTTAGGCGGGCTAGCTTTAGAAAAGTTAAAAGGGAAATTTTATTTTAGGAAATTAAATGAAGGGACATGTAAAATATTACATATAAATGTAACATGTGAAGTATCTTAATTTTTGGTTTTTATTAGAGGCGGAAATGAGCCGAGCCGCTCGTGAAAAGCTCAAGATCATATCAGTAAAATGATTTGAGCTTTTGTCGAGTAACTAGAGTTCGTTCGAGCTGATTCTTATCGAGCTTTGAGCTCAAGCTCAAGCCTATCAAATGAAGTTAAATGTTTAATGAGTTGAGCTCAACCTTATAAAAGTTCGACTCGAGTTATTGTTGAGTTTTCGAGCTTGTAAGTGATATAGCATATGACTTTTTTATATATTTTGTATGTAAGCGTACTAAGTATAAATAGTTAATTATAAATGTATCGAGATTTTCGAGCCGAAGGTAAACCGAATTCGATTATTAGGTTATATTTCAATTTTAATTTGTGTAAGAAAACACACCTTTACAAATAAACCGAGCTTTTCGAGTGATCAAGCTCAAGCCGAGTTCAAACTTTCTCGATCCCGGATAACATTATCGGGAGGTCCCTGCATACTTGCTTCTTAGTGTCTGTGACAAACGGTATACACCTACCAAGCCGGTGTAATCCATGCATGACCGCCTTTAATAACTTCAAATACAATTCATATAACAATCACACTATAACTATACACCTACCAAGCCGGTGTAACCCATGCATGATCGGTGATAATGGCTAATTCACATGGGTCATGGGTCATGGGTCATATGCATTAGGCTATCACTGGTCACATTCAATAATGGGTATTTGACATCATATGGGTCATATACATTGGGTTATAGTTGGAGTGTCATGTTACGACACATCCATGACTGTTGATCATAATGGGTAATTAACATGGGTAATGAGTCATGTGCATTGGGTTGTAGTGGCGTATAGTGTCATATATGTTATCGACCAATACATGATTGGTGATCGACAATTGGTAATTAACATGGGACATGGGTCATGTGCATTGGATTTTGTAAACTAAGACAAATACTATACAACATTTTATACGTTTTCATCCGTTTGTAACGTTTTTCGTCCCTTTTTGACCGTTTTCACTCGATTTTGATCGATTTCGCTAGTTTTCGACTGACATTGACAATTTTTGACAGATTTCGACGGATTTAGACCGTTTTAGACCGACTACGACCGATTGCGACCGTGTTCGCCCGATTTCAACCTTTTCGACCGATTTCATCCATTTTGAACGTTTTCAGCAATTTTCGCTCGTTTTCATATGTTCTAAGCTTTTCTAAATATTTTCCTCTGTATTAAAACGTTATAAAACGTTTATTACGTTTTCATACATTTTTGTACGATATTTTCATTTCCATACATCATTCTCCTTTTTATTCAGGTTATTCGGGTCAATCCGAGTAATCCAAATACTAAATAGGGTCCTGTATCGGGTTGAAAATATTTGGCTAACACGGGTTTGTTGTCGACCCGATTGACCCGAATAAGGATTAATGGCCGTCAATTCTTGATCTTCTGTTATACATACATCTAATGATTTGCACACTCAAAAAACTTATTTGCACACTCAAGGTACAAGCGGTTGAAGCAGAGTGTTTAATATTGTACAAGTATTTAATGCATAGATGGAGTGTCCTAATCAATTTATAAAGTGTGCAAATCAATTCCCCACTATATATAAACCCTAATTTAACACACTGTAAAAAGTCATAACAAATCCCAAATCAAAATCAAATTAACTCATGTCGTCTTATCTTTGTGATGATTACTGCAAATGTGAGAGGCCAGCAATGGTGGTAACATCTTGGACACCATCCAACCCTACTCGACGTTTCATTTGCTGCCAAAATTGATGGATAAATTATTAGATACGTTTTGTTTAAAGATTATTAAGTTTAAATGTTTAATATACTACATTTTTTTTATATTAGAAATCGGGTATGAAGAAATGTGAAAATTTTTATTGGTATGATCCAGAGGAGGAATTTGATTGGTACAAGATGCATTTGTTTGCAATGTATAGCAAACTGAATCCTAATCAAAGGCGTGAGGTTCAAATTGAAGTTAATCTTCAAAGAAGGATTGAAGAATTGGAGGCAGAGTTGACAAATGCCTTAAAGAAAGTCAGTGTTTAGAAGTCAACACTTTGTGTTTTTGGAATTGTAGTTTCTTTGGTACTTGCACTAAAGTAGTATAGTGTTTATGGCTAGATTGTGTGATTTGTAGTGGCTCATGTACCCCATATTTTTGGTGAATGGTTAAGCGTTTGCTTGTAAATTTAACTGATCTTGATCTTTTGGCTACTCGATATCTTTTGGCAGTAATTACCCAAAATGGCACAATTTGACTATCCTGTTTGACCTTATACAGATGAATGTACAGGCACAAAACTACCAAAAATTACCCAAAGTGACAATCATGATTGGATATTAGTTATCTTTTGATAGTAATTACCCGGAATTGCCCAAATTCACTTGGAGACTCTTTGACTTTTGCAAATGACAATCAAGTTTGACAATCTTTGTTTGACTTTTAATAAAGTATCATAACATAGTCAACAAAGCAACATAACATAATTAATCAACAAAACGATAACTTGATCATATAGTAATCGATAACTTGATTAACAAATAAACATAACATAAGTTTTCTTTGAACACAAAAATATTAAACTTCAAAGAAACATAACATAAAGTTTTCTTCGAGTCACGGTCAAACATTTATTCCCTCGGGTCAAAACTCGATCCCAAATCATTGTTGGAAATATTGAGTTTGGAAGTTTATTATTCATAAAGCATGAGATACAAGTAGTTGTTGCATCAACTCATTGTACTTGGTAAGTCAAGACTTGGTAAAAGGAAAGTGGAGACTTTTGCGTACCACACTCAATTCATTATCTTTAGGAACATTTTTAAAATATCTTCAATTCACAGTATGATTTAGGAGCCTTTGGTCGATCCCTTTTCCTGCCAAAAGTCTTGGGAACCGTTCATCTGCCTCTCCAGCTTATTTATACCTCTCTTTTTTATACCAAAGAACACACACAAACACATATATCACTTTCAACGAAAACTTCAACAATGGCAGCAAATGGTAACTTTCAAAATGATGGAGAAGAGTACGAGTGGGTATTAAACAACAGTTTGCTATGGGACGCAATGTTTAATCATTTCGGGTATGATCCCGTTTACGAATATGGGTCGTATAGGCAGGTAGATACGTGGATGAGGACAATAATTTTGAAATGGCTGCATAGACAAGACTTTTACTAGGATGAGCGTTGGGGACTGAATGATGTGGAGGTGGAGGAAGAAGATGAAGAGGATGAGGAGGATCAACGGGATCCACAACAAAATTTGGTGGAGCAGCAAAATGTGCTGGAGCAACAAAATGAAGAGGATCAGTAGCAAAATGTGATGGAGCAACAAAATGTGGTGGAGCATCAAAATGTGGTGGTGCATCAAAACCAGGGGGTCAACAAGATGGGTTTGAATTTGCATACTCTTTAAATCTGGAAAACAGGATTAGCGATCTTGAAATAATGTTTCAATATCTCCTAGAATGGAAAAGGATGCAACGCAGGGAGTAGAGCTCTGATTTTAACAAGTTGGTGTGAAATGGAGTGAAGCAGTTTTTAATGATGATGTTTTTATATTTTTAGTATCTTTAGTATTTAGGTAGGATAATTATATTTATGTTTGCAGCTTTTATGAATGGTTGTATCTTTTTAAAAATATCAATGAAAATTTTGAGACCTTGTATGGTTACTTGTGATGTCAAACTGTCAAAGGTGTGCTTGGTTTCTTGGATAAAAGCAGTATGTCAAATTGTTAAAATCCATAAATGATGTGTTAATGTTGCTAGTTATAAATAGTATTGCTAAGTGTAATTGATGATGTGATTATTGTGATTTGGGTAATGAGTTAGGTTTTGTGTTTTTGGGACTAGTATTTTGCAGGATAAGCTGAGAAAAGTGCTGGAGTCCTGAAAAATATGTTGTTTCGAGTGGAAACTGACTTAGTGTTGTTAGGCATAATTTAGTGCTGCTAAGCCTAACTTAGTCCGGCTAAGGGTTGTTCTGCTATTTTTGAGAGTGCAAGGTATTGTTTTAGAAATATGAACGGTTAAGGGTTTGTACACTTCAATCATTCACAGTTTCACACAAATATTTTTATCCAATCAAAACTCTATCAAACATAAAACCATTGCTTGATTTTATCAATTAATTGCAATTCCTAGCAAAACCCTACACAAATTTTCAAATTGCATAATGTCGACTCTGTCTTTTGCCAACCAGCATAACATGATTGCATTCTTACAAAATCCCACCAAGGAGAATGAGGAGTTCACTGAAGTTATTGATTTTCTCAATGCTACTCATATTAGGTATGAATTAACAGTTAACCCTACTGTATATGTTTCCAATATCAAACAGTTTTGGGCTACTGCAAAGGTCAAAACTATTGATGAGAAAGTACAGATTCATGCCCGTGTGGATGGGCAGAAGATTATTGTTACAGAGGCATCTGTTAGAGAAGTTCTTCATCTAGGAGAAGTTAATGGAATTGAGAATCTTCCAGACTCCACAATTTTTGAAAACCTTCAAGAGATGGGGTATGTAAGAAAAAATGATACTTCGAAATTTAATAAAGGTGGCTTTCCCCCAGAGTGGAAATTCTTAATTCACACTTTGTTACAGTGTCTTAGTCCAAAGACTACTGGTTGGAATGAGTTTAGTAGTAACATGGTTTCTGCCCTTATATGCTTGGCTAAAAATGAAGAAAAATTCAATTTTTCAAAATTAATTTTTGATCATGTGGTTAAAGCCTTGGATAATTCTTCAAACCAACATTACTTATATCCAAGATTTTTGCAACTTCTTATTGACAAACAGTTTACAAATAAGAAAGTTCACGACAAGGTTTATCATGTTCACTCTCATATTAAAAAGGTCTTTTCTAGCACGAAGAGAAAGGGTAAGGACTTTCTTGTCATAGTTAAACCATTGTTTCAAGCAATGTTGGAACTAGGTCAACATAAGAAGGGTGAAGGTTCAGGAACTTATAATGAATCAAGTTCCAATGGAAGTGATTCAGGTGAAGGAAACCGCAGGTGCCAAGAAACCAAGGGGGACAATGCAAGTGATGAGGATAGAAGTGGTGAGGATAGTATGGAACTTGTTAAAGAATTGATGGTTAAATGTACCAAACTTAAAGAACAGGTTCTTGGCCTACAACAAATCACAGATACTCAGGGGGATGTAATTAAAGGTTTGAAGCTGAGGGTTACGCAATTGGGAGGTTAGAAGGGGTCAAGAACCAGGTCATTCAAAAGACTGAAAAAAGTGGGCACAATACAAAGAATTAGTTCGTCTGAAAGCATAAGTTTGGGGGAGGATGATCCCAAACAGGGGAGGAATGAAACCAAGGATTCAGGGGAAGCTATGGAAAATGTTGATAGTGCTGCTGCTGGTGATGACATTGGTGTGGATATGGATGTGGATTCTGGTGAGAATGACGATGAGTATGTGGTTGCTGATAATCAAGATAATGAGGTTGTTATGGAAGCAACAATCAGAGGCATGGGAGATTCTACTGCTGGTGCAAGTGCAGAAATGGCCAAGGAGGATACTACTGCTGAGGAAAATGTTCCTGTTGCTAGTGATGATGATGAAACTTTGGCCAAAGCAATGATTCTATTGAAGACACAATTTAAACAAGTAGTGCCACAATCACCACTACCAACAGAACAATCACAACCACCACCACAACAACCAAGAGTACCTGTCAAAGGTGTGGTGATTAGAGAACCAACTCAAGCAATCAAGAAGAGTGTACAAGAGCCAAGTTATAAGGTCAAAGTCAATGGTATTATGGTTGAAGAGCCTAAGCATGATCCTTTAAAGGATATTCCTTTTAGGTACTGGCCCAAACACAAGCAACTTGAAGTACATGAAGCTGCTGCAAGAAAATTGGCTGCTGAGTTTGCAGAGGACAATCAGATGGTACTTGAACAACAAAAGGAAACATGTTAAAGATGAGGCCAAAACAAAAGCACTCTTAGATTCTTGGGATGAAGAAAGGATTAAAAGTGATGTTGATATTGCACTGATGAAACATATAAAAGAAGAAGTGCAAGAGTACACTCAAGAACAAAAAGATGAATGGAAGAGGAATTATGAAGCTGAAAGGAAGAAATTTTATCTCCATCAATGAAAGAAGAGAAAAGTGCTCAGTCGTCCAACAGCTAAGCAAAAGAGGAAGTACTATGAGTACTATCTAAACAATATGAAGGGTTGGAAGCTTGTTCAATTAAAGCGATACTCAGATGATGAGATCTTCAAAATGTATAAAAGAGCCAAAAACTCAATGTAACTAATATATATCAATGTTAATGATAATTGACTTCACATTTTTCTATAAATAATAGTCACATGAATATTTCACAATGTGACTATTTTGAATGTATTGGTCACATATAATACCCTTATAATGTGGCCATAAACATCATTTAGATACACATTTCTGATATGGTGTGACTATTGTAAAGCCTATAGTTACAATGTGATTTTTTTTTGTAAAGCCTATAGACACATGATCGTGCTTCAATTAAGTGTGACTATACACATTAGGATTTGGCAAGCAAACACACACTAAACTTTAGACACACATATTGACTTACGTGACCATATGTATCGAATTTTTGTTACAATCAATCATGTTTCTATGGTTTAGTGTGACCATATATAACATTCGGTCACACTCTTCAAGTGTGTGACATATATATTTGTCACTTTTAAATATATATCGTGACTAACACTTCAAACTTACTTTTCAGTTGTCACACATTTCAAATTCATATGTGGCTAAATATTCAGCAAAGAATAGCAGTCACGTTTAAATAATGTGTGACAAATTTGACTATATAATTTAGCCATATACACAATTACTTCATGTGACCATATATCTATTTTGGTCACACTGTTCAATTGTGTGACATATATTTGTCACATACGTATATTGATGCGTGGTTTTGCAACCTTGCAAAAGGTTTTACCTCTCAAGGGATCTTGAGAAGCTTGCAATCCCCACTAGGCAGTGTACCTGACCGTTGTAGTATAGTATAATTCCAAGTACCGGGGGATTGATCGTTCAACTCAAAGAATAGTGTTCGCTAGGGTTAAAACTCAATTAAACTAGGTCTAGAAGTGAGGGATGATTCTTTTTGTATTTTTATATTTTATGGAAAACAAGTAAAAATATCGGGTTTGGAATGATGGGCGGAATTAGTTGCTAGTCAACTAACCCAAATAACTACAAATGCAAATAAAAAAAAATGAAACTAAAGTAAATTTGGCCAAAAAAATAGTAAGAGAAAATGTGTTTACTTAGAGTTCACTACTCCCTAGCTATCTTTTACCGGTTGATTAGTTTGTCACAATTGCATGGATGACATGTTATATTCCTTAATACCTTTCCTAGGGCCATGTACAATCTTCCCTAACTCTATAACCTTCTACCTCTTCCTATCCTGAGCCGACTATTAGCTCCTAACATGGCCTCATTAGTAGTTACCTATGCATTAAATATAACCAGTTTATCGTAATACACATCCTATCATGTTTCTTAAAACGTTCAAGCAAGTTACCAATTGAAAGTCTGCCAGTTTTCTTAAGCCTAACATCGAAATCATTCATCCATAACAATTATAAACAAACAACCAACCAATAAACAACTAATTCGGTTGTAGAATTAAAGTAATCTGATAAACAACTAATTTCACGTTTTTCTCTTCAGCTAGCAAATTAATGTCTTAGCTTCCGTATTTCCCGCTTATTCGGTTGTAGAATTAAAGTAATCCGATAAACAACTAATTTCACGTTTTTCTTATGTTGGTAGGCTTATTTGGTTTACAACGTCCCCCCCCCCCCCCTTTCACGGGAGAGTCGATGTTGTAACTTTCTTTTTGTATTTTTGAAAACACTTTAGCAAAAGTGTTTTTGATTTTTCAATTTTTATATTTTTGTAGAAAATATTCACAATATAGAGGAAGGTTTATCAAAACACGATTTTTCAAAACGAATTTCAAAAACTCACTTCAACCTTCCCCGTCAGCGGCGCCAAAAATTGATTGCCACAAATCAATTATAGTATATATATTAGTATCGAGGAAATCCGCAAGAAATAACGGATTACCCGAGTTGTTTCCCAACGAATGTTGAATGGAATCAGTGAAATTCGATTCGCAAAATCTTGTCGTGAAAAGTGGAGAAGTGATAATGGTGAATGAGAAACTCAAATAGTCAAAAGAAATCACAAATAAAGTAGAAAGTACAAGCCATGTATGCACAATGATGTAAATATAAAAAAACGGAAATTCAAAGGCAATTTTTAAAACGTAACGTACGAATAAAAACGTAACTTTTATTGAAAATTGATCCTAAAAATATGAAATAAATTTCTAAAAATCTTAAACTACTTAAAATAATTTTGAGAAAAAGAAAAATATTTTTTTGACTTTTTATTTATTTTCTATGATTTTATTTCTATTTTGGTATTTTTAAATGAATTAAAAATAAAAGAAAATGTAAAAATAAAAGTGAAAAATACAAATTTAATTTTGAAAAATCTAAAATATCAGAAAAGAATTTCCTAAAATATTTTTGGATTTTTTATGGCTTTTTCTAATTTTTATTTGATTTTTATTTATTAAAAAGTATTAAAAAATGAATTTAAACTAAGAAAAATTAAGAAAAATAGTAAATCAACTCAAAAAAATCTGAAAAAAATTACAGAAAATCAAAAATATTCAAATGAACTTAGAGAAAAATTTTGAAAGAAAAATAAGCTGAAAAAGTGCTTACTGATGCTAAAACTGCTTATCACAAGTGCTTATTTAGCACTTGTGTCCAAACTTTATGAAACTTGAAAACGCAGATGTATAATGCTCAAGTAAACTCAGAAATGCCAAAATATAATCAAATATAGCTCAGAAATCCGAGAAGCAAGCAACAAGCACTTAAATAAGCCAAAGAATAAGCTCAAATGAAATAAGTTAAGCCAGGAACTCAGATATTACTCCTGAACTCAAGTTAAGCTATCAACTCACTCAAGTGAATCAATACAAACTCAGAAACTAATCAATTTCACAATAGCAGGCCTATTTTTCAATTAAACTTATCTGTTCCAAAAGCTCTAACTTGCAAAGGCAATAAGCTCACTAAATAAGCTCAGAAGTACCAAATTATGGGGGCAAAAGCTTATCAGCAATATTGAATGTCTAAAATTACTAAAAGCCCTATGTGAAACAACCAATCTCTACCCTAATTAAATCCAAGTTCAGCAGACATTGGGGACTCAAAAGCTTAGTGAGAGTTACTATGCTGACTTTTACAATGTGCATAAAACTTTGACTAAATCTAATTTGAAATAACCAAATCTACTCTAATCTATTGTATTAAGCTATTTTTATACTATATTAACCTATTATTAACTATTTTGCAACTATCAATCTAATTTTACTAACTGATTTAACTACTACTAACAGTTAACTATATTTTAAACCTACTTTAACTATTTAATCAAATGATATACTAATATTTTGGTTTAGATCTCTATTTCAACTCTAATGTAACCTAAGTATGCAAATAAACCAGCAATCCAGCAACCTCTAATCTCAGCAATGCTCAGATCCAAACACTCCCTTATCTAACCTAGAAATACTATGAATCCATTATTAACTCCTCAAATCACTTAACCACAGAACTAAATAGCTTACAAATCACTAATAGGAGCACTTTCAATCAACCAATAACAAATAGATCCAACAAAAACTCAATATCATAGATCCACACTTCTCAAATAAAGCTAATAAACACAGATCCAAACTAAATCAGATGAATTAAAAATCAAACAAGCTAAACTACAGTAATAACCACAATAACAATAGCAATCTAAATCAATTACTACAGTTACTACTATACTACACTAAGATCTCAACATATTCAATGAAACAGTTAAAAATCAAGAAGTTACCCATACTTATCTCCCTCAGCTAGAACAGAGGGAACTCACTGAGCTTGCCTATCTTTAAGATAGGCAGAGACCTTCCCTTTCTGTCTCAGCTTATCAATTAACGCAAAAGAATCAAATGAATCAAGGTCTGTTGACTTTTGTTGACCAAACAGAGCTTCTCATTAAGCTGCTATTGAAATGATAATCAACCTATCTCACTAAAGCTAGATAGCTAAAATGAGATGTAATTCTGGTTTTCGAGCTTGATTGCAAGCTGTTTTTTTAAAAGGAAATTATATTTTTTACTTTTTTATTTATTTTCTACTTTTTATGTGTTTTCCTTGAATGATATAAACTGAATTAAAAAGAAATAATGTTTAAGCTGAATAAGAGACTGAAAATAAGCCAAGTATACAAGATATAAAAGCTGTAAACTAAATGATGAAAACAATAAGCTAAAAGGAATTGAAGAAAACTAAAATTTTACTAAAACTAAATGAGATTCATTACAAATACTAATCTAAATACATTCTAAAAACAAACTGACAGAGCTTCGCTATATCTATTCTACCCTCCCAAATGAGGAGAAATGAGCTCCTATTTATAACCGTGAGAGAGAGTTGGGGTATCAAATGCCATTCTGGCGATCCGAGTGCGTTTGTGCTTTCTCTAAATGAATATCAGCCCTCTGATTATATCCCAATGATTGCCTCATAATATCAACCCTTGATTTGATTGATTGTGACGTGTTCACACCAATGGGAGACTGCCACGCATCCATCCGTGTGCTTCTTTGGTGCTGACACCTTCTGACACCTCTGGCAATCTTCTAGAACCCTTTGATTTGACTAACCTACCCGTAATTGCCGTAATTGAAACGAAATAGTAACTTAGGGTTCTGATTACTGGGTTGAGGGGATAAAAGGGGGCGGGTAAAATGTAATATTATTTTATCTGTTTGACTTGAGCTGACCTTTGACCATGGGATGGGGTTTGACCGTGACTGGGCCGGGTATTGGTGATGTTGGTTTTGGGCTTTAGATATAATAGTGGACTGATTTTTGGATTTGGACTTTGACTTTGTGTTATTGGATTATTAATAACTTTGAGTTATATTTTCAGATTTTGTGCCATGAAATGACAAGGACTAAAAATGTATAATCTGAAAAGCCAAGGACTAATTCTGCCATTATTCCAAAATAGCTTTCAAGGACTTTGGATGCCATAATGTGATTCCTCAAGGTTGACTTTGACCTTTTCTTCATAAATTTCCATGAGGGACTGAATCTGTCATCTTTCAAAGTACAGGGACCATTCTTGACATTTCTTTAAACTTTCATATCAAGGGTCATTCTTGTGCATTCATTAGACTTGGAGGATAACTCTTGATAATTTGAGCTCAATTAGATTGCCTGCTTTGACTTTATGGCTCGTTCCACTCTCGTGCTCGTTTTTGCCGGATTTTGTTTGTTTTTCATCATTTTACGAGATATCCGTTCCTGCACATTCACAATCACAAAAACACACATTCTTTGGCATTTTGGGTTAGTTTTTGGATTATTTAGTCTTATTTTGATAAAGAAAAGGTAAGTGAATAAGCACTCACCAAAATCCCCCGGACTAAGGTTTTGTCGTGCCCTCACGCAATGTGATCAATTTACGCTTTTTGGGATAAATAATTTCATAATTCTTCCTACTGACTTTGTAAATTAGCAAGGATGTTCAAAAGAAGTTACAAAATCATTTATTCCCGCAAACGCCCCGTTTTCCAAAATTTATTCTTTATTCTACTTACATTTCTATTTTTGGACTTTTCACACTTCATACTTGTGATGGTTTGTTGAACTTTCATTATTTTGCAATAATTTTTACGATCAATGACTAGAAACACCACTCAAGGAGAAGTGACCATACGGATAAAAATCGTCATCCTTGATTTTTCACAAGCCACCAAACTAAGCGTACAAACGAGATCATAGCTTATCTACTAGTTAGATGCTAACACTACTCATAAAAGTTACTTGTGGAAACCTCTTACTCCCATGTCCTAAGTTTTGTATCTCAAGATTTTATTTTTGTTGAGAAATGAATTGTTTCATATTTTCTCGTTTCAATATTTTTTAGTCCGATAGTGATACTAAGTTTAAACACTAAGTAGTTTTTCATTTTCTCTCAAGAACCACTGCAATAGAAATTTCGTCCACATCAAGGAATTTGGGTACATACAATATCACAGATAAGTTGCGGAGTACTACACGTGCACCTCATGTGTCCAATTCAGAATCATCCACATGCACCTCATGTGCCAACAACTTATATACATTCAAACTCTTATTAATCATAACTTTCACTTTTCATTTTTTTCATTTTTCACTTTTCTCATACTTTTCATTTTTTCTTTCTTTACTTTTTTCTCAACATCAATGGAAGCTTATCTGGTAGCTCCAAAACCACATACATAATCAACTTTTGACTTTTGATTTTTTTTTTCATTTTTGCTTTTATTTTTTATGTTCCTTGATATGTACCCAACTTTTAAAGCAAAGATTCTCTTAAGAAAATAAGAAACTAAATATTATTCAAACATAAATACCGCTAATTAATCTAGAACATCTATTATATATCGGTGACGTATTTTATGGGAGTAAAAAGCCACAAGTACCTCTCATGAGCTCTAAAGAGAACCATCTACTCCACGTTTAGCATCTAACTTCTAAATAAACTCTATCATTTCTCGCTCTTCGCAATTTAAGATTCTAAATAATGAAACCAGCGAATACTTAGCCGATAATCAGCCACGCATATATAAAGTCAGTTACGGAAACTTGCAAATTCTAAAAGAAGAATTCGCATTTTCTAGCTCCTTATGTAAAAGACTAGCAAAAGCTTTTAAGCTGCGCATGTATAAAGTCAAGTACGGGAACTTGCAGATTCTTAAGAAAAAATTCGCATTTTATAGCTCCTGGTGTACAAAACTAGCACAAGCTTATGTGATTATAATTGGTTAAGGGAACATGCTAGGGCTCAACACGCCTGGTCAAGTCAAAATATTTATTCCTACTCTCGCCAGCAAGAAAGTCAACAAGGTGTCAAAACTTATTCAAAACTTATTATATTTTTGCACAACTTTTCAATTTTTTCTCATTTTTTGTGCTTTTTCATCATATTTCTTCAAAAGTTTTTTAAAATTTTTCAATTTTTTCATTTTTAGAAAAAACGGAGTTGCAAGAGTACACGACCTGGTGAAAAATGCAAGGTCAAATCGAATCGAAGATTCACCCTCCCCCGGACTAGAATTGAACATTGTCCTCAATGTTTTATGGGTAAAGGCAATCCTAACAAAATTCTAGGGCCGTTTATTAAGTATGCCAAAGAAAACGTTAGTCGATAAGATTCATGGATATATGATTTCCAAAAGCATCGATGAATGAGACTCGAGTGCAGAGAAAATAACGAGCATGAGTGTCATCATAAATCACGGACAATCCTGAACAAACATTCACAAACAACCACGGAACACAAGAGTAGAAGAGGCACCCCCTCCTCACGTTATTCGTTAGAAATAAGAAAAATAAGAAGATGAAATGGATAAGCATGGGTTGCCTCCCACGAAGCGCTTTGTTTTTTATTACCGAGTCACGTAGCTTGACTCGATCCCCGAATTCAATCATCCTTGGGGAAAGTTTGGAGATCCGGGACTACAATGGGTGGTATGTCCCCTCCGAAGTAATGTTTCAAACGGTGACCATTCACCTTAAAATTGGGACCACCGGGTTGAGCTAACTCAATGGTACCATAAGGGAATACTTGGGTTATGGTGAATGGTCCAGACCAACGGGTTTTAAGCTTAACCGAGAAAATCTTCAATCGAAAGTTAAAAAGAAGCACTTGATCACCAACATTGAAAATGCGGTCTTTAATCTTGGCATCATGAAGTCTTTTAGTTTTCTCTTTATAAATCAAAGAATTTTCGTAAGCTTGACCATGAAGTTCGACTAACTCATTCAATTGAACTTTTCGGTGATCACCCACGGTTTTGAGGTCGAAATTGGCATGTTTTAAGGCCCAGTAGGCCTTGTACTCAAGTTCTAAGGGCAGATGACAAGCCTTCCCGTAAACCAACTTATAAGGAGTACACCCAATGGGTGTTTTGTAAGCGGTCCGAAAAGCCCATAAAGCATTGTCTAGCTTATCAGCCAATGAGGCACGGTGCTCTCCTACGGTCCTTTCTAATATCCTTTTTAAACCATGATTGGACACCTCAACTTGACCACAAGTTTGTGGATGGTAAGCCGTAGAAAGACGATGTGTGACACCATATTTAAGCATAACTTTAGCAAATTGTTCATTGCAAAAATAGGTCCCACGATCACCGAATCGGGCAAAGAGACTTTTCAAAAATTTGACAACTACTCGGGTGTCATTGGTGGGGAACGCCTTCGCTTCAACCCATTTTGACAAGTAATCAACAGCCACGAGAATATACTTGTTTCCTCTATAAGACGGGAATGGTCCCATGAAATCGATACCCAAAATGTCAAAAATTTCACAAACCTGAATAGCATTTTGAGGCATTTCATCTTTTTGAGAAATTTTTCCTTGACGTTGGCAAGAATCACATGATTTCACCAATTCATGGGCATCCCAATAAATCATCGGCCAATAGAAGCTGGAATCAAAGACTTTCTTTGCGGTGAAGTTGGCACCATGATGTCCCCCCGTGGGTCCACTATGGCATGCCATAAGAATTTCAACGCTTTCGTACCGTGAACACACCGCCGGATCACTTGATCCGCACAAACTTTGAACAAATAGGGGTCGTACCAAAAGTAATGTTGAATATCTTTGAAAAATTTCTTCTTTTTTTGGGACGACATCCCTTTCCTTATAAAATTCCCTACATGGTAATTCGCAAAATCGGCGAACCATGGGGTACTTTAGTCAATTTTAGTCACACTCCCAAGTGTCTCGAGAGGAAATGTTTCGGTAATTTCCTTATTCTCTAGAACATTTTGATGGGGATTCTCAAGACGTGAAAGGTGATCAGCAGCAAGGTTCTCAGCTCCTTTTTTGTCTCGAATTTCAACATCAAATTCTTGAAGGAGTAGAACCCACCGCATCAAGCGTGGCTTAGCATCTTGCTTTGCCATTAGGTATTTTAAGGCCGAATGATCCGTATACACTATGCATTTTTTCAAAAGCAAATACGGTCGAAATTTTTCAAAAGCATAGACAACGGCTAACATCTCTTTTTCAGTAGTCGTATAGTGATGTTGAGCTTCATTCATTGTCTTACTTGCATAGTATGTCGGCTAAAAGTACTTATTCTTTCGTTGTCCCAGAACTGCACCAATGGCATAATCACTTGCATCGCACATTAGCTCAAATGGTAAGCTCCAATCGGGGGCAACTAAGATGTGCCTTCATTAACTTCTTCTTCAAGAAATTAAATGCATTGATGCATTCATTTGTGAAGTTGAACGGAGCATCTTTTTCTAAAAGGTGGGTCAGAGGCCGGGCTATTTTGGAAAAATCATGTATAAAACGTCGGTAAAAACCAGCATGACCAAGGAAACTTCAGATTCCTTTGATGGTGGTAGGATGAGGTAGCTTAGCAATTACATCAACTTTTGCACGATCTACCTCAATCCCATATTTGGAGATTTTATGGCCAAGGACTATGCCCTCTTTAACCATGAAGTGGCACTTCTCCCAATTTAGAATCTGTGGAAGGATTCTGTATTGAATTATGCAAACACTTGGGATGTTAATCTCAGTAATGTGTTTAGGATATTTATGAATGAATGTGAGTTAGCACGCGGAATTTACTAAAACACACTAAATGAACAAAGGTGGTGAATAAGTAAATGAGAATGAACACAACATGAATAACACAAAACGATTCAATATTATTGATGAAATAATACGGGTGATCTAAACTATCACCAGGACTACAAGTGTAACCTTGAATCTTTGATACGTGGAAGGGTTTAAAGATGGAAGTTATGCATGGGAAAGATGAGTGTAAGAGATATCTAAGAAGGTGTCTTAAGGGTTCCTTTTATAGTATAAGGAGCCCTTATTACAAGTGGTCAAGTTGCTTAATATAATATATTAGAGGTATATCTTATCCTAATATTACACCTTTCAAGGTAAAACACTCCATTATATCTACTGAGACTTCTGTACTACTTCTACTTAACATATAACTTTGTACAAAGACTAATAATACAACTAAATATCTCTAAACAAAATATAACAACTTGTCGTGAAAACTGGCAGGACCTTCTTAAACTAGCAGTACCTTCTTACCCAGAGGGTACTGTTAGTATATCTTCAATATCAGCAAAACTGAAGAGGCAGGCTTAACTATCAACTAGCAGGCTCTTCTGGCAGACTCTTTACTTTGTGCATTTTATTCCCAACAATCCTCCCCTAAACTTGTTATTCCCTTTTAAAAATAACCAAGTTTCTTTGTGAATAAAATTCATACCTTGAGGATTTGAGGGAACTCTTCCAAAAACCTTATCTTTTTCTCCTTAGGCTTTCATACTGATCAAATATGCTCTCCTTCAATCTTTTGACTGCATCAGTCTCTTCTTCACATAAAAGCTTATTTGAGATCAAGACTGATAATACTTCATAGCTTAAAGGATACTCCTTCTCACCTAGCATAAAGAGCTCTATTCCACTCTGAGTGGAAAGATGATGAACATGACTCATGCTGAAGTATTCCCATGTAACAGATAAATCATAGTAAGGAAATTTCCAATGAGTATCAGAAGGATTTGGATCATACAATCTGCTGAACTCAACCCATAGCTCTTGCTCCTTTGCATCTGGCTTATACTTGGTTTTCAGCTTCTCTTGAACTAATACCCATAACTCATCTAAATCCATTCTGCTACATGCTCTAAGTAGATTTTCAAAGTTCTTGAAAATCTCAACCTTATTTCCAACTCTTGTTATCTTCCTTGCTTTGCCAAACTTGTCATTGAAAATTTCCCAATCTATGACTGGATGCCTTGCATGTAAAGGTTCAGCAAAAACAACTTGTGGAACATGGACAACTATTTCTCTTGATTGAACAGGAGGCAATTCTGCTTTCTCTTTTTGTTCCTTCTGATAATCTTCTCTTCCTTTGGAAGGCCTTTCTTGAGTATCCATGAGAAAACTGGTTTTGTTTCTTCTGTAAGCCTCTAAGTATAGAAGCTTCAATTCATCAAAAGATTTACCTTTGAGTTGATGATCTTTCATGTTCACCTCTTTTTTCAGATATATCTTGAAGAACTTCTTCTGATCTGCTTCAGAATGTGGCATTTTAAATCCTTTCTTCTGATTCTTCTAAATCTGCTGATAGACATCATCCAATGCTTCTTGATTGTATTTCTTGGTGATGAAATCATTGAGTTTGATTGTCATTTCATCTGAGCTAAGAGACTCATCACACACCAGAGTGTAAGCTTCACCTCTTACAATTGGATCAATGGAAATGATGTATTGCAGCTGAGCATCAAACTTTTCTTGCAACATTCTTGATTCTTCTTCAGCCCTCAATACTTCTTCTTCATGAAGCTGTTTGGACAATTTTTCATCTACAGCAAATTGTGCTTGCTCTTGCTGCTTCATCTTTTTAGGCTTTGGTTCATCTTCAACCACAATTTCCTTGCCCTTGTCTTTTGGTGATGATACTGGACTTGGAGCAGCAGATTGTTCATCAGAAACAAGAAACCTCCCCCAAGGCTGTGATCCTCTCTTTCTTTTGTAAGACACTTGATCAGATCCTTTTAAATTCATAGCTAATAGCCTCTGAATCCCAACAGGCTCTTGCTCTGCTTCAGCAGTATCTTGCTCTGCTTCAGCAGTATCTGTTGCAGCAGTATCTTTCAAGCTAATAGGCTCTTGTTCTTGAGTAGCAGGCTCTTCATCAATCACTGGAGTTCCTTCATGAAACTGAAATTGAATCTCTTCTTCATTTTTAGAACTACCCATCCTCCCCTTTTTGGAAGAGAGACCCAAACCCTCTGCATCTGAACTTGAGGAACTAGAAACAACCAACTGAGATGTTCTTTTACCCTTCAACAATTTCACCTTCAACTCTAATTTCTCAACCCTCTTAACTAACTTGGTGTTGATCTCTGTAAAATGTTTGTTTTGACTTTCAAGAGTAGTTTGCAAGTGCTGCATTTGCTCCTTTAATTCCCTGATAGTCTGAGCATCTACACTTTGTTGTGGAAGAGATTGGGATGGTGAGTTATGATGTGATAATGATGGTGATGTTGCAGATGGTGTTTGTGTTTGTTGATGAGATGGTAATGGTACTGGTGATGGTGGTGTGACTGATGGTACTGTTGGTGTGGGTGATGGTACTGGTGATGGATGTGATGATGAATGATCAGGTTCTTCAGAGTGTTGTGGTAACATTTCCTCAAAAAGTGGTACTTCTTCTCTTTGAAAACCAATTTTCATGTTTGAAAACACCTTGTGTGTAAGTTTGGGAGTTTTAAAAGGTTTGTTTGGGGGAAGTAACAAATGTTTGGATTTGTTTATGAGGCATTGAATGAACCTTAGGTACATCAAAAACTTTGTTTCACTGTCCACATTTTTAACCAATCCTTCAAAAATATATTTTGAAAAGTTGAATTTCTTGTTTGTTGCTAGGCAAATGAGAGCTGCAGCCATGTTACCACTAAATTGCTCCTATGAGGTTTTCTTTTGGCTTAAACAATGAAGGATGGTATGAATCAAAAATCTCCATTGAGGGGTAAAATGCTTTTTAAGAAATGTAAGCTTTGTAGAAGTTACATTATACCCCATTTTTGTTAAATTTTCAAAAATTTTAGTATCAGGTAGTTGACTAATGCCATCTGAATCATCCAAATGAAGATGTCTTCTAATGGATGATTCGGTAAAAGTCAAGGTTCTACCATCCACTTTGGCCTCTAACTCTTGAACCCCATTCCTAAGAGTGTTAACTCTAGCAGTTTGCCAAAATTGTGAAATTTGAGATTCAAATATAGTGGGATTCGCGAGTAAAGCAAACCTGACATAAGAATTGTTTAGAAAATCCACTGCTTGATGAAAGGTTTCATTGTCATCAGACTTTCCAAAAATGCTAATTGGTTGTGACGTTTGACAAAACTTAGACGAGCCATGGTGAACGGTTTGATGAAAATTTTGTTATGATGGTGGGATTTTATTGTTGTACTGGTAGAAGATGAAAGGTGAGTGTGAATTATGATAAGGATTGATTATGAGAAAAATGACTTTTGACCGACTATAAAAGATATGGATAAGTAATTGAAGAGGCGGTCAAAAAGATCTTTTATTATAATAACTATATCCTTAATTCGAGGAAAAACATGAATAATTCACAAAAATACCCTTTAAAAACAACGGCTATATTTTAACCTGACAGACTCAACGGCTATGTAGCAGTACCATTTTACTCTACCAGTACTAAAATTTGAACTACCAGTACCTTGTTTTTGAAATAAGACTTGGCAGTCTCTTTGAAATTTTAGAAAATATCCCTTATAGTTTTTAGCAAACTATCAGCTATCAACGGATTTGATAAGTCTTTACCAAGAGCCGTTTGCTTTGGACTAGTCAGTTCGTTAAGTTTTTGAAATTGGGTGAACTGATTACCTTATAGTTTTTAGCAAACTATCAGCTATCAACGGATTTGAGAAGTCTTTACCAAGAGCCGTTTGCTTTGGACTAGCCAGCTCTTAAGTTTTGATTAACTTGGTGAACTGATTACCATTTCCATATCCTGATGGTGTTAGCAAGCTTGAGTAACCTGAAATGGTTAGTTGTAAACCAAAAGAACTGAGTGCAAAGCACTTGTTTTATAGTATTGTTAACATTTAAACATCAAGATGAGCAAAACCAGAGCAAACTTTGAGCTACCAGTACCAATTTTGTACTGACAGTACCTTATGACTAACTAGCAGTACCATGTTTAGAGGCCAGAACTTGTTTATTTATATACAAAACACATGTTTTTCAAAGATTTATCATACCAATACCTGCTACCAGGTATTTAAACCTACCTAAATCAAAAGCTTTGGTGAGAAGGTCTGCAAAATTATTTTCAGAATTAATTTTGACAACTTGAATTAACCTTTTCTCATTGCAATCTCTTTTGAAATGGTGTCTGATTTCAATGTGTTTTGTTTTTGAATGTTGAACTGGATTTTTAATGCTACAAATAGTACTGCTGTTGTCAATGTAAATAATGGTGTTAAGAAAATTGTACCCATAGTCAAGCAATTGATTCTGGATCCAAAGAACTTGGCCACAACAACTTGCACTTGCAACATATTCTGCTTCAGTTGTAGAATTGGCCACCATTGTTTGCTTCTTGCATTGCCCTGATATGAGTCTGCAGCCAAGAAATTGACATCCACCAGTTGTGGATTTTCTGTCTAGGGTTGCACCAGCATAGTCACTATCTGAGTAAGCTACCAAATCAAAAGATGATTCCCTTGGATACCATAGACCCAACTTAGGCTGGCCCTTGAGGTATCTGAAGATCCTTTTGACTGCTGTGAGATGAGAAACTTTTGGATTGGCTTGAAACCTTGCACATACGCATACTGAGAACATGATATCTAGTCTTGATGAAGTAAGGTACATTAGGGACCCAATCATTGATCTGTAGTTATGCACATCAACATCTTCACCCTCAGCATCTTTGTGTAACCCCTTTTCTGGATCTATTGGTGTACTTGCAACCTTTGAATCTGCAAACCCAAATTTCCTTAGGATCTCTGCTACATACTTATCTTGGCTGATAAATATGCCTTCATTAGATTGTTTCACTTAGAGACCCAAAAAGAAAGTAAGTTCCCCCATGGAACTCATTTCAATCTTACTATGCATAAGTTTTTCAAACTCTACACACAATTCCTGATTTGTGGATCCAAAGATAATGTCATCAACATAAATCTACACCAGCAAGATGTCTTTCTTGGTTCTTTTGATGAACAAAGTTGGATCAATCTTGCCTCTTTGAAATCCATTTTCCAATAAATAGAAAGCCAATGTTTCATACCATGCTCTAGGAGCTTGGTGTAGACCATAAAGAGCTTTGGTAACCTTGTACACCTTGTCTGGATATTCTGCATCAATGAATCCTGGAGGTTGAGAAACATACACCTCTTCTTCAATAGTACCATATAAGAAGGCACTTTTGACATCCATTTGGTAGACAGTGAATCCTATGAAAGAAGCATAGGCCAAGAATAGCCTAATTGCTTCAATTCTTGCAACTGGAGCAAAAACTTCTTCATAATCCACTCCTTCTTCTTGAGTATACCCTTGGGCCACCAATCTGGCTTTGTTTTTTTATCACTATTCCCCTTTCATCTTTCTTATTTCTGAAAACCCATTTGGTTCCAATTGCCCTGTAACCTTTAGGCAAATCAACCAGTACCCAAACCTTCTGCAGTTTGAATTGAAGTAGCTCTTCTTGCATTGCTTCAACCCAGCTTGAATCATCTAAGGCTTTTGTAATGTTTTTGGGTTCTACTTGAGAGAGAAAGCATGAAAACAGGCATATGTGGGCAACTTCATGGTTCTTTTCTTCATACACAGCTAGGACAAACCCATCTTTGTCTGAAGACAAGACTTGAGTTCTTGTTTTAACACCAGAATCAATGCTGCCAATCACATTATCAATGGAGTGATCTTTGAGAATTCTTGTGTTGTGTGTTGTAGGAACATCATAGGAAATTGGAAGGTTTCCAATCCCTACATCTTCTGGTAAGGAATCATCTGATAGAACATTTAATGGTTCAGCAGAACCAATTTGTGAACTGGCAGTACCATCTGTTGAACTGGCAGTACCATCTTGTGAATTAACAGTACCATTTCCATTTTCAGAATTTTCTTGATTCCCTTGATCTTGAGTTCCATGATCATCTTCAACACCTTCATTTGTAGTATTTGAAGGCTCTCCATGACTTGAAGATGAATCCAATCCTGTCCAAATTGGCATCAAGATGTAATCTTGATCCTCATTTGTTTCATCATTGTCTTCAAAACCTGCATTATCATTAGTATTTGTACCTGTGACAGGTACATAATTCATAGATTTTGAAACCTTATCAATGTCAAAACACCAATCTGGTCCAGTGCCTGCAACATTTGGTAGTTTCTCTTGGAACTCTATGTGCAGGTTTTCTTCCACTAGCCTAGTGCATTTATTATACACCCTATAGGCCTTACTTTGCAAAGAATACCCTATCATGTAGCCTTCGTCAGCGTTTCCTTCAAACTTTCCTAAATGATCTTTGGTATTGAGAATAGTGACATGACATCCAAAAGGTCTCATAAAACTTAGAGATGGTGTTCTACCAAACAAAAGTTAATAAGGAGTCTTTCTATGAGGTTTAATCACAAGAACCCTATTCTGTACATAACAAGCAGTACCTACTGCTTTAGCCCAAAATGAAATAGGTAACTTAGAATCTACTAGCATTGTTCTAGCAGCCTTAATAAGTGTTCTATTTTTCCTTTCTGCTACTCCATTTTGCTGTGGGGTTATAGCTACACTATATTCTCTTTTTATTCCTTTTTCTTTGCAAAATTCATCCATAACTCTATTCTTGAATTCTGTCCCATTGTCACATCTAATTACTTTTACTTTCTTATCAATTTGGTTTTCTATCCCTGTAATGTAGGACTTAAGGATCTCACTTGTTTCATCCTTAGCACTTAAAAAGAAAACCCAAGAGAAACTGCTGTAATCATAGTAACTACAAGACAATATCTTTTACCATTCAAGCTATTCACAGAAGTAGGACCAAAGAGGTCCATATGAAGCATGTATAGAGCTTGAGAAATTGAGTTATGGGTCTTGGGCTTACAAGAAGCTCTATGTTGTTTGCCTTTTAGACAATCAACACAGGTTTGGTCATTTTGAAAAATCTTTTTGGGTAAACCTCTAACCAATTCATATTTTGCAATTGTATTGATTGTTTTAAAGTTTACATGACCAAGTCTTCTATGCCAAAGCATAGATTCATCCAATGAGGCTTTTGCTACTAGACAGGTTAAACTTTCTTTAGGAACAATGTTCTTTAAATCAACAATGTACATATTGTTCTTTCTAGGGATTTTAAGAAGAATCTGACTTTCATCAGGAATTTTAAAATCAGGAGAAAGTACAATGCATTCAGTGTCAGTAAAAAGAACTTTGTTCTTTGTGTCACACATTTGTAAGACACTTAAGAGATTAAATTGTAGTTCTTTCACAAAGTACACATTTTCAAACTCTAAGTTACTGGTTTTAATTGTACCTTTACCAGTAATCTTTCCTTTGATTCCTCCCCCAAAGGTAACATATCCTCCATCAAATGATTTGAAGTCTGTGAGGTAAGACATGTTGCCTGTCATGTGCCTTGAACATCCACTATTTACATATCCTTGATCTGCAATATCATTTGAATGTTCCTGCACATGTATACACATATTATTTTCCTTGGGGTACCCAAGCCATGACTGACTTGGGTTTGCCTCGTGCATCAATGTAATCAAACCTTTTTAGGACTGTTGATGCACCATTTGGTTGGAGTGGTCTCCAAATCCAACATGCTGAGGACTTAACAGCATTTTCATTTTGACACATTTTGTGGCTTTTGGTCTGACAGTACCAAATTTGGCAGTACCATTTGGTCTAGCAGGACCTTTTGGTTTTGGTCTCCAATTTTGTGTTTTAACCACATAATCCCTTTTAGTGAGACTTTTCACAACTCTTGGTGTATGTTTGAAAGTATTACTTGCACCCTTAGTAGTGAATTTTGGGTAAACAGGCTCATTTAGTCTAACAGTATGATTAACTTTTGGTGTGTTAGATTTCACAGAACCTTTTCTGGGGTTTCTTTTACTTGTTTTAGACCTTGATGTACTCCCAGAAACCCAATTGTTACAATAAGCATGAGTATGATTAAAACTACCACAGTAATAGCATGCCTTATTGTACAAAACAAAGTTATCACCAAGTTGATGTGACTTAAGATTGTTCCAATTTCTCTGACTACCTCTAGGTTTGCTATTACATTTAGCACAACATTCAACTGTTTTTAGAACAACTTTAGTCTTTATGATACTTTCTACACTTTTAGGACTGGTTGGTCCTACTTTGTTTCCTTTCTTAGAAACAGTCTCTTTTCCATTTTCATCAGATGTCCAACCTTCATTAGATGTAACATCTGAGCTCTTATCAGTGAGCACCTTTTCTTTGGAAAGTGAAGTATCACTTGCACTCTCAAAAGGTTCACTATTTTCTACAGGTTTTACTTTTTCTAGTGGTTTATTTGTGAGCTCATGTAAACCTGATTCAGCAAGATCTAAACCTGGAGGACAGGGAATTCCTCTGTAAGGAGGTGGACATGTGTTGTATCCAATCCCAGATTTGATTTTCTTGTTCATTTGGTTCTCAACTATACTTTTAGTACAAGCAGAAGCATTTTCTAATGTTGTAATAGTTAGTTGAATATTATCTTTTGCTTGTTTCACTTTAGCAAACTCAGTTCTTAACAGGTTTATTTCAGCATCTTTAAGAAATATGTCTCTATTAAGAATAGCTTTTGTGTCAGAAAAGGTGAGTTCATTTTCTCTAAAGTGAATTATCTGTTTCTCAAGTTTGGACATACCACACTTATGATTAACTAGGTCTTGATGAGTTTTTCTTTGTTCTTCTTTCAGTTCATCATAAAGTTTTCTTAAGATTTCTAGTTCTTTAAAAACTTCACAAGTAGCAGAACATTTAGTAATTTGTACTCCAGGATTGGAGAGAGCCATTAAAGCCATTTCATTTGAGGATGACTCTTCTTCACCCATAAAGCTCCAATCAAAACCGAGCCCATCAATGGCTACCATAGCTTTTGTTTCAGTGATGTCCACTTCCTTGCTCTTGTTCTCATTGTTTCCCCTGTTCTTGTTTTCAAAACCTCTTCCCTTATCACCCTGTTTCTTTGGTCTTCTACATTCTCTTGAGTAGTGACCCTTCATGTTGCAGTTGTAGCACTCCACTTTAGATTTGTCATACCCAGCAGGTTCATTGCCATTGATGACAATCTTCTTTCCAGTCCTCATCAAATATTTCTTAGCCCTCATGCTAAGAAGTGAAAGCTGCCATTTTATGTCCATTTCTTCAAGATCATCATCACTGATCTCTTGAAGATCTTCAAAGGTCAATGTGGAACCATTGTGTTGTGATGTTAGGAAAGCACAACCAATTGTTTCATCTAAAATGGTTTTGGTACTGCTGGAAGTACTGGCAGTGCCAAAATTTGTGTTGGCAGTACCTTCTTCTCTACCATCTTTTTCTTCATCAACTTTCTTGGAAGTACCATGAGATGACATAAATGCCATATTTCCTGAGCTTGAACTAGTAGACTTCTTTAGTTCATGCTCTACTATTTTGAAGTTGCTGTAGAGATCATTGAGACTCATGGAATCAATATCTGGTTTGTTTTTCCAGACAATGACATGCATGGCCCATTCAGAGGGTAGACTTCTAAGGAATTTGGAGTTTAAGTCTTCTTGAGATATTATCATTTCATAAATGGCTAACTGACTAGAAAGCTTTTGTAGTCTATTGAACATGATGTCCAAAGACTCATTTGGTGTGGCTGAAAAGTTTTCAAACTGTTGTTTTAAAAGTGTTTTCTGGGTTTTCTTGGTGGCATCATTACCACCAAATCTAGCTACAATAGCTTGAAAAAGGGTTTCAGCACACTTGTATTTGTTAAAGATTAGAAGCTGGTCATTTGGAATAGACATGAGAAGCATACTCCTTGCTTTAAGATCATTTCTCTTTTGAATTCTTTCTTCATCGGTTACTGGGTTTACTTGCACAGTTGTGACAAGTGCATCATTTACTGTGGAGGTGGTGGTTACTGGTTTAAATGAGTTTCCTTCTTCAATAATCTCCCAAAGTGCATAGTCTTGCACTTGGAAGTATTGTTCAACCCTCAGTCTCCACATCTCAAACTCATTCTGTTTGAGTAATGGACGTTTTGCAGACACATTGGTTTGAATGTGCTCAACATCCATTTTTGCTTTGTTCTTTTATGTCGTAAATATCAGCCTCGCTCTGATACCACTTGTGGAAGGATTCAGTATTGAATTATGCAAACACTTGGGATGTTAATCTCAGTAATGTGTTTAGGATATTTATGAATGAATGTGAGTTAGCACGCGAAATTTACTAAAACACACTAAATGAACAAAGGTGGTGAATAAGTAAATGAGAATGAACACAACATGAATAACACAAAACGATTCAATATTATTGATGAAATAATACGGGTGATCTAAACTATCACCAGGACTACAAGTGTAACCTTGAATCTTTGATACGTGAAAGGGTTTAAAGATGGAAGTTATGCATGGGAAAGATGAGTGTAAGAGATATCTAAGAAGGTGTCTTAATGGTTCCTTTTATAGTATAAGGAGCCCTTATTACAAGTGGTCAAGTTGCTTAATATAATATATTAGAGGTTTATCTTATCCTAATATTACACCTTTCAAGGTAAAACACTCCATTATATCTACTGAGACTTCTGTACTACTTCTACTTAACATATAACTTTGTACAAAGACTAATAATACAACTAAATATCTCTAAACAAAATATAACAACTTGTCGTGAAAACTGGCAGGACCTTCTTAAACTAGCAGTACATTCTTACCCAGAGGGTACTGTTAGTATATCTTCAATATCAGCAAAACTGAAGAGGCAGGCTTAACTATCAACTAGCAGGCTCTTCTGGCAGATTCTTTACTTTGTGCATTTTATTCCCAACAGAATCAAGTTGGTGTTTTCACACCGTTTCAGCATATTCTCTAAATGGGAGAGGCAAGAGTTGAAAGAATTTCCATAGACGGAGTAGTCGTCCATGAACACTTCCATGGTTTTTTCAATCATATCGGAGAAAATGGCCATCATGCACCTCTGAAACGTGCCTGGAGCATTACATAAGCCAAAGGGCATTCTACGATAGGCAAATGTTCCATATGGGCAAGTGAAAGTGGTCTTTTCTTGATCTCAGGGATCAATGGGAATTTGAAAGTACCTAGAAAAGCCATCGAGAAAACAATAGAACTCATTTCCCGCTAATCGTTCAAGCATTTGGTCCATAAAAGGGAGCGGGAAATGGTCTTTATGAGTCGCGTCATTCAACTTGCGGTAATCGATGCAAACTCTCCATCCGGTCACAAGTCTCGTCGGTATAAGCTCATTATCTTCATTTTTCACAACAGTGATTTTGCCCTTTTTGGGAACACAATGAACCGGGATAACCCATGAACTATCCGAGATTGGATAAATCATTCCAGCGTCAAGGAGTTTTATAACTTCCTTTTTGATCACTTCATGGATTTGTGGGTTAACCCATCGTTGTTGTTGGACGGAAGCTTTGTGATTATCTTCAAGCAGAATCTTGTGCGTGCAAAATCGAGGGTCAATTCCCTTAATGTCGGAGATTTTTCAGGCAATAGCACTTTTATGCTTCTTAAGCACATCTAAGAGTCGGGTTTTCTCCTCATCTTTTAGTTCTTTCAAAATTATAACGGGTAATTTATTACTCATTTCCAAGTATGCTTATTTGAGATGAGGAGGTAAATCCTTGAGCTCGAGCTCCAGAGGATTCTCAATAGACGGCTTTACTTCTTTTACGTCTGCCATTTTTAGGTCCATTGGAAGGGAAGAAGGAATTGGGTCTTCATTTAAGAGTTTTTCAATTAATGAAATGTCCCCCTCCGGATAGTAAAATCGAATCATTTGATAGACAAGCTTTGATTTCTTCCCAAGCGAGATCACTTCCCTCAAACGGAGTGAGGGAAGGGGAAAAATCGGAGACGATTGGTTCAGAAGAAGGAGTGGGATTGCTACTCGAAGCATTATTTTTAAAACCAAGAAGTTCTTGAGAATACTCCTCCGTAGCCTCAACAATAACATCGACTCGGTTGACGAAAACATGATCATAATTGGAGGAGTATCTCGTAGTTTGATCGAGATTGAACGTAACAGCTTCATTTCCAACACGTAAGGTAATCTCCTCGTCGTATACATCAATTAAAGCACGAAAAGTCCGTAGGAATCCTCTCCCACGAATGAGAGGAACTCGTGGATCAGTATCAAAATCAACAACCACAAAATCGGCATGGAAATTGAATTTTCCAACATTGACAAAAATATCCTCGGCTATACCAATTGGTCGAGACATAGATCGGTCAGCAATCTCGAGAGTCATAAGAGTTGGTGTCAAGTTAGGAAGAGACAACTTTTGCCAATCGACAATGGCATTAAGTTAATGCTAGCACCAAGATCGGCCAAGGTGAAGCATTGAACCATACCCAGAAAATTGCATAGAATAAGAAATTTGCCAGGGTCTTCAAGCTTTTCGAGTAGCTTTTTAAAAAGAACCGCTGAGAAATTCTCATTCATCTGGGTCTTAGACATTTCAAACAACTTTTCTTTATTATTCAAAAGACCTTTTAACATTGAAGCAAATTTAGGCATCAAAAGTATAGCATCTGCGAGACTTATATCAAAGTGCAATTCTTGAAAAATCTGATAAAACTTTTCCATTTGGTTTTTATCTTTCTCGCGGTGCTTTTGTTCATTTAAGCGTGACGGATAAGGCAATTTTGTTTTGACAGAAATTTCTTTTTCAGCTTCATAAACGACTTTTTCTTTTCCTTTTGACGTTGGGACCACCGGAGGTTGGATGTCTTCGGTCCCTCCATTATTAATAGGAATTTCCGTATCCGTTGTCACCTCGGTTTCACGGGCGACTACCTTAGGAGGAAGAGAAGAAGAGGCAGTCGGAGCCGTTGGTCCATCAAACGAAACACCACTCCTAGTCATGATCGCTTTTGCATCGCCCGTCGGGTTAGCGATCGTGTTGCTTGGAAGAGTTCCCGAGCCCGAGGGTCGATAATTTAAACGTTTGTTTAGTTCAAGAATTTCCTTAGCCATTAACTCTTGGTTTTTCATAATCTGCTTAAGAAGCTCATCCGAGGGCGATGGATTTTGAACCACATTCTGGTTTTGATTTTGAAAGTTTTGCCCTCGGTTGTTTTGATTAAAACCTTGATTTTGATTTCCTTGATTCATATTTTGAAAATTCCCATTATTTTGAAAAGCATTCCCTTGAGGCGGGCCTTGATTATAATTCCTCCGATTTTGATTTTGATGAAAACCTTGATTTTGACCTTGAAAACCATTATTTCCCCGGTTTTGATTTTGATTGTGGTTAAATTGATGATTTCGGTTTTGCACATTATTATTATGATTCACTTGATTTGGTTGATTGAAACCGGGTGGTCCAAGATAATTTCCGAAACGGTAGCTAAGAAGATTACGGTCACCTTGTGGTGGGTAAACATTACCACTGTTATTATAGGTTCCCGAAGTAGCATACACGTTTTCTTGAGTGAAGCCACCGGAAGCTGGGCACTCAAGATACGAATGAGGACCACCACAAGTCTCACAACCGATATTAACCATATTGACTTGAGGGTTCTTAACTTGATTCGGAATCATTTGATACATTCTTAACATAGCCGTAGACATATCATCAAGTTTCTTAGTTATGGCGGCCAACTCAGAATTGTAAGAGGGAGAAGAGTTTTGAGTCGCAATCAATCTTGTTGGCTCATTCCTCTCGGCTGAGGAATCCCAATAATTGTAATGGGCTGTCATATTCTCGATTAGCTCGTAACAATCCTCAGGACGACGTTTCATAAAAGTTCCACCAGCTGCAGCATTGATCGTGTCCCGATATCAAAGAGTGAAACCATTATAAAACGTATCAATGATCATAACGAGAAGCATATTATGGTTTAGACACCCATCAATGGCAAGCTTATAACGTTCCCAAGCCTTGAATAAAGACTCATCGGGAAGTTGCCGAAAATTGCTAATGTCGTTTCTTAACTTCGTCACCAGCGATGGTGGAAAATATTTCGCCAAGAACTTCAATACCATTTCCTCGAAAGTATGAATCGAGTTCTTGGGAAGACGATCAAACCAAGTGGTGGCATGATACGTTAGAGAATAGGGGAAGAGAGAAAGACGGAGGGCGTCATCAGAGACCCCGTTTTGTTTCATACTTTGTGTGACGGTTAAAAATAAGTCAAGATGCTTGTTTGCATCGTCACCTAGCAAGCCGTGAAATTGGCATGAATTTTGGACTTGTTTTATCATATGATGCTTTAGTCGAAAATCCGTAGCCTCAATATTGAGAGGTGCAATCGGGCCACCTCTACCATGCATTGTGGGTTGGCACAGCTCCTCAATCGTTCGAAGATCGGGAGTTGGCACGTGTTGGTGATCATTACCACCCACCGGAGGGTGTTGATTATTCGGGTCCATTTCCAGAACGTTGGGGAAATGGACAAGGTGTGTGTGTCGAATTACCCTTTCGGGGTTTGACAAAGGAGATATAAGACTTTCAGAAGAAGAACGGGTGTTCATACACCAAAAATAAAATCAAAAAGAAAAAGAAGAAGAAAAGAAAAAGGAAAATCTTTTTGTATTTTTGTATTTAAACAAATCTCAAAAACTTTTTTTCTTTTGTTTTTCTTTTTATAAAACGTTACGTTAATCGTAACCGTTTCCTTCAAAATTACTCGCGACAGAACGGGAAAGAAGATTGTTTCTCTCTTCAGCTAGCAATTTAATGTCTTAGCTTCCGTATTTCCCGCTTATTCGGTTGTAGAATTAAAGTAATCCGATAAACAACTAATTTAACGTTTTTCTTATGTTTGTAGGCTTATTTGGTTTACAACGCCCCCCCCCCCCCCCCCTTCCACGGGAGAGTCGATGCTATAACTTTCTTTTTGTATTTTTGAAAACACTTTAGGAAAAGTGTTTTTGATTTTTCAATTTTTATATTTTTATAGAAAACATTCACAATATAGAGGAAGGTTTATCAAAATACGATTTTTCAAAACGAATTTCAAAAACTCACTTCAACCTTCCCTGGCAGCGGTGCCAAAAATTGATTGCCACAAATCAATTATAGTATATATATATATATATATATATATATATATATATATATATATATATATATATATATATATATATATATATATATATTAGTATTGAGGAAATCCGCAAGAAATACGGATTACCCGAGTCGTTTCCCAACGAAGGTTGAATGGAATTGGTGAAATTCGATTCGCAAAATCATGTCATGAAAAGTGGAGAAGTGAAAATGGTGAATGAGCAACTCAAATAGTTAAAAGAAATCACAAATAAAGTAGAAAGTACAAGCTATGTGTGCACCAGTGATGTAAATCTAAAAAAACGGAAATTCAAACGCGATTTTTAAAACGTATCGTACGAATAAAAACGCAACTTTTATTGAAAATTGATCCTAAAAATATGAAATAAATTTCTAAAAATCTTAAACTACTTAAAATAATTTTGAGAAAAAGAAAAATATTTTTTTGACTTTTCATTTTTTTTCTATGATTTTATTTCTATTTTTGTATTTTTAAATGAATTAAAAATAAAAGAAAATGTAAAAATAAAAGTGAAAAATACAAATTAAGTTTGAAAAATCTAAAATATCATAAAAGAATTTCCTAAAATATTTTTGGATTTTTTATGGCTTTTTCCAATTTTTATTTGATTTTTACTAATTAAAAAGTATTAAAAGATGAATTTAAACTAAAAAAATTAAGAAAATTAGTAAATCAACTAAGAAAAATTACAGAAAATCAAAAATATTCAAATGAACTTGGAGAAAAATTTTGAAAGAAAAATAAGCTGAAAAAATGCTTATTGATGCTAAAACTGCTTATCACAAGTGCTTATTTATAAGCACTTGTGTCTAAACTTTATGAAACTTGAAAACACAGATGTATAATGCTCAAGTAAACTCAGAAATGCCAAAATATAATCAAATATAGCTTAGAAATCTGAGAAGCAAGCAATAAGCAGTTAAATAAGCCAAAGAATAAGCTCAAATGAAACAAGTTAAGCCAGGAACTCAGATATTACTCCTGAACTCTAGTTAAGCTATCAACTCACTCAAGTGAATCAATACAAACTTAGAAACTAATCAATTTCACAACCGCAGACCTATTTTTCAATTCAACTAATCAATTTCACAACCGCCAGACCTGCAGAATGGTTTGCTATAAATACCAAACCATTTGTTAGTTTTGAGTCACCCCTTTAGGAAATATTTTCACATACTCTCTCAACTAACTCAGTAACCTTTTGATTTGTGTGATTCTCTCATGTAGCAAGGGACTTCACAAGATCATTCAAGAAGTTACAAGCTTCAACTCTAAAGTTGCAAGTCTTGGTAGCTTGGTCATGTATAAGCCTTGGTGACTTATACTTCATTTGTGTCATGTATGTAGAAGTAAGTGGTTAGTATTTTAGGCCTCAAAATACATAGTGTGTCGGGAGTTGTTGTACCCTTGTAAAAGAACTAACAGGAGTGGTTGTACCCTTGGTAAAGAACTCGGCATCTAGCTTAGTGTCGGTAAAAGTGTAAGAGACGATGGGAGTGGTTGTACCCGTGTAAAAGAACTCGACATCTAGCTTAGTGTCGGTAAAAGTGTAAGCGACATTGTAAAGGTTTTCTCCACCGGTGAAAGGAGCTTGTTGATTAGTGCTTATAACTCTCGAGTTGGAAACTCGGGGCGTGGATGTAGGGCAAGGAAAAAGAGTCCTTGTAGCCGAACCACGATAAACAATCGTGTTGTGGTTTGTTCGTTTCTTTCTTTATCTTTGCTTATTACATGTTGTTCTTTAGTTAGAATTGCTAGTTACATATAAAGCTTTTCAAAGAACTAAACAAGTAAATATGTGTTTATATCTTCAAACAAAAGTAAAGCTTTTCAAAGAACTAAACAAGCAAAGTTAAAATCATCACAAGCAAAGCTTTTCAAAGTATGAAACTTGTAAAGTTAGAATTGTTATTCACATGAAAAGCTTTTCAATGAATCAAACATATCACGTTGTGTATATATCTTTAAGCAAATGTAAAAGTTTTGTTAAAGATATTCAAATTAAAAAGGATTTAAAAAGCGGCAAACTATTCAACCCCCCTTCTAGTTTTCCACAATTGGCATCAGGAGCTACGTTACTCAAGATCTTTAAAATGGAATGTATTTTAAAACTTGGATCGATCCATGGATTTTGAAAATCTCAAAGAAGGGCAACCTATTCAAAACCCACCGCTATTTGAATAAGAAAACTTACTTGAAAAGAAAAGTAATTTTGAAAACTATGTGAAATCAATTGATCAAGATCTTTGGCATATTATTTCTTTTGGTGATTTCAAACCAAAGAAAACAAGTTTTTGAAAACCAAGATAACTATCTTAAACTTGATAAAAATACTAAAGGTAAAACAATGATTTATAAAGCTTTAGTACCAAATATGAAAGAATGTATTTTTGTCAAATGGCTAATGATATTTGGAAATATATGTTAAAATTTCATCAAGAAATATGTCATGTCAAAGATGATCAATTTGATCTCACATATGAATTAGAAGTCCTAGAAATATTAATTGATAGACATTTGGTTGAGATAAATACATGTACTACTAGTTTAAATGTTTTAAATGAAGGTGTAAGTGAAGATGATTACTCATGTCAAGCTCTTAGTGGACTTGCTTACGATTCATGGAATAACACGGATGAAGATGAAGCCAACCATCCGGTTTGTGATTCTCAACTAGATAAAACATCAAGCAAGGTACACTTTGAAACCAAACACTTTTGCTTTGATAAATTTATCTTAAAGTTTTCTAAACTAGAAAATGAGTCTAAACGTTTATGCAACATGGACCTAAAAACTATCTTCAAGAATGAGTCTTCAAAATCTTTTAAGAATATCTTTGAAAAGAAAATCTTGTTAGAAGATAAAATGTCTAGAATTGAGAGTTATGTTGAAATTGATCTAGAATGTAAATTATGTCTAGATTACAAACATAAGATTAAAAAGCAAAATGAGAAAGGAAAAATATTTGTTAAAATTGATGAAAGCTCAAAATCTCTTGAAACATTGTTGAGGAGTCAAAGGTTGTTCAAAGATAAAACCGGATTAGGATTTAACTCGAAAGCACTATTAACTAATAAAACAATGTAAGTAAAATTTGTCAAACCTAGAAGAGAGATTTAGAGATAATTCAATCTCTAATAGAAACTCATGATAAAAGAATTAAGATCATCATGCTCTATGCTTTTATATGATTGTCTAACCTTCTTGGATACATGAGTAACTGAGTTTCAAAGCGTGTCGTCAAACCAAGTTTTTACGCGAAGTGCTTATCCTCTTGATAACATCTCTATGCAATTTAAAAGGTACGCATTGCTTCAACTCGACTTTGCTTGTCTCTTGTTTCTAGTATTATGTGTAGGAATATGTGTTATTAGTAATACTCTAAAAGTGTTTACTTGCTATTAGTGATAACTAAGATTAGATTCTATGTAACAAGGAATTTCGTCATTAGTACTAGTAGGAGATATAAGGTGTTTTGGTTCTTTAACCATCAAGAGATAAACACGAGAAACTCTTGAGTGAGTCTCACTCAACTCTTGCTTACAAGTGAGCTAACTAAGAATTTCCTAAGTGTTAAAATGTCTAACACTTTTGTGATGCTTGCAAAACAAACCTTTGTTAAATAACATTCTCAAACACCATACTTTGAGTCTTAATTTGTGTTTTTCTTCGGTCACTCCTTTATGATAAACTCACATAAAACACATAAGGTGAAATAAATCACATTAGCATACATTAGAATGTTTGGAAGAAAATGAGTTTTCAACATCTAGGATTTACACATCAAATGTGACACTTAGTCTTATGATGTTGTACCTCTTGGATTTTTTCAAAACAAATAAGAGTTCATAGTGTCTTAAATAAGAAAACCCAAAGAGTCGAGGAGTCGTTGAATATAACATTTAACGAGTGATCTCCTCCTTCTAAGATATCATCTTTGGAAGATGATGACTTAGTCGAAAGTCCAATGATGGCAAGACAAGTATGTTGTGTAAAACATTAAGGATAAAAGTACAAAATAACATCTTCTCACCATGAGTCAAACATTGAGTCAAGTAAAATTGACATAAGTTATAAAACTTGATTTATAGGTCATAGTTGTGTCTAAACAAATTCAACAAAAACAATTTTTTGGAATTTAGAGTAAAACAACTAGTGAAACAAAATAGATATTTCAAAGTAATCAAGTGAGTATAGTGTCAATATTTGAAAGACTTTTTGATAATAAAAGCAAGCCCCAAAAGCAATGGATTTTAACTTAAAGACATTCTTAGTTACTCTCTTGTTCTCAATGGTTAAGTTATTGATGACTTATCAAGAATGAGATTAGCAAATCCGTAGGTAAAACTAAACATAGAGAAATGTTCGGAAGTCTACTTGTTCTCATAACAATTAGATCCAACATTATGTTTAGTGTTTGTCTATGTGCTCGTTTTAGAGAAGATCCTAATACAACTCTTTAGGAAGAGCTTGTGTGTTACATCAAAAGGTACTACACAACTAGGATTATGGTCTCCCAAAAGAACGGGAATAGAAACCATAGTGTATGCCAAATGGAATTATTTCGGTAATAAGTTGATAAGAAAAGCACAAGTGGTACTTGCACTTTTATACTTACTTACCCAATGAGTCTCCAAAACACGTAAGGTTCTCAAATTAGTTTTGGATGGAGAAGCACATCAACAAGCTCTACTTGAACAAGCTAACTCATATCGACAACGGAATTCATCTCATATACATTGTTATCCCTTCAACAAAGGAAGCATCGACTTCGGCAACAATTCTATCCATTATGTTTCTTAATAGACATATTGTGATCCATCATCATCGCCTTGGTAAGATTGTTCATTGAGGAACGTCTTAACTAAGAAAGTCTTCTACGTTAACTATTCCTTCAACGCGTTCACAAAATCTCTTGAATGTGAAGCATTCATAATTCCTAGGCTTAGTCAAAGACTCATAAGACCTAAAACCGTAGTTATGAACATTAGGATAAAACCACAAAAATCAAGACAATTTCTTTTTGAGTTTCTCCCTGCAGCTCCCAAGGCACCTTCAGACCATACGGGTGGAACCTATTTTTTGGTTCCGCCTGGTCTGCCAAAACCTCAGACTGTTTTATTTTTAATTTCAAAGCCAAACATCCTCTTAACCTAATTATCCACTTTCAAACAGCCATCACCCTCTCAAAAACACATATCCTCACAAATTTTAGGGCTTTTAATCCAATCTCTTCAAATCCAACCAACTTTGTAAGTATTCTAATCACAATTGCATTTTTGATTCAAGTATAACATTCTTGTTTACAATCATTAACTAGAATCTTAGGGTTTATGCATAAAATTTATTGATTCATGAAAAACTTGGTGGCTAGTCAATTATGCTTTCCATTAGTTAAGAATTGTTACTTTGATTTGCCAAACACACCAAGTGCATTGTCTTTCAAAAATTGCATCCAAAATTAGAACATGATTCATTACCACATTGTTAAAACAAATGAAAAATATCATTTAAACATCACTTGCATACTATCTCTTGAATGCTAAAGGGGATACATAACTAATATGTATTTTCGTGTACATTCAATCGAAGACACATTCAATTAGGAGAGTGTTGGTTATCTTTTCTTTTTACAACAAAAATTTACATAACAAAACAATTTGGGAATCAAAATGAGTCAAGATAACCAAGTCTTCACATTGTCTTGCATATAGGAACACATTAGAACATCCAGATTGTTAAAAGTCATTAACATACAATTTTATGTTTTCTAGGAATCAACATGCCTCCCGCAAACAAATCCGATCACAAGGAAACCCTTAACATATGACCAAAGGTCTCAAAAATGTTCAAGTAGAAACCTTTAAGGCACTAGAAAAACGCTATGTTCACGAAGGAAGAACCATTGATCCATCCTTTCTAGAAGGAACATCCATTCGCCAAAACTTTGCCGCAATCAACTTTGATTGTCTCCTTGATATAGATGAGCCAATTTGTCCTAGATTCATCTTAGAATTCTATGCAACCGTAAACCTTTCCACAAGTGTTGTTGGCAAGATATCATTAAACTTCACAACCAATCAAACACCACATGACATAGATTTAAAAGACTTAGCTATCATTCTTGGTGTCCCAAATGAGGGAACTTGTATCTACACGGATAAGTGGCCCATTTCAAGTCTTGATTCTATTGAGCGTTTTTATCCACACGACACACCTCTTGCTAGTAAGGAAACTATTAAGGAACATCTCTTTGTTAGAACCTCTACCACTAGGGTGAATCGTTCGGGGAATATTGTAGATAAGGATCCTTTTGGTATGGAGCTCAATGAGCTTAAACCACAATTTAAGAAGTAGGAAGAAATCCTTAGAGCTAACGTCATAAGTACCATAGGAAATAGAGATCATATCAACACATGTCTTTGCTACATGCTCTATAGCATTTCTGCCTGTCAACCCTTCAACTTATAGCCTACTACCTAGCCAAAAGAATGGCCGACATACCCTTAGTTGAAACAACCGCTCTTCCCTATGGAATGCTTCTTACCCGCCTCTTTAGAGCAATCTCACCCATTCCTCCTAACGATAATGGAATGCGCCTTGTCTATTCTCTCGTTCCTCACATCTTCGTTCCTTTAAGTGATAAACGAGTTTTCAAAGGTAAGGGCAAACGTACTCAATCACCTACACCATCATCATCATCATCCGGCATGAGTGAGGACGATAAACTTCCTAACTCTAAGTTACCTCCTTTAGAATACCTTCAAGCACTCCCCGTCATTGACAATGCATCCGAAGAGTTCAAGCAAACCAAAGGAATGTTCAAATGCTTTGGAAGGTACCTAAACAAGCTCAACAAGAAGATCGACCGGTTGTGAGAAGATTAAGGAGTGTTTGGCTTATGAATGCTTTAGAATCGTTTATGTGTTAAACTACGTGAATTATTTGTTTTTCACTTTCATGGTTTATTACGTTTGTTGGATTATGTTTGTATGAACTTTTATGCATAATGACAATATTTGAGGTGTTTGTCAATTTTTATGTTTATGGTAAATTTCACTAAGTTTAGTGAATATTGCTAGCCCCCGGTCAAAGTCATATGATATGAGTATTTACTCACGGGTCAAAAACGCGGACTGCCTAATTTTTGAGCTCTGGCGGTACCCAAAATTGGGTTCTGCCAGTGTATTTTCTGGGAATCCAGAAATGGCCCAACGGACCAGGCGGTACCCTCAAATGGGTTCCGCTAGTGTATTATGAGGGTTCCGCCAGACACCTGCAGAAAATTTTTCCATTTTGCTTAAGTCCAAAACTTGTGAAGTGTCAAACCATCATCCTAAGTGAGAAACATCTTCCATTAACTCCAATAACCATATTAGAACAACTTTCACTCACTAAAACAATTAGGAAGCCACTTCCCTCCAAAAATTCAAATTCAAACATAACCAACCCAAGGAACCCTTTTAAAAGATCATTCAAACCATTGAAACATTTTCAACCAAATCACATCCCATGATCACAAAGCATTGAGTGCATTTGTTGGTCATTCACTCCACCTTACTCCATTGGATTGACATGCAATGATTTGACATGTTCATGAAAACTATATAAATCATTTGAAACCTCAATCTTTGAATGGTAAAACATCAAATCCAAACACCCATTTCAAAATCTTCGTCATCCTATAAATTTGAAAGTGTTGCTACAATTCAAATCACACCATCACCATTAAAATTTCTTCTCTCAAAACATCAAAACCACACCTTTGAAATGACTAAATCCAACACATCTCCGAGTCATCAAAATCCTTCTCAAAAACTACTAGGATTAGTGTCAAACCTTGTTGCTTCAACAAAACCTTCAAGTCAAGCTCATCTTCTTCAAGTGATGCTTCGCCTAACATTTCTTCACCTATTCAAGATTTCCTTAACCTCGCTTCCTCAACACAATCCCCAACACATTGTAATACCAATGCAATTACCTTTCAAGAATTGCTAAATCTTGATACTCCAACACCCTATCCAACACATTGCTACACAAACATGGCCACCATTCCTCCAACAACTAGACCTTCAAGTGATTAATCATCACCTTCTCAACAAGCTCAACCATCAAAAACTTTATCACCTCAATCACTAACAATTTCACCAATGGAACTTTTCCATACACCTCCAACATCACCACTACCCTATTTGGAAACTTTAGAAGACCTATCACCCAAATCATCAAGTACACCATCCTTGTCAGTCTTTGACACCATTGCTCAAATGGAAACCCAACAACAACCTAGTGAGCAACTAGATGATGAACCCCATCAACCATCATTAGTAGAACGGTTGGCTTACCGTTATGCTAGACCATCCATTTTTCCAAATGATCAAGGTCATACCTACTCACAATCATTTGTGTTTCACCCAATTTACAAAGACTTTCATGGCGATCCTATCGGCGAACCAAGTTTCCACCTTTTTGTTCAAAACCAACAACCACCACAACAACAACAACCATCACCACAAGAACCTTCCCAACAATTTGAATCTCTACTTTCTTCTTATAAGAAAATAGAAGCATCCATATGGGAAAAACCTCCAAACCTTAATAATGAGATTGACACTCATTTAAACCACCTTCATGCCTTCAAACGTATGGTTGAGTCTCAAATCAACCATATTACGGTTTTACAAACAACACTTCACTCAACAAATGAAGGAAGCAAAAACACTACTCAACCATCCACCTTTGCTCCTTCAAGTTCAAACCATCCACCACCTACATATCAAACCACTCTTCCACCAAACTTTCCCCGCCATGATTGCAATCATTGCGAAAGAACCGCTCACATTAGTGAAGGGTGTCGAAGGGAAATTCGTGAGCTATCCGAAGAAATGAGGTTTATACTAAACCACATTTTGGATCTTCTACAATCCTCGTCTCACACACCTCAACCTTAGAGTCTCCAAAATGAAACAAAACCGTTTCTTTTGGAAAATGTTTACCATTTAAACCAACAAACCAAAACCGTGTCACCCTTTCAACCTTCAAAATAAAGCCCGCTACAACCCTCCAACCCACATTTTCATCCTTAAACAACCTTAGCCTTGTTTTTGGAAAATGTTTCTCATTAAGGAAAATGATGATTTCCTTGTAGCTTTTTAAGTTCTTAGTTTATTTTTAGTTTTTCTTTATTTTTAAGAAGTAGGATGGTGTAATCCAAATTTCTTGTCCTTGACTTTTTGAGAGTTAAAATTTTACATGAAATGAATTTTATTCTACTACAAGGTTTTCATTGTTTGTTGACCATTTAGATATAATAAGTGAACTATACCTTGAATGGTACCATACATATATCTTGTGTTTTTGAAACTAACCTTTCTTTTTGTAGGATCATTATCCATGTTTTCCTTCCTTGATACTCCATTTAGGGGAGTAATATTCAAGGGGAAGCATGAGTGGTGTATTATTTCACTTCACAACTCTTAGTTGTGTCTTAAACATGAAATGCTTTCATGACTTGTCTTGTGCAACAACTAACCTTTTTCTTGTAGGTTCAAAATCCATGTCTCCTCTTTTGGCACTCCATTTAGGGGGAATATCATCCAAGGGGGAGCAAGTGCTTACTTCCGCTTAGCTACTCTTCTTTTTGTTTCGACAAAAAGGGGGAGAATTTATATAAACTTGTGCTTAGTGTGCTTATCACCTCATCTTTGCAAAAAAAAGTTTTTATACTGACTTTATAAGACTTAACACTAAAACTAGTAACTTACTTATAAATAAAGTTTATGTTTTGTCATCAACAAAAAGGGGGAGATTGTTAATACAAATATCGCCTAAAAACGTTATTTATATTTTACGATCTATGCTAAGTTTTGTTAATGACAAAGTATGAACTTTAGCTAGGAGTAAATCATCACTTTAAGTGTTTAAGTCTTGGTTAAACTAAGGTTTACATCTCTTTTAAACAAAACATTGTTTTTATTTCTTAAATTAGAAAGTGTCTTGTCACATCACATTTATTTCTTAATATAGTAAGGTCACATCACATTTAGGGCAAGCTTTGTCAATATACATTTATGGTAAGAAGTGTGTTTGACTTACTAAGTGGTTGCTTGCAAGTTTAGTATTTGACTTGATATTATGAGATGTGACATTGTTTGGTTTGCAAGGAGTAATGAGATGTGACCTTGTTTGGTTTAGGAGATTTATTGCAAAAACCAACTGCAGCCCTGGCGGTACCCTGGGGATACACGGGCGGAACCCTTCTGAGGGGTCCGCCGTATCCGCCAGACCTGCAGAATGGTTTGCTATAAATACCAAACCATTTGTTAGTTTTGAGTCACCCCTTTAGGACATATTTTCACATACTCTCTCAACTAACTCAGTAACCTTTTGATTTGTGTGATTCTCTCATGTAGCAAGGGACTTCACAAGATCATTCAAGAAGTTACAAGCTTCAACTCTAAAGTTGCAAGTCTTGGTAGCTTGGTCATGTATAAGCCTTGGTGACTTATACTTATTTGTGTCATGTATGTAGAAGTAAGTGGTTAGTATTTTAGGCCTCAAAATACATAGTGTGTCGGGAGTTGTTGTACCCTTGTAAAAGAACAAACGGGAGTGGTTGTACCCTTGGTAAAGAACTCGGCATCTAGCTTAGTGTCGGTAAAAGTGTAAGAGACGATGGGAGTGGTTGTACCCGTGTAAAAGAACTCGACATCTAGCTTAGTGTCGGTAAAAGTGTAAGCGACGCTGTAAAGGTTTTCTCCGCCGGTGAAAGGAGCTTGTTGATTAGTGCTTATAACTCTCGAGTTGGAAACTCGGGGCGTGGATGTAGGGCAAGGAAAAAGAGTCCTTGTAGCCGAACCACGATAAACAATCGTGTTGCGGTTTGATCGTTTATTTCTTTATCTTTGCTTATTACATGTTGTTCTTTAGTTAGAATTGCTAGTTACATATAAAGCTTTTCAAAGAACTAAATAAGTAAAGATGTGTTTATATCTTCAAACAAAAGTAAAGCTTTTCAAAGAACTAAACAAGCAAAGTTAGAATCATCACAAGCAAAGCTTTTCAAAGTATGAAACTTGTAAAGTTAGAATTGTTATTCACATGAAAAGCTTTTCAATGAATCAAACATATCACGTTGTGTATATATCTTTAAGCAAATGTAAAAGTTTTTTTTAAAGATATTCAAATTAAAAAGGATTTAAAAAGCGGTAAACTATTCAACCCCCCTTCTAGTTTTCCACACATTATTAACTCCTCAAATCACTTAACCACAGAACTAAACAGCTTACAAATCACTAACAGGAGAACTTTCAATCAACCAATAACAAATAGATCCAACAAAAACTCAATATCATAGATCCACACTTCTCAAATAAAGCTAATAAACACAGATCCAAACTAAATCAGATGAATTAAAAATCGAACAAGCTAAACTACAGTAATAACCACAATAACAATAGCAATCTAAATCAATTACTACACTTACTACTATACTACACTAAGATCTCAACAGATTCAATGTAACAGTTAAAAATCAAGAAGTTACCCATACTTATCTCCCTCAGCTAGAACAGAGGGAGCTCACTGAGCTTGCCTATCTTTAGGATAGGCAAAGACCTTCCCTTTCTGTCTCAGCTTATCAATTAACACCAAAGAATCAAATGAATCAAGGTCTGTTGATTTTTGTTGACCAAACAGAGATTCTCATTAAGCTGCTATTGAAATGATAATCAACCTATCTCACTAAAGCTAGATAGCTAAAATGAGTTGAAATTCTGGTTTTCAAGCTTGATTGCAAGCTGTTTTTATAAAAGGAAATTATATTTTTTACTTTTTTATTTATTTTCTACTTTTTATGTGTTTTCCTTGAATGATATAAACTGAATTTAAAATAAATGATGTTTAAGCTGAATAAGAGACTTAAAATAAGCCAAGTGTACAAGATATAAAAGCTGTAAACTAAATGATGAAAATAATAAGCTAATAGGAATTGAAGAAAACTGAAATTATATTAAAACTAAATGAGATTCAATACAAATACTAATCAAAATACATTCTAAAAACAAACTGACAGAGCTTCGTTATATCTATTCTACCCTCCCAAATGAGGAGAAATGAGCTCCTATTTATAACCGTGAGAGAGAGTTGGGGTATCAAATGCCATTCTGGCGATCCGAGTGCGTTTGTGCTTTCTCTAAATGAATATCAGCCCTCTGATCATATCCCAATAATTGCCTCATAATATCAACCCTTGATTTGATCGATTGTGATGCGTTCACACCAATGGGAGACTGCCACGTATCCATCTGCGTACTTATTTGGTGCTGATACCTTCTGACACCTCTGGCAATCTTCTTGAACCCTTTGATTTGACCAACCTTCCCTTAATTGCCGTAATTGAAATGGAATAGTAACTTAGGGTTCTTATTACTGGGTTGAGGGGATAAAAGGGGGCGGGTAAAATGTAATATTATTTTATCTATTTGACTTGAGCTGACCTTTGACCATGGGATGGGGTTTGACCGTGACTGGGCCGGGTTTTGGTGATGTTGGTTTTGGGCTTTAGATATAATAGTGGACTGATTTTTGGATTTGGACTTTGGCTTTGTGTTATTGGATTATTAATAACTTTGAGTTATATTTTCAGATTTTGTGCCATGAAATGACAAGGACTAAAAATGTATAATCTGAAAAGCCAAGGACTAATTCTGCCATTATTCCAAAATAACTTTCAAGGAATTTGGATGCCATAATGTGATTCCTCAAGGTTGACTTTGACCTTTTCTTCATAAATTTCCATGAGGGACTAAATCTGTCATCTTTCGATGTACAGGGACCATTCTTGACATTTCTTCAAACTTTCATATCAAGGGTCATTCTTGTGCATTAATCAAACTTGGAGGATAACTCTTGATAATTTGAGCTCAATTGGATTGCCAGCTTTGACTTTATGACTCGTTCCACTCTCGTGCTCGTTTTTGCCGGATTTTGTTTGTTTTTCGTCATTTTACGAGATATCCATTCCTGCACATTCACAATCACAAAAACACACATTCTTTAGCATTTTGGGTTAGTTTTTGGATTATTTAGTCTTATTTTGATAAAGAAAAGGTGAGTGAATAAGCACTCTCCACGGCGTCAAGAGTAAGTTCTGACGCCGTCAACTCGCCGCCATAATTTTCATCGTATTGCCTAGATCCACTTCTGACGTCGTCATGTGTAAACTTCAACTTGGCCGTCACATGCAAATTGCTCTTGACGGCCTTGGTGATGCTGTCACGTATAATTCCTCCAAAAACTCTCTGGTGCGTCACGTGTAACTTGATTTATCCACCTCTTTGTCAAAGGGTGACGGCGTCATAAGCATATCCTAATGCCGTCAGGTACATTTTTCAGCATGAATTTGAGACTTTGTCGTTTTCTTCACTTTTCGCGCCAAAAACGTCCAAAATGCTTCCTTTTCCAGATTTCTTCTCAAAAGTACCTAAAATGACAAAAGGAACGATTTAGGGCAATATTTGATCAAATAATCTCGACTTTGGGCTTAAATGACCCCCTAAAAGCGCTACACTTTTCGTCTCATCAAATACCCTTACACTTGAGATTTGCTTGTCCTCAAGCAAATGCGCTTTTATTCTAATCAAAATACAAGTTAAGGGTCATTTAACACTAATATAAAAGTAATTGCAACAATTAATCGTTCCACTTCAACCAAAACATGTACGGAAATTATACACTAGCACCTCACAATTAGTGTTTAGATACTCACATCTCTCGGGTGTAATAAAGTATATATCACAATATGGAAATGGAAAACATCTCTCACTACCTATCATAGCAAATAGATTACCATAGGCTTGGGAAAGGATCAAACCTCCACCACTTGGCTTAAGCACCTAGGATAAACTATCAAAGAGGTATTTTAAAAGGGTTATAACGTGAGGTGGAGGGATATGATAAACACGGTTTTGTTGGATAAGGGCAATATTTACTGGTGACGAGTTAATCATCGTGGTCAATTACATGTACAAGGTGGTGTTGCTAAGCCAAGACTCGACTCGACTTAGGCTAATCAAAAACTACAAAACATAAAACAAACATAAAAGGAAACGGGATGGTAGTCCGTATTTTTTTTTTCTCTTTTTCTTTTTATGTATATTTTTTCTTGATTTTTCGATTTTGTTTTTGTTTTTTTTTTTTATTTATTTTTTTTTTCATACACTCTTACCCTACCATCCAAAATAATACATCATAGGGGATTTGCATTCCCCTTACACTTGAACTTTTACATACTTTACAATTGACTATTCTAATGACTCGAATCAAGATAATCAAAACACTTGGAGTACTTTTTAAGATTAACGCACATATGAGGGTAATATATGATGTTCTTCCCCATTACTCCATAACACAAGTACTTTACCCATGAGTCCCAGTCGTCCCAAAACAATATGTACAAGATATGACTCGACTTAGCAACCATATAATCAATTAGATAATTAACAAAGGGTTTAAACATGTAACAATAATGCACTAAAGATGAGTGCATACAAGGAAGGCTAAGGCGATTTGGGTGTACATTTGGGGTAGATTGTAAACAAATTTTTCCTTTAAGTAAAATGCTTAAAGTTAGAAACAAAAAAGATAGGCTCGGAGGGGTGTACTAGGGGTATCGTGTACTATAAATGAGTACAACGCAAAGGTGTGGGAAAAATTAATTGACTTTATTAGTCAATTAACTATGACTTCATTGGTCAAGTAATTATGATACGGGTTTAATACAAGGGTGATCCTAATGCCTCTTATCATGTAGTAAATCCTAGCTATACGAATGTAGTCTCACTAGCGGTCTCGGAATGCATCACTAACGCAAGTTCTAGAATCTAAGTACTACCGGTACACTCATAAGCACTAATAATAAATGCTTTTTCTAACAAATCTAAAGGCGAACCTCACATATTTGGGTGGAAAAGTTTTTTGAGTGGTACAGTTTTTGTGCTAGTCATACAACTCCTATCCATGAGACGCTCATTAAGGCTAAAGCTTCACTCCCAAATGTTGTAAAAAAATTTAAATTTGGCGCTAAAATTGCCCTAACAAGTATTTCTCTTATTTTTATTACACACCTAGTATTGAACAAACAAACTCAAGTGCAATTGCATTCTCTAAGGTATCATCATGTCATTTACCCTCCCCTTACACTTAGGCTGAACATTGTCCCCAATGTTCAATAAAAAGGATGTAAAAGTAATGAAGTTAAAAGAATGAAACAAATACTCCCCTGATTCGTTCGGTGTGGATAATGTGATAACATGGTTAGATCCTCCTCCAAGAAGATGAACGTTGAAAGCTTCCCTCCATAAATATAAATCATCTTCTTGTCCAATATAACTTGTTAAACCTGAGAAGACAATCATGGCAAACCTCGCGTAAAATCGGCGGCAATCTATATATATAAGGATATAATGCTTGTGGAATGAATGTTTGCAGATTTCCTGGAGTTTATAAAACTAAAGAATTAACAAAAACTTTAAGACTCTGGTAGAAAAACAAAACTTGCAAAATTTTTCAGATTTTTACACTTGACGCCGTCAGAGTGTTTTGACAGAAATCTTATGTTAAGTTTCCGGAAAATTTCTGAAAAAACTCACACATTAATTCCTGGAATTCCTGCAAAACATCATTATGACTCAATACAAGCATTTGACTCAAACAAATACTGATATACATGTTCATTTAATATTGTTGTGGTTCATGTTCAATTCCGTTCTTAGAAACATATTTAGATTTCCCTTACACTTAGCTTTTGCGAAATACTTTTATATGAAGTTAAGACAAACAACAAGGTAAAGCATTTTCACAATTTATTTTCAAACATGATCCACAAACAATAAAAATAAAACATGCATATTGAAACAAATAAAATCAGACAAACAAACAATCAAACAAATAAAACTTGGGTTGCCTCCCAAGAAGCGCTTTTCTTTATTTACAAGTCTTGTAGCTAGACTCAAGGTCACGGGCTATCCTATATGAGTGAGTTCCTCATCGAGTACATCTTTGGGATCAAACTTAGGTTTCAATTTCCTATCGGTTCTCTTAGTTCGGTATGACTTCTCAAATTTTTCTCCATCCGGATCATATAGAATCATCTTCATATGCCATGATCCATCACCTTCCTTAGGTGGCTTGTCCTAATTCCATTTACATTTATCACCTTCCCTTTTCCACTTGTTCATTCCTAAGTTGATAGGTATCACTCCTAGGAATTCAAGCATTTTCCTAAAGACTAAGGGATCCTCAAAGGGGTTTAGTTCTTCATCCCTAGCTATGAGTTGCTCTACTGAATGTGTTTTGTTTATAAACTCCTCTTCTAAATAAAATGAGCATTGAGGTCCTATGAAGTCTCTATTAACCCACGGTCCGTATCTAGATGGTCTCCTATTTAAATCTACCTAATGAGGTGTTGGTTCCTCACTAGTATCATATGCATGTTTCTTAACATCATAGACCGACCAAGTTTCTCCTTCTCCTACCGCTATTCTAGATTCCTTACAATCAATCATCGCACTTGCGGTAGCTAAGAATCCTCTTCCTACCGAAAAAGGGTATGTAGTGTCACTAACCATATCAAGGACGTGGAAATCGGCTAACATTGTCAACCTTCCTATATGCACTAATAACACATCCTTCACTACCTCAACCGGATATGCTACACTTCCATCCGTAAGCCCTATGATTACCTCTGTTTCATCTAATTTTCCTGGCTTAAGAGTGGTGTACAGAGATAATGGAAGAAAATTTAGGCTTAACCCAAGATCGGCTAATGTGTCAAAAGCCTCAGAATTTCCGATCTTACAGGGTAAAATGAATATGCCCGGATCATCTAATTTTTTAGGCAGCTTATTTTGAACGAAGGTGGTCCCATTCTTACCCAACTTAAGTTTCTCTTCATATTTCTCTAAAAGGGCATTGTAGTAGGGAGCACGGGCTAAGACATTAATGACGGGGTGCTCAAGGTGAAGTTCCTTGAATTCATCGCCAAGGTCTTGTGTAGGGGGTGTTTCAACTATGCTATTGACCGGTTTGACATTGGGTGTTCTATTCAATTGGTCCTTTTGAAAATTTGGGATTGCTTGAAACACGTACTCACGGCATTGACCGAATAGTATTGTGGACAAGAAGTGGGAGACGAAATAGATGATATACCGTTAATGTTAAGTTTCGGATTCTTGACCGTGTTACTTGGGAGTGCTCCCATTTCTCGGTCATTGAGAACTTTCAACAACGTGTCAATCTTATTAGTCATCTCACTTTGTTTTTGTTTGAAATCGGCTTCAAACTTTGCTAAACGAGTTTCTTGAGATGCCATAAATTTGGACATCAATCTTTCAAAATTATTGGTACTACCATAGTTGTTGGAAGGATTGTTGTTGAAAGTACGGTTAAAGGGTTGACCGTTTGGTTGATCAAGATTAGGTGGAGTGGAAGAATTTTTTTGGGGTGGCCACGGAGGTTCACCTGCGCCGACTTCGGGCTATCCAAAAAGGGTAGTCACCGTGGGATTAGTCGGCTCGCAATGTCGAGTCAGAAACCCATGTTTACCAAAAATAAATAAATAAATAAAAATTGGGGCATGTTTTGTTTTTGTTTCCACCTAAGGTTCAGGTTATTTTTCCAAGAGGGGTTTTATGAATCACGGTAAGGGTTTTGCTCGGGTTTGAAAGTGTACCACTTGTCTCCCACTCCGTCGGTACGCGAGGATGTGTAATCCGCAAGAGCTTGTTCGGGGAGTTCCATGCAATCACGAGTGTCGTGAGGATCTGACTCCTCCTAAACCAACCATTCAACCGGGTGCAGTTGATAGGCCCACCTAGGAGAAAGTGCAAGATATTATTGACCGTGGAAATATAGGGAAATCCCCGGGTCGTTAAATCCCAACGAGATTGAAATTGTATTTTGAACGATTAGGGTGATGAGTGGTACTGAGGACAGTAAAAATGATTGAGGGATGATTATACTACTGATTACTTGGTATTTGGATAATTATGAAATGATATAAACCATAACAGAAATACACACAAAAGCACAAATAAGAAAATCAGATAACAGACAGAGACAAGGGGGTTTTAACAAGTTACAAACTACAAGGGGTACAAGTGAAACTTTTTTAAAACTTAAAATTAAAAGAAAATTGAAAATGAAAATGAAATTATGAAAATGATTATTTTACTATTTAAATATTATTTAATTAATAAAACCAATTAAAAGCTAATTTAAAACTTAATTAAAATTATCTAAAAATAACAAGGATTACAAATTAAACTAAAAATTAACAAAAATATTTTCTAAACCTTAAAAAGAACTTGAAGAAAGTATAAAAAATGAAAATAAATATTTTTGTCTTTTTATGAGTTTTTAATTAATTAAAAACTATTTATCTTAATTAAACTAATTAAACTATTTTAAATTACTATTAATACTAAATTAACTTAGAAAATTATGATAAAATTTATAAAACTATTTAACCATCACAGGAATCCTACAAAATTATAAAAACTTCTAAAAATTATATTTTAGGCTATTTCACTAATTAATTACTTATTAATTATTTTAAATCTAATTTAATTAAATTAAATAGGAAAATTGGAAAATGGACAGTGGAAATTATGAAACTATTTTCTAAAAGACTTAACTACTTTATAAAACTTAGGAAAAATATAAAATTCTACTGTTGTTAATTAAAATTAAAGAAAACTATTTAATTACTAATATTATCTATTTAATTATTCAAACTACTTTTAATTCTAATAAATAGTAAACTGTTTAGGAAAAATCTAAGAAAATTATTTTAACTACTTAAAGGTACTAGGAAATTAATAAAATTATAAAATTGGAAAAGTGCTTATTAATAAGCTGAGATGAAAATTAAATAGATAATTTCTATTAAATAGAAGCTATCACTATAATTAAAGTTGGTTTTTTCTGGTTTTTTTCTTTTATAAAACTGTTTAAATACTTAAATTAAGAAACTTTTATAAAGAAAACTATTTTGGAAACTCAGAATAAGCACTAAGAGTGCTTAATACCCTTGACAGTTGACTAAGTTTGACCACACAAAGAAATAAGATCAAATGGGGTTATGTGGGGTCCACACTGGTTAAATCAGATACACACAAGTTACTTGGACATGTTTGAGCAAGTTTTAGTCAAATAAGCTATAAGATTAAGCTACAAGATCAAAATAAGCAATTCCAAACTTAGTTTCTGAAACAGAAATAGGACAAAGTTTAGGGTTGATTCTAGGTGGGGTCCACTGATCACTAGGTCAAACAAAGAGTCAACTTTGAAAGCCTGGTAGGAGGGGGTTGTAAGAACCAAACTATGGAGTGTAGGATCCACTGGGGTGGCCACAATCAACCACCAAAGTGGTGGTGGTGAGATGATGGTCTGTGTAGTAGGGGAGATGGTTGCCCTGCAAGTAACTTTGGGCAAAGGTGGGGCCCAGAGAAAGATTACTAAAAATATAACAAAGGTGAGACACTAAAGACTAGCTGGGGAACTTCAATCCCAAAAATTTTCAGAGGCTGAATCACAATACTAAATTCTACAAAATTCTTTGAATTTTTGGTTTTTCTGTCAAAGCACAATTTGACTTTTTGTAAAACTTAACTAAGTTAACTATTATGAGATTACAGCTTATCCTACTTATCAAATATGATGTAATAAGCCTAAATGAAACTAAATTAAACAACTACGAACACTTATGAGCTGATATGGTGAGATTTGGACTCAAATATCACCATAGTTAATTGTGGTGATGAATTGTTTGTGATTTTGACTTTTGGGTAAATGAGACCAAGGTTTTATGCCTTAATTATCCTAAATATCACTACTGCAATCTATTGAAACACAAATAAACATCAAACAACAACAAGAGCTTAGCTCACTAGCTTATTCCAAACACTCCTATTGATTACTGATTTTGTGATTACCAAAGCAAAACAATGATTTGACCTTCAAATCTGTTTCCAAACCTTATGCTATCATTAACAGAGATCAAAGGAACATGAATTAACAATAACCTAAGTATGAAACCAAGATATGGCTCAAGTGAATTCTTGACTGTGAGATTTTTAGAAAATGAGTAACAAGTTATTCTACTTAACAACCTAGCAATCTCAAACCACAAATACACTTGAATATACTAATTAAACATAAGAAACAAAGATAATGGCAATGATAAGCTAGAACACAGTTAGATGTAAAAATTTGTAAAGAAAACTTACAATAAGCACTTCAAACTAAACCAAGAACAAGAACCAGAGAACAATCCTATAGAATCTCCACAGATTCACTAACCCAAGGCCATCCAATATTTGCCTTGCTCCATTGCTTATCACCAAGAACTTGGAACTTTGACTTTCATTGACTGTTTTTAAGTTTATGAGTTTTTTATATCTAAATCTTGTTTTAAGGTATCTAAAAGCTTTAATGAGCTTCTTAGGAGCTTATGTGAGCTTAATAGTCTCTATAATCTAACAATAACAAGTACACAGCTTATTAAGAAATTTGATATGAAATTGAAAGTTGCATTAACTGAGATAACAAAACAAACTTGATTCTTATTAACTGCAAAGCTTACTAGTACACTGAGAATGCTAACCTGAAACTTTGAAAGCTTAAATTACACTTGAACTTTGAAAAGAAACTAATACGACACACACTTATTGAAAATAAACTAGATATTCTTCCACATTGCTTCTCTTGATCTTTATAGGTGAGAATGAGCATCCAGGTGTCCTCAAGGACTTTTCCCACTTCATTTGAGCCTTTGATTTTGTCCAATTGATCTCCACCGTTTAAACTAAATTTGGTGCCAAAAGTCGTACACGTTAACTTGGGGCCAAAGGTCTGTAATTAAAGAATTTTGGGAACATGTGGAGGTGTCAGGGGACAAATGGGAAAGTTTGGAGGCCAAGTTGAGGCTATATGATGAAAACAGAGGATGTGGAGTGGTTTGGAGGGAAAATTGGTGGGAATTGCATTTCATGAGGTGTGGGATAAGGTTGTGAGGTGGAAAGGAGGTTGGGGGGACAAGGGGATGAGGTGGAAGGGTGGTGAGGTGGTGGTAAAACCACCTGGTTTCTGGTTTACAGTGGTGAGGGAGGAGGGTGAATAGTGGTGTGTGGTTTGGCGGTATTGGGAGGTCAAACGGGGGTTTGATCCATTCTAAATAATAAAAGGGAGTGGGCCGAGGGTTATTTTGGGCCTAGGGGGTGTGGGCTGGATTGTGTATTGGATTTGGTGTGTTGGGTTTAAATAAGAAAAGGGTCCGTTTGTATTATAACTCAACAAGGACCAATTTTGTAATTTTGACAAAATTAATCGACTGATTTTGTAATTTTCCCAAAGTAGTTATAAGGACCAATTTTGTCATTTATGAATAACCCAAGGACCAAAGATGTGATTTTTCCATTTAAAATATCCAGGGACCTTTTCTGCCAATTTCTCAAACTCCAGGGACCATTTATGTAACTTGGATTTTTTAAGGGACTGAAGATGTAATTTCTCAAAATGTTATCATAAGGAACAATTTTGTCATTTAAGAATAGTTCAAGGTTTATTTTTTATATTTTTTATTTTTAAAACCTTAAGGACTATATTTGACATTTTTCAAACTTGAGGGACTAAAGTTATCATTTTGTAATTTTTTAACTTTAAGGGATTATACTTGACAACTTATGAATCCCTAAGGACCTTTGATGATATTTTTCATGTTTTGATTTACCAGGGACTAGTTTTAACAACTTTTAAAACTTGAGGGACTGAAACTACCAATTATGCAAATTTTGTACGTTTTTTATCTGTTTTTGCTTATTTTGCATTTGAAACATATAAAACACACTTCTAAGATATTTTAAGTATTATGATGCATATTTGAGTGTTTTTGGATGTTTTGGCAGTTCAGATTGGTATAAAATGATGAGTATTTAGACACTCATCAATCCCCCACACTAAACTATTGCTAGTCCCTAGCAATCTTTTGAGAAAATATTAATGGATTTTTACTCTTTACCAAAAGCCATCACTTCTGGAGTAGCCAGATGTAAGAACTGTGGCACATCTGATAACCGTGTGATTTTGAGCAAACCACCAGCTGTCAACGGATTTGATTTGTCTTTACCAAAAGTCGTTTACTTCTGGACTAGCCAACTCTTGATGGAATAGTCAACATCTTGGTGAGCTGATTACCAATTATGGTTTTTCCACGGCCTTTACCACAAGCCATAATCTTGCGGGCTAGCCAACTCATTCGCTTTATGGGATATGGGGAGTTGAGGAACCATACAATTTTGGGCAAATTGCAAGCCATCAACGGATTTGAGATGTCTTTACGAAGAGCCGTTTGCTCCTGGACTAGCCAATCCTTTTGTGGGTTAGACATGGTGGATTGATAACCATTATTTGCATTTCTAAGTGTGAAAAAACTGGTAATTTTGATCAAATGGGGGTTCTTGATGGAACATGTGTTTTGAATTCGTGAGAACTCTCCCCCACACTTAGAACTGAATATTGCCCTCAATATTCAAAGTGCTTGGTGTCCCACCAAGACTTAGAACGTAAGAAAGTAATACTATTAACCTTTTATTTTAGTCTATTTACATACAAACGCATTTTTTTTTTTTTTTGAAAAAAATATATACATATGTACAACATGTGGTTAATCTCCCCCACACTAGGGTGTTAGAAAGGGGTAAGAAGACAGAAATATGGGTGAAAACCCATATTGCTACTATTTTTTATTACCGAGTCGCTAGCTTGACTCGACCTCGAATTGAATTGTCCATGAGGAAGCTACTGTTTTTGATTACCGAGTCGCTAGCTTGACTCGACCCCGAATTAAATTGTCCTTGGGGAAGCTACTGTTTTTGATTACCGAGTCGCTAGCTTGACTCGACCCCGAATTTATTGGTCCATGGGGTAAGTTTGGAGATCCGGGACAACCATTGGTTGTATGTCCCCTCCAAAATAGTGTTTTAACCGATGACCATTTACTTTGAAATTGGGACCGTCGGGTTGCAATAACTCAACAGTTCCATATGGGTATACTTTTGTTATAGTAAATGGTCCAGACCAACGGGTTTTTAGTTTTCCCAAGAAAATTTTTAATCTTGAATTGAAAAGAAGAACTTTGTCACCAACGTTGAAAACGCGGTTCTTAATTTTAGAGTCATGTATCTTCTTAGTCTTTTTCTTTATAGATTAAAGAATTTTCGTAAGCTTGATCACGTAATTCATTTAGTTCATTTAGTTGAACTTTACGGTGATCACCCGCTGTCTGAAGGTAGAAATTTGCATGTTTTAAGGCCCAATAGGCCTTATGTTCTAATTCGATCGGAAGATGACATGCTTTCCCGTACACTAGCTTATATGGAGTACACCCGATGGGTGTTTTGTAAGCAGTGCGGAAAGCCCATAATGCATCGTCCAGCTTATCCGACCAAGAGGCACGGTTTTCACCAACCGTCCTCTCCAGAATTCTCTTAATACCCCGATTTGAGACCTCCACCTGCCCACTTGTTTGGGGGTGATATGCTGTAGAAAGACGGTGAGTTACACCATATTTCAGCATTACTCTTGCAAATTGTTCATTACAGAAGTAAGTGCCACGATCACTGATAATGGCACGTGGAGTCCCGAATCTGGCAAAGAGAGACTTTAAAAATTTAACGACTACTCGGGCATCATTGGTGGGAAAAGCTTTTGCTTCAACCCATTTTGACAGATAGTCGACAGCCACGAGTATGTATTTATTCCCTCGTGAAGACGGGAATGGCCCCATAAAATCAATGCCCCACATATCAAATATTTCACAGACTTGGATGACGTTTTGCGGCATCTCATTCTTTTTGGAAATATTCCCGTGACGCTGGCAAGCCTCACAAGTTTTGAAAATTTCATGGGCGTCTTTATATATTGTGGGCCAAAATAATCCTGAATCAAACACCTTTTTGGCGGTGTAGTTTGGGTTATGATGTCCCCCCGTGGGTCCATCATGACAAGCTTTAAGAATTCCCATGGCTTCTTGGCCATGGACACACCGTCGGATGACTTGATCTGCACATATTTTGAACAAGTAGGGGTCGTCCCAGAAGTAATGTTTTACAACTTTAAAGAATTTCCTTTTCTGTTGGGACGACATCCCTTTCACAACAAAATTTCCCGCATGGTAATTTGCAAAGTCGGCAAACCATGGGGTAGTGGCATCATCCCGGGTAGAGATTAGATTTAAAGTCTCCGGAGGAAAAGTTTCATTAATTTCTTTTCTCTCGAGAATATCCTGATGAGGATTTTCTAACCGGGACAAGTGATCAGCTGCAAGGTTCTCTGCTCCTTTTTTATCTCTTGTGAGAATATCAAATTCCTGAAGGAGCAGGACCCAACGGAATAGTCTTGGCTTTGCGTCCTGTTTAGTGAACAGGTATTTTAAAGCCGAATGGTCCGTATACACCACGCTTTTGTTTAAGATTAAGTAAGACCAAAATTTTTCAAAGGCATATACCACAGCTAATAATTCTTTTTCTGTAGTGGTATAGTGTGTTTGAGCTTCATTCATGGTCTTACTTGCGTAGTGTATTGGCTGGAAATGTTTGGTTTTGCGTTGCCCCAGAACTGCACCAATAGCGAAGTCGCTAGCATCGCACATAAGTTCGAAGGGTAAGTCCCAGTCGGGGGCAACAAGGATTGGTGCCTCAGTAAGCCTTTTCTTTAAAATAGAAAAAGCTTCGATGCACTCGGGGGAAAAGATAAAAGGAGCATCCTTTTCAAGAAGATGAGTCATGGGCCGGGCTATTTTGGAGAAATCCTGTGTGAATCTCCGATAGAACCCGGCATGGCCGAGGAAACTTATAAAACCTCGCAAAAATTCGTATAATTAACTTCGGTTAATTATATAATTAATCTTCCTCATTATTGTAATTACCATTTTTACGGGGAAATTTAAAAATTTCTTTGTATATTAAAATGGTCACGATTACGATATTGCCAAATTCGTCAAACGACAAAACAAGTTCTCGACAAAATTAACAAAATATTAATTTCACTAAACCTAATTAATAAAAACTTAATTACTAAAACTAATTAAAATCCAACGGGCCCTTAATCCTCCCTAAGCCCAACCGGCCCACTACTAAACCCATTTTCCATAATAATAATTCATATAAATCGACTAAACATGCTCCAAAACGCCTCGTTTATTCTAAATTCGTACACACGACACATATATATTTTTACACCATCTCGTTCACCACCTAGCCAAATATTAGTGTGTCAAATTCCAAGTTCATTGGACGACGTTTGATACATTTTTAAGTGGCAAAGTGATTGAACCAAAATCAACTCAATCGATTTATATATTATTCAAAACTTAACCATTTTGATTCCTGTTTGTTTCTAATTGTTCCTAATAATATTTCCGAGATGATTCTATGCTCAAAAGTCGAAGATGATCAAGTATATACAAGTGGTAAACGATTTTGTAAATCGTATATACATATATATGTTGGTCGACATCTAGTGTGAATCACCAAGACATCCTCCTCTAATTGTGCACTCTCATTTCATATTAAAACATTAATATTTGTCCTTGAAGCCTTGTATGCACTGACATTGAATAGTTATATGGTTTTCTAGAAATGTATCACATATACGTGTGATATATGGGTACCATATATACTTTTCATGCATGCATTTGATTCAATTCATTCACATACTTCCTCACATATTCCATTCGTCCTAAAAATTATCCCTAGAACTCATAAGTCGACTGTTAAATTTGTTGGAAGCAAGAAAGGGAATATCGGGTTTGAATTATATATATAACGTTTGGGTTATATTTCGAACGTGATAAATTCTTGTGTTCCATTCTATTTCACTCGACCTTTTTATCACCTCTAAGGTGTTTGTAAGTCTTTTCTATTTGTTTCCATACCATTTCACACGTTAAATCTATGTCATGCACTATGTTTATTTTTGTTCGAACGTATATCATTTCATATATATATTACACGTACGTATATATTTTTAGTACACAAAACGTGACTAGCCTCTATCTTGGAAGGCCTAGGAGTCACGTAGCACACTTGTTTCACGTTTATTTTTACGTCACATGCATCACACGAACTCATTTTGAAACATATATCAAATGTATAAAAATGTTACAAAACATAGAAATAATTCTAAGTCTTTTAATAATAAAAATACGTCCCAAGTCACTTATAAAACCGTCTTTTATCTCACAATTTAGCGTAACAAGCATGTCATATTTTTACACCATCTAATAGACACCATGGCTAGTTACAACTTTCGTATAAATAACATGTAAAAATAATCACGTCTTGACACTCTAAATCGACCAAAGTAAATTGCAAAAATCGTATACACCAAAAACACTTAGAAATTTTCTAAGTCTTTTTACCCAGAAAATAGTTCAGATCGCGACCAAAATGACACTTTAAAACTCAATCCGACTTAATAACCACCCAATATTTTTACACAACCTATTTCTCCTTGCTACAAGCTACAAGTTTCGTGTTTATACTTTGTAATAATAAGCTCGTTTAGACTCCTTAAATTGGCCAAAGTAAACCACAAAAACTCATTTTTCAAAAACTATTTATAAAGCTTAATGGACTGAAAAGCCCAATAAGCTGAAAATAAGCTCTCCGTATAAGTTGGACCAAAAAGCTATTTTGATATGATTTTATAACATTAAAAATGAGTCTAGGGATAAGCCCAACTTGTCTCAACGCTCACGGATTTTAAAACGATAATGGGCCTTTAATTTAGCTTGTTAAAGCCCATTTATTGAAAAATAAGCTATTTTTATAAATAAGCAGTTGAAATAAGTTTTAATAAGCTTCAATAAGCTCCAAAAATTTTAAGATAATTTTTCCCATAATTTTTGAACGTTTGGACTAAAAATGTAACGCGACGACACCTAGAAGGACTAATATTGAAAACTGTGAAAACTAAGGACTAAAACTGTAAAAACAGAATTATTAAGGTAGAAAATGATTTATTATTAATTTCCAAGCTTAGATTGTAATATTGGACATGTAGTGGACTATAATTGTAAATTATATATAAAAAGGACTAACGGTGTAACGCTAACGCCGTTAGTATAAAAAGTGTAAAATTGGAAAAGGACAAGGACTACACATAATCTATTTGACATTCTTATTTTATTTTCTATTGTACGGCAACCCTCACGTCATATGCATTTTATTACATTTTATATATATATTATTTATTTTTACGTTAATTATATATATAACGATATTTAAAAAGTTAATATTTTTACTTACGATTTAAAAAGGTAAAACTACGATGGATATTTTAAATAAAGTATTTTAATATATCATGCATGACATAATATTTACACTGCACATCATCTATTTATCATAACGAATAAGTCTTATTCGTTATTCGTTCGTATTTACCAAATAATATTTGGTTATATTCTTTGATAAATTTATTTATCAGGTTCCATATCAACGACGTTTCCATAAATCTCGTTCTACTTTACTTTTCATCATTTCCAAATCAATCCAGGTGAGTCATAGCCCCATTTCAAATAATTGTTTTTAACTCATTGGGGGAGATACATGCTTACATATACTTTGATAACTTGATAAGTATATGAAATAAAATAAAATACATGATTCAAATCAATTTCCTAATTGATATTAAAATAATATAAATTGTGATTTAAAATATGTTAATGTTTCCATTGTGATTATTGTGATATGTGAAATATATATTTATTGAAGAATTTCTTGACTGAAATATTGATACTCATATGAAAATGTTCTCAATTCGATTATTGTGGTATGTGATATAAATGTGTTACTGGCGAAATATTCAAACTGAATTTCTGATACTCAAATGATGATATTTTCAAACTGAATTTCTGATACTCAAACGATGATATTTTCAAACTGAATTTCTGATACTCAAAAGATGATATTTTCAAACTGAATTACTGATACTCAAACGATACTGTTTTCAAATTGATTACTGTGATACGATACTTGATTTCATGATGTTATGCTAAATGAGCCCATTAGTCCTTGATATTGCCTAAGTTAGCTATAGCCATGAAGCCCCTCTATCATGAGCCATTAATCACTGTAATGTGAGCGCGAATATAGTGAACAGATTCGAAACCTGTTTTGGATTGACCTCCGATCCCACTAATGCTTGACGGAATGCCAATTGCAATTGGTTAGTCGCATTAGTCGTGATACACTATATTTGAGTAAAAATAGGAATTGGCAAATCACCTATTACACGAGGGCAAAATCTGTCATTGATTTGATAGAACACCCCTTCTGTTAACGTCTTGCGTGTCATGAGGCTTGGCGCAATATCTATAAAGGAAAGATATATGTATTCAACATATATTTAGATACAGCTGTATAGGTTTGATCATACGTGAATTGTATATTTGATTGATTTAGTATCATGAGTTTCCAGCTCATGTTAAGATTATTGATTCTTTATTGAATGTGATTGAATATTTATATGATTTATTTGTGAATATACTCGATACTTGTTTTATTTCTGTTTGTATTTTATTAATACCAAATATTCCTGAAATCTAACAAAATAAAGGGTTTTTCCTAAAACTCTATGAACTCACCAACCTTTGTGTTGACACTTTTAAGCATGTGTATCTCAGGTAACTTAACGGAGCAGGACAAGACACGGAGTGGGCATTTATTACTCTGATAAATTAAAATGGTGTAAAAATCAAATTTGTCATTTTTACAAGTCTTTATATCTTTTCATAAGATTTTAAATCAAATGGTTCATCTTTTATCAAAATTATTATTTAAATGACAAATAACTTTCAAAACGTTTCTTTTAAACCGTTTTATGTGGTTAAAACTTCGATCCTCACCGTAACACCCAAATTACTTTTCCGCTGCGACAAACTTAAAAATGGGGGTGTTACAAAACTCCTTATTCCTTTAACAGTGGTGGGATGAGGCAGTTTAGCAATAACATCAATTTTGGCCTTATCGACCTCAATCCCACTTTTTGAAATTTTATGGCCGAGGACAATGCCCTCCTTAACCATAAAATGGCTCTTCTCCCAGTTTAGACAAAGATTAGTGTTTTCACAACGTTGAAGCACTTTTTCCAAATGGGAGAGGCATGAGTCGAAAGAATTCCCGATGACTGAGAAGTCATCCATGAACACTTCCATGGTTTTTCCGATCATGTCATGGAAAATAGCCATCATGCACCTTTGGAAAGTGCCCGGAGCATTGCATAACCCAAAAGGCATGCGGCGATAGGCAAATGTCCCGTAAGGGCATGTGAAGGTAGTCTTATCTTGATCTTGTGGATCAATGGGAATCTGGAAGTAACCCGAGAAGCCGTCGAGGAAACAATAATACTCATTCCCCGCTAGTCTTTCGAGCATTTGATCCATAAAGGGCAGAGGAAAAGGGTCTTTGCGGGTGGCTTCGTTAAGCTTTCTGTAATCGATACATACTCACCACCCTGTAACCAAACGAGTTGGTATCAACTCGTTGTCCTCATTTTTGATAACCGTGATGCCACCCTTCTTTGGAACACAATGTATTGGGCTAACCCAAGGACTATCTGATATAGGGTAAATCAATCCCGCATCAAGAAGTTTGATAACTTCTGTCTTTATAACTTCGTGGATTTTTGGATTTACCCTTCTTTGATGCTGCATGGCAGGTTTAAAGTCCTCTTCCATTAGGATTTTGTGTGTACAAAAATCCGGGTTAATACCCTTTAGGTCTGAGAATTTCCAAGCAATTGCTTGCTTGTGGGACTTTAAAACCTTAAGCAGCGCGGTTTTCTCCTCATCCTTTAAGTCTTTTGCAATAATGACTGGTAACTTATCGTTACCTTCCAAGAATGCATATTCTAGATGAGGAGGTAGGTCCTTAAGTTCGACCTCGGGGAAATCATCATTTTTCTCAACATATTTGACTTCCGCGTTATGAAGTTGTGGAGGTAGAACAAGAATGGGAGAAGGATCTTTGTTTAATAACTTCTCAAGGAGAAGTATATCCCTCTCCGGGTCAATCTCTTGGTTATCAATTCCTTCGGGAACTGAATCACTTTTGAGAAAGGCCTCTAATTCCTCAAGGACGAAATCACTTCCCTCAAATGGAGTGAGGGAAGGAGAAGAATTAGCGATTATGGGGTGAGAAGAGGTAGTGGGATTGCCACTCGGAGATTTATCAGCGAATCCAAGGATTTCCTGAGCATACTCCTCAGATGTAATGTCAATGACATCAATTCGGTTGACCGATTCAGCATCATAATTCGAGGAGTATCTCGAGGTTTGATCAAGGTTGAACGTTATTGCTTCATTGCCAACTCGTAACGTGATTTCCTCATCGAAAACATCGATTAATGCACGTCCCGTTCTTAAGAATCCCCTCCCAAGAATGAGAGGAACTCTTGGATCTGCATCGAAATCAACAACGACAAAGTCTTCCGAAAAATGGAACTTTCCCACTCTTACAAATACGTCCTCGGCAATACCAAGGGGACGTGAAATTGAACGGTCTGCAAGCTCGAGAGTCATGCATGTGGGACTAAGTGCCTGAAGAGAGAGCTTTTTCCAAACTGAGTGGGGCATTAAGTTGATGCTTGCACCAAGATCGGCCAAGGCAAAACATTCAACCATACCCGGGAAAATACATGGTATTAGAAATCTCCTGGGGTCTCCTAGCTTTTCAGGAAGCTGTTACAACAGAACTGCAGAGCAGTTCTCATTGAGTGGAGTTCGTGCCATCTCAAACAGTTTTTCTTTATTGCTCAACAGGTTTTTGATTGTCGATGCAAATTTGGGCATTAAAAGAAGAGCATCCGCGAAACTAATATCGAAGTGTAGTTCTTGGAAAATTTGAAAAAAAATTTCCATCTGATGATTAGCTTTGTCACGAAGCTTCTGGTCTTGCAATCGTGAGGGATATGGAATTGTTGGTTTTGGGTTGACTTTCGGATTTTCAACAGGACCTTCAGTAGTTTCAAACACGACTCTTTTAGGGGGAGTCGAGACCGGGATAACTGGAGGAGGGATGTCATTGGTACCTCCGTTATTAGTAGGAAGTACCGTATCCGTAGTATCCTCAGTTTCACATTCCTTTACAGGGATATGAGAAGAGGTAGACGGAGCTGTAGGTCCTTGGTAAGAAACTCCACTTCTTGTATTGATCGCCTTTACATTGCCCCTCGGATTAGCGATCGTGTTGCTAGGTAAAGTAGTACCTGAGCCCGAGGGTTGATCATTTAAAGACTTCTGCAAATTAGATATTTGACTAACCAGCATTTTGTTCAGTTCTTCTTGGGATTTCATAAACTGTTTTAATAACTCTCATCATGTGATGGTCCAGTTGGAACAATGGCTTGATTTTGGTTTGGAAAATTTTGAGCCCGATTGTTCTGGAAATTCCCATGTTGCTGGTTGTTATTACCCTGGAAGTGGTTTTGTTGTTGAAAATTACCCTGTGGGTAATTGTTCTGACCTTGATTTCGGTTATAATTCCCTTGGTTCTGGTTTTGTTGAACCTGGTTTTGACCAGGGTTGAAATTCCCTTGGTTGTTATAACCTTAGTTCATTCGGTTCTGGTTCTGATTCTGGTTAAAGTTCTGGTTTCTGTTTTGACCATTTTGGTTCTGGGACTGATTAAACCCAGGTGGTCCGATGTAGTTATTAGATCGGTAGCTTAAAAGGTTTCGATCTCCTTGCAGTTGGTAAGAATTACCTCCCGTATTATAGGAACCTTGAGCTGCATACACGTTTTCATGAGTCGAGCCATCGAAGGCTGGGCACTCTGTGTAAGGATGTGGACCACCGCAAGTTTCACAACTTGGGTTAACAGCTTTGACCTGATTATGATTTGTCTGATGGATACGCAAAACTGCAGTAGACAAATCATCCAGCTTTTTAGCTAGGATGGATATTTCATTGCTTGCCGGAGTGGCTGACTTAAATGAGTCGTTCCTCTCAGCAGGGGAGTCCCAAAAATTATGATGGGCAGTCATGTTTTCGATTAAGTCATAGCACTCTTCAGGGGTCCTTTTCATAAAGGTGCCCCCAGCAGCAGCATTGATGGTGTCACGATGACGGAGTGTCAAACCATTATAAAAGGTATCAATAATGGTGACAAGAAGCATGTTATGATTGGGACACCTATCAATAGCAAGTTTGTAGCATTCCCATGCCTCAAATAAGGACTCTTCGGGAAGCTGTCTGAAATTGCTGATATCATTCCTGAGCTTTGTGACCATAGATGGTGGAAGTATTTGGCCAGAAATTTAGTAATCATCTCATCAAAAGTGTGGATCGAATTCTTCGGAAGTCGATCGAACCAGGAAGTCACATGATGAGTGAGGGAATAGGGAAAAAGGTACAAACGTAGGCCGTCTTCGGTGACGCCATTTTGTTTCATGCTCTGGGTGACAGTTAAAAACTTGTCGAGTGCTTGTTAGCATCGTCACCCGGCAATCCATGGAACTGGCACATATTCTGGATATGTTGTATCATGTGGTGTTTTAATCCAAAATCCGTGGCTCCAATAGTGAGTGGTGCAATGGGTCCACCCCTCCCTTGCATGGTAGGTTGACACAGTTCCTCCATTGTTCGGGTGTCAGGAACTGGTTCCTCCTTGGGAGGGAATGGGGGCTCGTCGTTCATTTTTATTGGTTGTTTTTCTTCAACAATACGTAACTTAGTTACGTTTTTTCCTTTATTACGCTTTGTTTGCGAACGAGTGCGCATGCACTAAAAACGGTATCAATCAAAACAAGACAGAGGCAAAACGACAGTGAACTTGAATCCAATAATCACAAATGAACAGCTCCATTAAAAAAAGGTACACAAATTCACAAAGATACAATGGTAAGTTTTAAATCTTAAGTCTGGGAACTTATTATGTTCACACCCCCAGTTGGTAGGTGTTCTGCCTTGGTTTTCGGTGGTAAACTTTTATGTAATTATATTCACATTAAAATGTTTTTGGCTTTTCGTGTATGGGTGAAAAAACTTGGACAATATTTTTGGAACTGATTCGTTAACCGAAATCGTTCCTTTAAGATTACTCGCAGGCTGGCGGGAGGAAATAAATGGATCCCTCTTAAGTTCGCAATTTAATGTCAGAACTTACCTTAAACCAACTGTATAGGTTGTAATCGTAAAGAAAACGAAGTAATTTAACTTCACAGTTTGTTTTGTTGTTTATGATTTGTTTGGTGTTTTTAACACTTCAGGAGAAATGTTAATGAACTTTTTCAGATATGATTTTGATTTTCTCAAAAATTTACAAAGTGGTGATATTTGTACAGGAGGGTTTTTAAAAACCACTAAACTTAAACCGTTTTGAAATAAGCAACAACCTCCCCGGCAGCAGCGCCAAATTTTGACTCCTCCTAAACCAACCAGTCAACCGGGTGCAGTTGATAGGCCCACCTAGGAGAAAGTGCAAGATATTATTGACCGTGGAAATATAGGGAAATCCCCGGGTCGTTAAATCCCAACGAGATTAAAATTGTATTTTGAACGATTAGGGTGATGAGTGGTACTGGGGACAGTAAAAATGATTGAGGGATGCTTATACTACTGATTACTTGGTATTTGGATAATTATGAAATGATATAAACAATAACAGAAATACACACAAAAGCACAAATAAGAAAATCAGATAACAGACAGAGACAAGGGGGTTTTAACAAGTTACAAACTACAGGGGGTACAAGTGAAACTTTTTTAAAACTTAAAATTAAAAGAAAATTGAAAATGAAAATGATTATTTTACTATTTAAATATTATTTAATTAATAAAACAAATTAAAAGCTAATTTAAAACTTAATTAAAATTATCTAAAAATAACAAGGATTACAAATTAAACTAAAAATTAACAAAAATATTTTCTAAACGTTAAAAAGAACTTGAAGAAAGTATAAAAAATGAAAATAAATATTTTTGTCTTTTTATGAATTTTTTATTAATTAAAAACTATTTATCTTAATTAAACTAATTAAATTATTTTAAATTACTATTAATACTAAATTAACTTAGAAAATTATGATAAAATTTATAAAACTATTTAACCATCACAGGAATCCTACAAAATTATAAAAAATTCTAAAAATTATATTTTAGGCTATTTCACTAATTAATTACTTATTAATTATTTTAAATCTAATTTAATTAAATTAAATAGGAAAATTGGATAATGGACAGTGGAAATTATGAAACTATTTTCTAAAAGTCTTAACTACTTTATAAAACTTAGGAAAAATATAAAATTCTACTGTTGTTAATTAAAATTAAAGAAAACTATTTAATTACTAATATTATCTATTTAATTATTCAAATTACTTTTAATTCTAATAAATAGTAAACTGTTTAGGAAAAATCTAAGAAAATTATTTTAACTACTTAAAGGTACTAGGAAATTAAGAAAATTATAAAATTGGAAAAGTGCTTATTAATAAGCTGAGATGAAAATTAAATAGATAATTTCTATTAAATAGAAGCTATCACTATAATGAAAGTTGGCTTTTTCTGGTTTTTTTCTTTTATAAAACTATTTAAATACTTAAATTAAGAAACTTTTATAGAGAAAACTATTTTGGAAACTCAGAATAAGCACTAAGAGTGCTTAATACCCTTGACAGTTGACTAAGTTTGACCACACAAAGAAATAAGATCAAATGGGGTTATGTGGGGTCCACACTGGTTAAATCAGATACACACAAGTTACTTGGACATGTTTGAGCATGTTTTAGTCAAATAAGCTATAAGATTAAGCTACAAGATCAAAATAAGCAATTCCAAACTTAGTTTCTGAAACATAAATGGGACAAAGTTTAGGGTTGATTCTAGGTGGGGTCCACTGATCACTAGGTCAAACAAAGAGTCAACTTTGAAAGCCTGGTAGGAGGGGGTTGTAAGAACCAAACTATGGAGTGTGGGACCCACTGAGGTGGCCACAATCAACCACCAAAGTCGTGGTGGTGAGATGATGGTCTGTGTAGCAGGGGAGATGGTTGCCCTGCAAGTAACTTTGGGCAAAGGTGGGGCCCAGAGAAAAATTACTAAAAATGTAACAAAGGTGAGACACTAAAGACTAGCTGGTGAACTTCAATCCCAAAAAGTTTCAGAGGCTGAATCACAATACTAAATTCTACAAAATTCTTTGAATTTTTGGTTTTTCTGTCAAAGCACAATTTGACTTTTTGTAAAACTTAACTAAGTTGACTATTATGAGATTATAGCTTATCCTACTTATCAAATATGATGTAATAAGCCTAAATGAAACTAAATTAAACAACTACAAACACTTATGAGCTGATATGGTGAGATTTGGACTCAAATTTCACCACAGTTAACTGTGGTGATGAATTGTTTGTGATTTTGACTTTTGGGTAAATGAGACCAAGGTTTTATGCCTTAATTATCCTAAATATCACTACTGCAATCTATTGAAACACAAATAAACATCAAACAACAACAAGAGCTTAGCTCACTAGCTTATTCCAAACACTCCTATTGATTATTGATTTTGTGATTACCAAAGCAAAACAATGATTTGACCTTCAAATCTGTTTCCAAACCTTATGCTATCATTAACAGAGATCAAAGGAACATGAATTAACAATAACCTAAGTATGAAACCAAGATATGGCTCAAGTGAATTCTTGACTGTGAGATTTTTAGAAAATGAGTAACAAGCTATTCTACTTAACAACCTAGCAATCTCAAACCACAAATACACTTGAATATACTAATTAAACATAAGAAACAAAGATAATGGCAATGATAAGCTAGAACACAGTTAGATGTAAAAATTTGTAAAGAAAACTTACAATAAGCACTTCAAACTAAACCAAGAACAAGAACCAGAGAACAATCCTATAGAATCTCCACAGATTCACTAACCCAAGGCCATCCAATATTTGCCCTGCTCCATTGCTTATCACCAAGAACTTGGAACTTTGACTTTCGTTGACTGTTTTTAGGTTTATGAAGTTTTTATATATAATCTTGTTTTAAGGTATCTAAAAGCTTTAATGAGCTTCTTAGGAGCTTATGTGAGCTTAATAGTCTCTATAATCTAACAATAACAAGTACACAACTTATTAAGAAATTTGATATGAAATTGAAAGTTGCATTAACTGAGATAACAAAACAAACTTGATTCTTATTGACTGCAAAGCTTACTAGTACACTGAGAATGCTAACCTGAAACTTTGAAAGCTTAAATTACACTTGAACTTTGAAAAGAAACTAATACGACATACACTTATTGAAAATAAACTAGATATTCTTCCACATTGCTTCTCTTGATCTTTATAGGTGAGAATGAGCATCCAGGTGTCCTTAAGGACTTTTCCCACTTCATCTGAGCCTTTGATTTTGTCCAATTGATCTCCACCGTTTAAATTAAATTTGGCGCCAAAAGTCATACACGTTAACTTGGGGCCAAAGGTCTGTAATTAAAGAATTTTGGGAACATGTGGAGGTGTCAGGGGACAAATGGGAAAGTTTGGAGGCCAAGTTGAGGCTATATGATGAAAACAGAGGATGTGGAGTGGTTTGAAGGGAAAATTGGTGGGAATTGCATTTAATGAGGTGTGGGATAAGGTTGTGAGGTGGAAAGGAGGTTAGGGGGAGTAGGGGATGAGGTGGAAGGGTGGTGAGGTGGTGGTAAAACCACCTGGTTTCTGGTTTACAGTGGTGAGGGAGGAGGGTGAATAGTGGTGTGTGGTTTGGCGGTATTGGGAGGTCAAACGGGGGTTTGACCCGTTCTAAATAATAAAAGGGAGTGGGCCAAGGGTTATTTTGGGCCTAGGGGGTGTGGGATGGATTGTGTATTGGATTTGGTGTGTTGGGTTTAAATAAGAAAACGGTCCGTTTGTATTATAACTCAACAAGGACCAATTTTGTAATTTTGACAAAATTAAGGGACTGATTTTGAAATTTTCCCAAAGTAGTTATAAGGATCAATTTTGTCATTTATGAATAACCCAAGGACCAAAGATGTGATTAATCCATTTAAAATATCCAGGGACCTTTTCTGCCAATTTCTCAAACTCTAGGGACCATTTATGTAACTTTGGATTTTTTAAGGGACTGAAGATGTAATTTCTCAAAATGTTATCATAAGGACCAATTTTGTCATTTAATAATAGTTCAAGGTTTATTTTTTATATTTTTCATTTTTAAAACCTTAAGGACTATATTTGACATTTTTCAAACTTAAGGGACTAAAGTTGTCATTTTGCAATTTTTTAACTTTAAAGGATTATACTTGACAACTTATGAATCCCTAAGGACCTTTGATGATATTTTTCATGTTTTGATTTACCAGGGACTAGTTTTGAAAACTTTTGAAACTTGAGGGACTGAAACTGCCAATTATGCAAACTTTGTACGTTTTTTATCTGTTTTTGCTTATTTTGCATTTGAAACATATAAAACACACTTCTAAGATATTTTAAGTATTTTGATGCATATTTGAGTGTTTTTTGATGTTTTGGCAGTTCAGATTGGTATAAAATGATGAGTATTTAGACACTCATCAGGATCACTACATAATTCGCTTGAAGAAGTGATCTTGTTCACTTGGCTTGAAGATTTAGGAGCTTCGTAGGATTTCATGAGAAACTTGACTTGGTCTTCAAGTTCCATGATCGTACGGTCGGGAGTGCTTGAATTGTTCGAAGGCAAAGATATTGCCTTGACCATTTTGTTCAAATCACGGGGATCATTCCAACTTTCGTTGTCATAGAGAGCAAGATCTTATATGAGTTCCCATGATTCTTCCGCATTTAGATCACGTAGCTTACCATCGGCCGATTGGTCAATGGTTCGCCTTGTGGAGAGATCGATATGGTCATAGAAAATTTGGACTTGAAGCCAAAGATCTATGCCATGATGAGGGACTTTTTGGAGTAAGTCCTTGAAACGAGTCCATGCTTCATAGAGAGTTTCACCTTGACGTTGTTGGAACATCAAGATGTCATTTCTAAGCTTAGTAGTTCTCCCCAGTGGAAAGAATTGAGCAAGGAAACGAGTGGTGAGATCATCCCAAGAGGTGATAGATCCCGCGGGAAAACGCTCAAGCCATTGACTAGCTTGGTCACGTAGAGAGAATTGGAAGAGATGCAATAGGGTCGTCTAGAAGTGGCAAATGGGTCGGTTCGGTTCGGTTTGGTTCATGGGTCAAATGGGTTATGGGTCAAATGGGTCATGGGTCAAATGGGTCATACTTTAAGAATGGGTTGAATGGGTCATGGATCAAACGGTTTGGGTCAGGTTGGGTTTTTTTTTTTTTTTTTTTTTTTGGTGGCAACCTGATTCAATGACTCGATAACATCGTTTAAACCGGATTCATAACAATCTGTATAACATTCTGCAGGTTTTTTACAGAAGAACATTTTTAAGCTTAGATGACGGAAGAACACTGCACAACATGCTGCAGCAGCATTGTATCACAAATACTAATATATTATGCATCAAAAGTTTGATGACTTTGTATCTTCTTTACCGTAACAATCTGTAATTTATTATGCAACAATTAAAATAAAATGTTTACATCAATAACAATACTATATCCATACAGAAAAAATGCCATAATTAACAAGTACAAATATTGTCATAATCAGTTTCTTATCAAGTAACAACTACTAGCCATCAGTTTCTTGGAGTAACACCTGGCTGGTCCGTACTGGTCTTTGCATCCATTACTTTCTAAAACAAAATTGACAAACTCACTCCTGCAATTGTAAAAACTAGTGTTACAACTTAGTAAACAAGCTCTAAAAATAAAACCAAGCATATATCTATGAAGCTGGTACTACAACTAGCTATAGAAACAAAAATCTCAGCAAACACTCTACTGGTTAATAAACTATGAAGCAAAGAAGAAGTCTAAATACCCATTGTTGGTGGTGCAGGGGTATGCACTTATGTTCTAAAAACTGTATTAGCAAACATTGCAATACACTAGCTGCATATATGTTCTACTTTAATCGACTGATCGACATTCAGAAGCCAAGCCATCATCAGAATTTCAGGATAATGTTCCAAATTTCATGCTTATGTTATCATGATACAGTTATATGACACCATTTACAACTTCAGGACATACAATTGCTCAAAATCCGAAATCTTGAAGTTGAAAAACAGACATCTCCATCATTCTTTGCATGGGTACTAAAACGTTTGGATTGATTAATTTACAAACTAAACTAACAAATTAATGAGCTCGGCCAAAATAATTAAACTAAGCTAGCAACGATCTCTGTTTGAGAACAGTTGAGATCTACAACACAAATATAGTTCTAGTATATGCAACTAACATACAAATTTCGACGCAAGTTGGTCAAACACAGTTGCTTTAAACCAAAAAACCAGTCTGTGACAACTTTGTAAAACTATTTTCTCAATTTGTTACCACAAAAATTGGATTTGAAGGCTTATGTAGTAGTATATATCTATTTGAGCTAAACTTACCCTAAGAAACCAACTAGCCAACCCTATACCCTATACTTCCATCTCACAAAATAGTCAGCTAACAACACATTTCATCTCACTAAAAAGTCAGCCAACAGCACATTCAATTAACAGCGTTAATGACCCGAATGGTGGTACATATAACAATCCTGAATCCTTGGCCAAAACCTGGTATCTAAGATGTATGCTATACCTGGTATAAACACAGACAGATATTACAGAAACTTGAGACAGACCTGCACATGTAATGCCATCACACTTCTCTATATCAACTTCTCATACATCATATCAACTTCTCTATATCCTCTATAAGTCCTTTCTTGATTTCTTTGTCTTTGTGCCTGATACCTTCACCTTCACCTGTACATGTATAAAAGATCAAGAATTAATGATCTATTATTCTATTATTAGAAGAAAAAAAAAACAATACATAAAAGAAGAATAAAATATAATACCTTCTTGATCGAATATCCAATCACGCGTGCATAACAAAGCCTCAACATTATCTGACAATAACGAACTTTGGTATTTGCTTAAAATTGACCACCGATACTGAAAGAGGATTCAGAAGCAACCGTAGTTATTGGGATGCTCAATATATCACGAGCCATTAGAGCTAACTCTGGATACCTCCCTTGATTCTCCTTCCAGTATTGTAAAATATTAAGATCGGGATGTTGAAATCTGTCAAGGGGTGGTTCCTCCAAATACTTATCTAGTTCTGACTTTTCTTTCACCTTTTTGTAATATTGACTCTTAAATGACTCAAAACCAGCCAAATAATCCGATGGATTCTCACCTGCAACATTTTGACTAGTTGTTATATTCAAATCATGCATCGCATCCGCACGAACCTTGTACCCAATGTATAACTTGCGTAAACCGCTCTCAATACTACTAACTTTATCAGTAAGCATTTCACCAACCATACCAAGTTTATCAAAACAATATTCAATGATCTTCATTTTATAACGTGGATCCAAGATAACTGCAAACGACAAAATCATACTATAAGTATCCCAATACTTTTCAAACTTTGTTTTCATCTCTTCTGCCATGACACTTATAACAGGGTCCCAACTGTCGGTTGCTTCTTGAATATGCAATTGGATTTTCCACACATTGTGAAAATCAAGATTTGAGGTGGGATACGAACTTCCAGAAAATAAGGTTGTAATGTCATAAAAAGGTTTCAAAATTTTAGTGATTTCTCTTATCCGTGCCCATTCGTCTTCTGTTGGACAAGTCTTGTAACTAGAATCGACTAACTTTAATCGAGCATACGCACGTTCATATACCAATGCACAATCAAGCATCAAATACGTGTAATTCCATCTTGTAAAAATATCTTGACGCACATGTCTACCACATTTTAGTGAAAGTTGTGAAATGCATTCGGCAAACTTACGTTTTATAGTTGTACTTCCTCAAACATACTTGACAGATTCCCGAACCTTTTCAATGGCACCTTCAATTACTTTCAATCCTGATTGAACAATTAAATTTAAAACATGTACTCCACAACGGACGTGTAAAAACTCACCATCGCACACTAACGCGTCTTTTAAACATAAATGATCTTTCAAGCATTCAACAACCCCATTATTATACGATGCATTGTCTAATGTGATAGTAAAAACTTTTTTCTCAATACCCCAATCTTTTAAAAGTTTATTTATGCACTCTGCCAAAACATGACCACTATGAGGAGGATGTACAACTCTAAAATTCAACACTTGTTTTCTTAAACCCAACTTTCATCGATGTAATGAGCGGTTAACGTCATATAGCCATCCGTAGTAATGGAAGTCCACAAGTCTGAAGTTAAACAAATTCTACTTGTTACTTTCTGTAACTTTTCTTTTAGCTTCATTTTTTCTCTCTCATAAATTTTCAAAACTTCCGCCTTTGCCGTGTTTCTTGTCATGGGTTGTGCTTCCGGATGTAAAAACATGTGTAATTCTCTTGTAGCATCATGTTCAACATAACTAAATGAATAGTTATGTTTAATGATAGAAGTAGCCATTTTCTCCTTATATATCTTTTGGTCTAAACGAACACGCTTTTGTGGTGGGTTGGATGCATCACTAACTTCAAAACACTTGTAAATATGTCGTTTCATGTTACTTGTTCCTGAAATTACATATTTTGTCCCACATGAAGTACAAATTGCCCTTTGAACACCATCAGGCCCTATAGGTACTTTCTCAAAATAAAGCCAAACATTAGACGTGTTTTACCCTTTGTTGTTGATGAACTGGCCTCTTCTTCATTCGCTTCATTCGTATTTTGTTCTTCAAAGCCTTCCACCAACATATTGACCAATTATTGCTTTAATCTGCATAGTAAGTTTGTATAGGTCTTAGACATGTTCATAATTAAGAAAGTAAGTGCCTACTGTATATCTCTCTGTAAAAATTGTTCATTGCAAATACAATTGCAATGAAACCTTTGCAAAAGATTACTGTTGACTCCACATAATTAACGAAGGCTACTAGTCTACAACAGAAGCAAGTCTAGATTAAAACTGCACAACTCAATATCATTGCTAGAAAAAAGTTTCTTGAAAATGGTTGTCTTAACGTTTCAGAAGCTGATTCAAAATCCCGCAAGATAGCTAAATCAATGTCCATGACATCAGAAGAGATGTTAATGATCAGCAAACATTACGCAATTGTCTTCAACGGTTGATATAACGAGGGAATTACAATATGGTCCGAACAGTGAATGCATCAGCTATTACACAGAAGTTACTTGAAACCGAACAGTTTCCTCCACTTACTGTTTGGTTTGCTATACTAGCTTAAATGTCACAAACGACTGATGTGCTTACCTAGCTAATGAATTGGCTATTGAGACTTGTTTTACGCTCCAAAATGGGAGGGTCCAAATAAAATTGTGTTATGATTCTGAGTCTGCTAATGGAACCTAATACAAGTGCTGTGAATGTTGCACCAAATGTGTATGCTCAAAAGTTCAAATTTACCATTTGAGCCAAATACAATGTTGTGACCTTTTTAAGCAGGTTCATGAGCAGGTCCTATTCCTATTTAACACTGAAGCACTAGTTAGAAGAATACAATGTTGTGACTTTTTTCGGGCTATGTGGAAGATATATCAGACTAGGTATTAAACTAGCCGACGAATCCGTACGATGGTTCAACTGGTCTAGCTGTTTTGGTCCTGTCAAAAGCATTGGTGATTATCTTACTTCATTCAATCTTCTTTTGCCTTTCGTATTTTTCAAACTTCTAGTATTCATGTGTAATTTAGTAACTTGCAAATAAGAACTATTGACTTAGTGTCAGTAACTTGTATTTTGAAATGCTGTTACCAGTGACTAAAAGATAATTAAAAACAAACAACAGATCATAGGAATAGAACTAATGGAAGTATAAAAGCGCATAGCATATATAAAGTCATATATTGTTGTTTTCTAACACATCAATAAGCTGATTAATTGCTAAAAGCACATTAACTGTACGAAAGTTATACAGTTTTGTTACTGGTTTGGACGGTATAAATAAACTTAATTGCAGATACCCAAACACCCTTCGGAATCCTTTCCTGATATTGAATATTTGGACTATATGTTCCATTTACTATTTATGATACTTAACCGATCAGTCTCAATCTATTGCATTAACAAGCCTTTACTAGTTGCCGACTTATGGTCTAGGCAATATCTCTCTGTATATGTCGCCTTTACTAGTTGCCGACTGCTAAAAATTATTTCATGAATGTCACTAGCTAAAAATTGTTTCATGCTAAAAATTGTTGCAAGACAAAGACCACTAACCAACAAAAACTCAAATAGGACACACTAACTGACTAACATAACAAATTCACACCACTATTCACTCACACTTGGTGTGCACCTCAATTCAACAAAGCTACATCATTATTCAAATGGGTCATAGTTAAACAACAAGAACTCAAATGGGTCATAGTTAAATAACAAATTTACATCATTATTCAATTAGACATTTCATCAAACAGTTGGTTGGCAACCCCAAAAAAACATGAAAATTTTACATGCTTACAGTGAGAAGCTTGGATACTAATTAACACAAAAAAAACATGAAAAATTACTTACGAGGATTGGAAAGTTGCCTGTTCCAACTTCTAATTCCTTCGTGAAAAAACACTTTCCTTCGTCCCATAGTTCAGTAGTTGTTTAGATATGAAAATTGAAAACCATTTGAGATAGATTTGGTTGGGTTATTTAGTGTTTCACTGACCCATTTGACCCGTTCTTATAACCATTCGACCCAAACATTTAATTTAAAGTATTTTTTAAATGCCCACTGGACCCAAACTTAATTTATATTGGACACCTAAATGACCCAAAATATCTAAATAATTATCCAAATGACCCAAACTTAATTCATTTGGATGGATTTTGCCACCTCTAGGGTCGTCTCTCGAGTTTCAACATCAAGATCTATAGAATCTACGATTTTGAGGAAATCCTTGAGAAGTTGATTAGGATCTTCGGAACGAAGTCCATGGAATGCACATCCGCTGTGCACCAACCGGATGGTGTCGGATCGCAAGGGAGACACATTGGCTCCTTGAGTGAGCTCAATGGTTTTTCGATAGCCTTGGTGGCTAGGACGGGAGTACTCTCCTAAAGTTCGGGATCTAGGAGGTTGGTTTGATTGTGGTGGGTTTTGTGGATGGTTTTGTTGTGGTGGGTTGATGGGGTCAAAAAGATTACCACCTTCCATGATGGCGGATGGAAACAGTTATGAACAAAGAAACGAAGAAAAAGATATACTAAAGAAGACCTATGAAAATAAAAATAAAAATCTTACTAGAAAGGAATCTAGCAAGTAGACCTAATAAAAAAGAAATTTCAACCTAGACAATAACTATTCCCTGGGTTGCGGCGCCAAAAACTTGATGTGTGGTTTTGCAACCTTGCAAAAGGTTTTACCTCTCAAGGGATCTTGAGAAGCTTGCAATCCCCACTAGGCAGTGTACCAGACCGTTGTAGTATAGTATAATGGCAAGTTGTAAGACCGTAGAACAACTTAAATCACTTATGAATCATGCTTAATCCTAGAGAGAGAAAGTAAGTAGAGAGAGAGAGTGAGTGGGAACTCTAGTGTGTGAAATAATGACCAGTGTTATTACTAAGAGAACCAACCTCTCAAATGAGGTTTACAAGAGTATTTATAGTTGTAGTCTAGGGCATTTCTTATCTTTTACATTATTACACTAATAGCCCTTAGACTTTTACAAAACATGAATACTAAACATAAACTTCATTATAATGTTATTCTAAAGCAACCTATTACTACACATTAATGACCGACACTTTTTATAAATAAAAATATGATTCTAATAATCTCCCCCTAAGTGTTGGTCATTGAGGTTTCGTGACGTCATCATCTTTGTCTTTAAACTTTAACATTCCTAGCTCTTGACGTTGATGAAGCAAAAAATGAACCGTTTTTAGGGGGTCATTTAAGCCCGGAATTGAATTTATTTGATCAAATATTGCCCTAAATCGTTTCTTTTGTGATTTTTGGTGCTTTGGAAGTGAATTCTGGAAAAGGAAGCATTTTGAACGTTTTTGGAGCATAAAAGTGAAGAAAACGGCAAAGACTTAATTTTCCATGCTGAGAATAGTACCTGACGGCGTCAGAAGTAGGGCGTCAAGAGTTATTTTGGTGACGGCCTAGAGCAGAATTACACTTGATGGCGTCACCCAAGGCCGTCATGTGTTAACTTGTCAAAACTTGCGCGCGGAGTAGCTGATATTGTTTTGGTCATAACTTTTACATACGAACTCGGATTTAGGTGATTCAAAAGCTCACGCGAAGAGGACGAAAAGATCTACAATTTGGTGAAAAAATGGTCATGACACCATCAAGTGTAACAGGCTGACACCATCAAGATGGGCCGACAGAAAATTAGCCTATACATATAACATCATAACTTCACTTTTTGTAAGCCCTAAACCCTAAGGTTGATTCCCGGGTTTAGGTAGGTGTTTTTCCAGCAACTTATAGGGTTTCAATCACTCCATAAATATCATGTATTGGTTTGATGATTCTATCTCAACTATGTCTTTCATTATTATTGTTGATTGTCCTTCTTTGATTATGTTTTGTTAATTCACCTTGTGTCTACTTATGTTTATGTGAAACTTGTATATAATTGATTAGATCTTATTGATTCCTTGTTGATGTTTGTGTCTATATTCATCAATTAGGCGTGACACTTCGATAGATCTAATTGGTTTAGCTTATAATTCTTGATTCCTATTGTCTCTTGTTTGGTTGATTGTATTCAATGTTAGGCTTAAGAAAACTGGCAGACTTCCATAGGGTAACATGCTTGAACGACTTAAGAAACATGAACCGATGTGTACTAGGTTTTTATGGTTGTATTTAATGCATGAGCGAATTCTAGTGATCCCATGTTAGGAGCTTCTTAGCCGACTCGACATAGGAGTGGAGTAGGAGCTTATAGGATTGGGGAAGTAAGTACGCCACCCCATGAATGCTATTAAGGAATACAACCCATCAATTTAAGCAAGGTGTGACAATTCAATAGGTAGAATTGGATAGCTAGCAAGGAGTAACATATCATAGGTAGACATGTTTCACTTATCTTATAGAACCTTAGTTTAGTTTTCTTGCACATTAGTTTAATTAGTAGTTTTTGGGTTAGTTGATTAGGAACTAATTTCGCCCCTCCTTCCAATACCCGAGATTTTTACCTGCTTTTCATAAAATATAAAAACATAAAAAGAATCATCCTTCACCTTTAGACCTAGTTAGATTAATTTTAATCCTAACGACACTATTCCTGAGTTGAACGATCAATCCCCTGGTACTTGTCACTATACTATACTACAACGATCAGGTACACTGCCTGGTGGGGGTTGTAAGCTTCTCGAGATCTCTCGAGAGGTAAAGCCTGGTGCAATCCCTACGCATCAAGTTTTTGGCGCCGCAGCCCGGGGAAATAGTTATTGTTTAGGTTGAATTTGATTTTTATTAGGTCTACTCATTAGATTCCTATCAAGTGAGATTTTTTCTTTTTATTTTGTAGCTTTCTCGTAGTCTATCTTTTCTTTTTGATTTTGTTTGTAATTTGCTTCAAATGGACTTTACACTTAGACTTCTAAGATTGCAAGATAAGGTTGAGTGGCTGAAACACCAAAGATTTCAAAATACCTCATTTAGAGACACCTATAAATCATATGAGCCTTTACCTAGGATAGATTCTTATGAACAACCTCCATGTTTAAGATCTAGCTTTAGTGAGGCCAATAGGAAATGCGACCTAGTTTGCTAAGGAATTATGGAGAGAGCCGTTGCAACAAATCATAAGTTGGATGAAGCATTAGGTTTGCTATTATCACTACCTAAGAAAACAAGTGAGGAGGATTTAGCCGAACATGATCACATTGATCAAAAAGACCTAGGTTTTATGATCGATGATGATGAATCTCAAGAAACAGATGATGAATCTATTGGGCAATTTGTATATAGCAGTCAGGATATTGAGGATGATCCTTATGATTCGGATATAGAAGTTGAGATGCCTAGAGAAGCACTTGAGATACTTGGGAAAATGTTAGGGTTAGATTATAATAAAACACATGTTGAGGATATAGGTATATTAACACATGGAATGATGAGGTCAATAACATAAGCCCACAAAATGCTCAAAGATCATTTGAGGCACACACACCGCCCGTGGCTTACCCGGAAGAAGTAGAAGAAACTTTAGGAATTCCGATGGAGGTACAACCCTTGGACCAGGCACCACTTGAGGATAAAGGTTTGAATACTTATCGTGATAACCTTACTCCTAGTTCTATGGAATTTCCTAGTGTTGATGAACTGGAACCTCAATATTTACATACCTTTCCATCCTTAGATATATTTCTAGGAGACAAAAGAGGAACCGACCCACCCATCAACCAATATTATCCGGGTAGTTTTAGGATGAAGGAAGCCATTCACTCACCCCCTTCACCTCACGTGGTATATTTTCACCCTAAGGGTGTGTATCGCTACTTTCACCCGCACTTAATCCTAAGTGTAGGGAAAACCTCCCCTATTTTCGTTAAATAAGGGTAGAGTCAGGCTTGTGACTCGAACAAAAACAAGCGCTTATTAGGAGGCAACCCAAGCTTTATTTATTTATTTGTTTGTTTGTTTGTTTGTTTGATTTTATTTGTTTCCGTATGCATGTTTTATTTTTGTTGTTTGTGGCTCATGTTTCAAAGTAAATTGTGAAAATGATTTATTTTGTTTTTAACTTCGTCTTAATTGCATATAAAGGTATTTTGCAAAAGATAAGTGTAAGGAAGATCCAAATTTGTTTATAAGAACGAAATTGAGCATGAACCACAACAATATTAAATGAATATGTGTATTAGTAATTGTTTGAGTCAAATGCTTGTATCGAGTCATAATGATGTTTTGCAGGATTTTCCAGGAAGTAAGGCATAAGTTTTTCCAGAAATTTTCCGGAAACTTAAAATGAGATTTCTGCAGGTCACTTCTGACGGCGTCAGGAATTAATTCCTGATGGCGTCATGTGTAAAATTCTGGAAATTTTGCGAGTTTTGTTTATACCGGGGTCTTAAAGTTTTTGTTGATTCTTTAGTTTGATAAACTCCAGGAAATCTGCAAACATTCATTCCACAAGCATTATATCTTTAATTGTTTTGTTTTTATTCCTAAGTCTGGAATTACATCTAGTTGTGAGTTTTCTTTGTTCAGATTGATGCTTTGGGTTTTTGTGATTGTTTTCTAAAGTTTAAGAGGTTATATATGACAAGAAGGTGATTTATATTCTGGAAGGGAAGCTTTGATTGTTCATTTTCTTGGAGGAAGATCTAACCTGGTTACCATATTATCCATACCGAGTGAATCAGGGGAGTATTTGATTTTATTCTTTTACCTGTTCTACTTTTACATTCTTTACTTGAACATTAGGGACAATGTTCATCCTAAGTGTATGGGGAAGGTAAATGATGATACCTTATAGGATACACTTTCACTTGAGTTTGTTTGTTTGATGGTAGGTGTGTAATAAAACTATGAGAAATACTTGTTAGTGTAATTTTAGCGCCAAATTTAAATTTTTTTACAACATTTAGGAGTGAAACTTTAGCCTTAGTAAGCATCTCATGGATAGGAGATTGTATGACTAGCACAAAACCGTACCATTCAGAAAAATTTTCCACCCAAATATGTGAGGTTCGCCTTTAGATTTGATAGGAAAAGCATTTACTATTAGTGCTTATGAGTGTACCGGTAGCATTTAGATTCTAGAACTTGCGTTAGTGATGCACCCCGAGACCGCTAGTGAGACTACATTCGTGTAGTAGGATTTACTACATGATAAGAGGCATTAGGATCACCCTTGTGTTAAACCCATATAATAATTACTTGACCATTTAAGTCATATTACTTGGCTAGTTAAGTCAATTAATTTTTCCCACACCTTAGCGTTGTACTCATTTTAAGTACACGAAACCCCTAGTACACCCCTCCGAGCCTATCTTTTCGCTTCTAACTTTAAGCATCTTACTTAAAGGAAGAATTTGTTACACCTTACTTAAATGTACACCCAAATCGCCTTAGCCTTCCATGTATGCACTCATTTTTAGTGCATTATTGTTATTTGTTAAACCCTAAGTTAATTATCTAATTGATTACATGGTTGCTAAGTCGAGTCATATCCTTGTACATATTGTTTTGGGACGATTGGGACTCATGGGTAAAGTACTTATTTTAGGGAGTAATGGGGAAGAACATCATTTATTACCCCCCATATGTACGTTAATTTTAAAAAGTACTCCAAGTGTTTTAATTATCTTAATTCGAGTCACTAGATTAGCTTATTGTAAAGTATGTAAAAATTCAAGTGTAAGTGGAATATTCATTCCCTATGCAAGGGTAAGAGTGTATACAAAAAAAAAAAAAAAAAAAAAAAAAAAAAAAAAAAAAAAAAAAAAAAAACCTACCATCCCTTTTCATTCTATGTTCATTTTATGTTTTTGTTATTTTTGATTTATTAGCTTAAGTCGAGTCTAGTCTTGGCTTAGCAATGCCATATTGTACATGTAATTAACTAAGATTATTAACTCGCCACCAGTAAAGACTGCCTATATCCAACAAAACCGTGTATTCCATATCCCTACACCTAACGTTACAACCCTTTAAAAGACCTCTTTGATAGTTTATCCTAGGTGCTTACGCCATGTGGTGGAGGTTTGATCCTTTCCCAAGCCTATGGTAATCTATTTTGCTATGACAGGTAGTGAGAGATGTTTTCCATTTCCATATTGTGATATATACTTTATTACACCCGAGAGATATGAGTATCTAAACACTATTTGTGAAGTGCTAGTGTATGACCTCCGTGCTTGTCTTTGGTCATTAGTGGAACGATTATTTGTTGTAATTACTTTTATATTAGTGTTAAATGACCCCTAACTTGTATTTTGACTAGAATAAAAGCGCATTTACTTGAGGACAAGCAAATCTCAAGTGTAAGGGTATATGATGAGGCAAAAAATGAACCATTTTTAGGGGGTTATTTAAGCCCGAAATTGAATTTATTTGATCAAATATTGCCCTAAATCGTTCCTTTTGTGAGTTTAGGTACTTTGGGAGTGAATTTTGGAAAACGAAGCATTTTGGACGTTTTTGAAGCATAAAATTGAAGAAAACGGCAAAGACTTAATTTTCCATGCTGAGAACAGTACCTGACGGCGTCAGAAGTAGGGCGTAAAGAGTTATTTTAGCGACGGCCTGGAGCAGAATTACACATGACGGCGTCACCCAAGGCCGTCTGTCAAAACTTGCGAGCGGAGTAGCTGATATTGTTTTGGTCATAACTTTTGCATACGAACTCGGATTTAGGTGATTCAAAAGCCCACGCGAAGAGGACGAAGAGATCTACAATTTGGTTAAAAAATAGTCATGACACCGTCAAGTGTAACGGGCTGACGCCATCAAGATGGGCCGACAGAAAATCAGCCTATAAATATAACATCATAACTTCACTTTTTGTAAGCCCTAAACCCTAAGGTCGATTCCTGGGTTTAGGTAGGTGTTTTTCCAGCAACTTAGAGGGTTTCAATCACTCCATAAACATCATTTATTGGTTTGATGATTCTATCTCAACTATGTCTTTCATTATTATTGTTGATTGTCCTTCTTTGATTATGTTTTGTTAATTCACCTTGTGTCTACTTATGTTTATGTGAAACTTGTATATAATTAATTAGATCTTATTGATTCCTTGTTGATGTTTATGTCTATCTTCGTCAATTAGGGCATGACACTTCGATAGATCTAATTGGTTTAGCTTATAATTCTTGATTCCTATTGTCTCTTGTTTGGTTGATTGTATTCAATGTTAGGCTTAAGAAAACTGGCAGACTTCCATAGGGTAACATGCTTGAACGTCTTAAAAAACATGAACCGATGTGTACTAGGTTTTTATGGCTGTATTTAATGCATGAGCGAATTCCAGTGATCCCATGTTAGGAGCTTCTTAGCCGGCTCGACATAGGAGTGAAGTAGGAGCTTATAGGATTGGGGAAGTAAGTACGCCACCCCATGAATGGTATTAAGGAATACAACCCGTCAATTAAAGCAATGTGTGACAATTCAATAGGTAGAATTGGATAGCTAGCAAGGAGTAACATATCATAGGTAGACATGCTTCACTTATCTTGTAGAACCTTAGTTTAGTTTTCTTGCACATTAGTTTAATTAGTAGCTTTGGGTTAGTTGATTAGCAACTAATTCCGCCCCTCCTTCCAATACCCAAGATTTTTACCTGCTTTTCATAAAATATAAAAACATAAAAAGAATCATCCTTCACCTTTAGACCTAGTTAGATTAATTTCAATCCTAATGACACTATTCCTGAGTTGAACGATCAATCCCCCGGTACTTGTCACTATACAATACTACAACGATCAGGTACACTACCTGGTGGGGGTTGTAAGCTTCTCGAGATCTCTCGAAAGGTAAAGCCTGGTGCAATCCCTACGCATCAGACGTCTTTAAGAATCACTAGATGAATCATAGTTCCAGTTCATCATGCTTCATGGTTGTTGAAGTGATCCAATGATGTCATCTGCCTTTCGTCACTTCTGTGTTTATGGTGGTTGTCTGTCATTCCAACATGCTCATACGTCTTAAGTCTTTGTCATACATACATTTTTTATTCATGTTCTTTCACTTTGATCTTTGTCACTTTACTTTGTAGATTCTTCTTTTTGGCGTAGAATCTTTCTTTGACTGTTGCTATCCTTTGATCTTTGTGAGAACTTTCCTTTGACTTTGTGATGCATGTATGAGCATGTGGAATCTTTCGCCATGGAGATGATGGTATAGCTGCAGGTAAACAGTTAGCAATAAACAACTGGTACTTACAGATAAGGAATTAGAGATCGTCAATAGCATAGTGTGAAGACTCCTTCTAACCCTTACCAAGGCCGTTCCCATGTCAGATACTCTCGAAAGAGCTTACGAGACCTACTAAGTAGCTCAATGACTGGGTGAGTCGCTGGGGATCACTCCACGACTGTAGATCGTTTGAAACCACTGCGAACACTAAGCGTAAACCATAAAGAATTACCGAAGTGACCTACAATCAGGGCTGCTTGATGTTGACCCTGGCAGGAATTTCCATTCAATCATTAAGAAAATACATAAGTAAATCCTCTCATAAACGTTCTCGGCAGATTGCTAAGATCTGCGTAGGACTATTAAGTTTACATCTGGTGTCCTTGATGATGAACAACCAGTGTAGAAATATCATGTGTTCCTATGAGATCTTTTGATGAATCTCGGGGCTCTAGACTCGATAAATGCACATTTGGTTTCCTATGCGGAGATTAGGGAGAGGTCTCCTGCTTCAATATTAACCATCTCTAAGAGACAGGTCGATAGATTACACCGGTTCCCCGTGAGAATGAAACAAGCTCTTTTAAGAGAACTTAAGTGGCTTAGATGGTTAAGTGCAGTGTGTCACTGGGTCCATGACGTCTTGTCTTCAATGCCGGCGTCACCTTAGTAACAACCAGAAGCAACCCGGTGTCTGCCCTAAGGTTGAACATATTGAGGGCTATTTCTTTTCACCCTTTCATTTGCTTTTCTTTTTAATTCTTCAACCCCTTCTTTCTCCTTTCTCATTTTCTCCTTTTTTCAATCGTATCTAAGGACTTCTAATTCTAATCTAATGGAATTGTCCTTGGGTAGATCCCTCCGGCTCTGGCGGATCATAGGACGGTTTTTCCTAACCTTAGTCACCTTATAACACCATGACTATCCTATAATTGCCATGAAACCATTTATAGAAAATCTCTCAAAGTGTTTATGATAATAAAACACATTGTTGCTACCACTTTGAGAGTTTTGCAACTTTTGAAGGACTCCCCCTTCACATGTGCTCATGAATTTTAAGAAATTTGCACATGCGTGAGGAGTTTGCACTTTTTGAATTGATCCACTTTCGGTGAACATGACCGATTCGAGACACGCTTACATCACTAGTTAGAATAGCTTGAAATTATTACTCATCATGTTCAAGTCCAAAGAAAGTCTCTCGAGACGGTACATTCTACTCAGACAAGTCCTATTCAAGACACGCTTACATCACTAGTTGGACTAGCTTGAAATTATTACCCGTCCAGGACAAGTCTTTTCGATTACTGACATTTAAAGCTTCGTCAATTCATTGGTACTATCTGAGTCAAGCTCTTTTGAGATTCATTCACAATCTTTAAACATCTTTGATCACATTTTAATCATGTCTTCTCCGCCTCAAAAATAGCATATCATGATATTTTTGATATCAACTGATTAAGAAAAAGCTTTTGGAGAGAAAGACAGATTTCATTTTGCATGAACGCGGAACAATTTTGTTTTTGAAATGCTCCCCCTCAAAACTCGCATATGTTTTTGACAAATTTTAAACTTTTTAAAGTTTAGAGGGAAGGAGTCTTCTTGAAGCAAAATTATGAAAGAGAAAGAAGTTTCAGATTTGTTGAATTTTGCATCAAGGTTTTTTGGAAAAACAAAGACTTCTCTTTGTTTGAATAGGAATGTCGCACTAAGGCGTACAACAGTGTCCATTTTTAGGATAAGTGCACTTTGTTGATGAAAATCATTTTTGCGTAGCACTTTCCTTTCTTTGAAAACTTGAGTTGGCACTCTAAAGTGTACACAAGTCATTTTGATGATGAGAACCGATTCTGATAGATTTTGAAAATCTTTTTGAAAAATCTTGAAAAGGTGGTGCTCATAATGTAAGAGAATTTTGAAATCTAATTTATCATTAGATCAACAATTATGGTCTTGAGCTTAAAGATTTTGAAAGGTTTTCTAAAGAAAACTCAAGCCAGATAAGTGTTTGGTTCTCGTTTTAGGATAAGTGCTCAAAAAATATTTGAAATCTTTGTTTGATTAAGCACTTTCCTTTCTTTGAAGCGCAGGTCCTGAACTGATGTGTCCAGAAGCCATTCGATTAAGTCCTTATTTGAAATCTTTTCGAGGTTATATACCCGGACTTAAGTTTTGAAAAGATTTCACTATGAAGCACGAGTTGTAAGCTGAAGTACTTACAAGCCATTGTGAAGAAACTTTTGAGAAACCACATGTTTTAGAAAAACATTTAAAGAACTCCCGTTCAAGCATCTGTATATGTCCGTGTCATTGTTGAATGACATTTCTAGAAACGTACAGAATATTGATTTATACGAGAGACATGTCGTGAGAAGAATATTTTTGATTTTTTGATTTTATATTGTTTTTGTATTTTTTGAAATTTTATATTTTTGTATTTTGTTTTTGTTTTTATAAAAGAAATGGAAAATCAAAAATAGAAGATTGAAAGAATGATTTTATAGAATTTATAGAATTTGAACCCTCTGAAGAACTAGGTTCTGAGATAGTTGAAGCACCTGCAACCAAAGACGAAGAGGTTTCACAAATAACAGTGTTAGAAGTACATGAATCATCACTCTGCGGGTGTTGACTATCAACGGTTGTAATGGTTTCTACTTCCTTTTCCTGATGATTATCACTATTATTTGTCTTGGTGCAACTATCAAAAATCTTTCCTATGGGAATCCATCTAAGACCAACTGTTTTAAAAACTTTTCCCGTGGGAATCCACCTAAGGTAAGATCTAGACGTAGTTTTCTTATCAGATGCAGCAGAAGTCTTAGTCTTGGAAAAACTACATCCTTTCGGTATCCACCTATTCTTAACCTCTTGCTTCATATCAACGGGTTTGTTTCTATTTGGTGTCTTAGTGGATTGTGTCTTGGCACTTGATTTTCCTTTCTTGAGAAATTGTGCAATACATGCATCGTGATTAGCTGAAAAAACACATTTTTGACATGTAGGACAGACAAATTCAACATTCTTGTTTAACACAACAACTGTAACTTTGTCACTACAGTCTTTTGGAAATTTTTTGTCGTTCGATGAGACTTTGGAATTCTTTGTGTTGCATTCTATGTTTCTATTATTCTCTTTTGTGCCACTACTCTTTGATGCACTCCAATCCCTAGTAGTTTGTTGATTGTTCCTAGGTAATGGTTTACTACTACTAGCAGTGCTTTGGAATCTTGTAGAATTCATCACACTAGGTTTTACACCTAAAATTCCATCTTTTCGAAGTTATGTCTTTTTCCTAGCTTCCTCTAGATGGTGATTTTGAACCATGTCATTAGAACCAACAGACACTTTAACAGTTTTTATGGTCACATTCGGTGTATTATTCCTAGAAGAGCCAGGTGTGCTCACATTTGTGTTTCTTTCAACAACCAATTTTTGTTTTTCAACAATCTTTTCGTTTTCACTTTGCTGGGGCAAGGGTGTTGGAGTGACTGGTTTTGTCAAATCCTTTTTCTCATCGACTGTTGGAGCAAACCGTGAAATTGACATTTTTGGTTTTTGAACCATGTTTGAAACATTTGGTTTCTCCGAAGTCGATGGTTTTACAAACTTAGTTTCCTCACCCTTCCCTTTTTGACTTTCAAGCTGAGCCCTCAAAAGATCATTTTGCTCTTTCATGTTCTTGAAGGCACGCTCATACGACAATTTGTCATACTTGCATTCTTCTTTTTTCCTATCAAGTTGTTTAAAACATGACACATTTTCTTTTTCAAACTTTATAAGAGCATTTTCATATTTGGAAACAATTTCGGAGGTCTCAGCTCTCAGTCTTTCATCGTCTTGAACCGAATATGTTTGTATGATGATAGACATTATATCAGTAGACAGAACTGCTTCGAAGAGAGAATCATTTAACCTTTCCAAAACATTCATGTTTTCACGGGTTTCATTAGCTTCGTTTACCAGGGATTTGTGGTCCTTGACAAATTCGGCCGTTTCTTTTAAGAAAGCATTTTCAAAATGGATTACCCTCGCACTGATGTTATTCAGTGGGATAGTAATTTCGTTTTCAAACACCTTTTTCTGTTCGATATGAAAACTAGAATGCAAGTTGGTAATACTGATAGTAGTTTTAGATTTAACAATATTTTGAAGTTCTTGAATTCTCTTTTTAACGTCATCAAGAATGTCTCTAGCCTCACTTGTATTAAAAGTGTTGTTAGAGTACATTTGTTCCATTTTTGAAAGAGATTTGGAAACAACTATCTTTTTGGAAAAGAATTTCGCGAATGGTCATTTTATGGAAAACACTGATGGTTCTGTTTGTGGAACAAAAGTAATTCCCGAAAGTTTGTTCAATTTGTTGTAATCAATGGGTTTCAAATCCTTTTGTTTCATTTTATTTATGCTCTCTTCGACAAGTTCCATCATTTGCACAGAATCCCGAACGACGGGAGGATCATGTTTGGTGTAAATCAAATTACCATTATACAAAACATTTTGTTCTTGCTGAGCTTTCTTGATATTACAAGGAGTTGTGTTACCAAGAGGCATTTTATGTTTTGTATGGTAAATCGGATTAGTTTGATTTGAAATCATTTTCATTGTTTGACTTGACTGACCCGACTTAACCACCAATTCCTCTAGATGTGTGATGAGAGCTCAAACACTCATCATTTTTTGTCAAATCTAAACTGCAAAACATACAAAAACACTCAAAAATGCATCAAAATACTAAAAATATTTCAAAATTGTGTTTTATATGTTTTAGATGCAAAATGAGCAAAAACAAATGAAAAACGTGTAAAGTTTGCAAAATTGGCAGTTTCAGTCCCCTAACTTTCAAGAATTGGCAAAAATAGTCCCTGAGTACTTATTTGGAAAGAAAAGTCACCAAAGGTCCTTTTGAAATCATAAATTTTCATATTTAGTCCTTTGGTGAAAAAGTTAAAAGTTTTGAGAATTTACAAAATTGGTCCCTGAACTTCATAAATTGGCAGAATTGGTCCCTGGTGGGAAATTTTTGGAAGAAAAACCATTTTTTTAGTCCTTGGAAACTCAAAGGTTATCACAAATAACCTTTTGATGAAAAGTTTGATGAAAATGCGGGATTAGTCCCTGGACTTTCTAAAATGACAAAATTGGTCCCCGGATGTTAAAAACTGGAAAATTAACTTTTATGGCTTTTGGATTATTGGAGTTTGGCAAGATTGGATCTTATGAGTACTTTGGGGAAATTTGCATTTTCAGCCCCTTGATTTTCAGTTTATACACGTTTGGTCCTTGTGTTTTCTAGGCTAAAGTAAATAAGCAAGCCCACCGAAAATCCTAATCCACTAAAACCCAACCCCTAAACACCAGCCCAACACCATTACCTGGCCCAACCACAAAACAAACACCCCGTTTTCACTAATAAAAAACATCCCAGGTCAAACTTTGACCACCTCCTTCTTCCCACACCCACTTGGCTGCTACTACCCTGCCAACACTCAACTTCCTATCCCTCCACCTCAACATCACCAACCCCTGTCCCCCCAGCTCACCACAACACTCCAAAACCCATTTAATGCCTTGAAATCCCTCCAAGTTATCACAGCCAGTTGATAACTCTTTTTCCCGCCAAAAATCTTTAAACGGCTCAGATGAGTTTCAAGCATCCAATGGTTTAGAACAAAAGTGGGAATACCTAAGAAACCCCCAAGGAGCTATAAAAGTCAAGAGAAAAAGAGAAGAAGGGAGAGTAGTTAGTTAATATAGTTTCAGTAGAGTAGTTTAATGTCGCAATAGTAGAATTAAACTTGTACCTTGTTCATTTCAGTTAAAAACTTGTATCCTTAGCATTTCTAGTGTAATCTTAAGCTTTTCCAATCAATAAATCAGTTCAATCTTTTGTAATTCACAATTTGCAATTTTTACTTGAAAAACTCATTTTAGCTTTGATGTTATAAAAGTTGTTGTTTTATGGTTATTGTAGCTCATATAAGTTATAAATAAGCTTTTAAAAGTTCCCTTAGCATTTTAAATCAATTTCCTTTCATATACTAAAAAATACCAAAAATACCTCAAAACTAGCTAATAAATAAAAAATAAGTGTGGAAGAAGATTGAAGCAAAGAAGCCTGGTGGATTTTTGGATTTTCATGGTTTAGAACTCCATGGGGACTAATAGGAATATGTTTTAGAGCCTTGGTACCTCATTTCCTAGCATGGATCCTTTGTGAGCTCAAATTTCAACTTTTGCAATTTTACTGTAGATCATCTTGTTTAGTGCTAATCTGTGTTGTTTAGTGTTTTATTTGGTACATGTTGGTGAAAATATTGCTTAAGAATTTATGTTTGTTCAATAAAATCCATGGTTGCTACATTTCTCATGTTCACTGTTAGGATTAGCTTGTAGATGGATTCATGGTTTTTGTTATTACTAGTGGTAATTTTGTGCTTAGAATAATCTCTTTGGTCATTATAATTTCTTGCAAATCAGTTTTATGGACTAAACCTCAATAAATCTTTGAAAAAGCTTCATAGCCTTTAGTTAAGGGACTGTTTGGATGTAGTGAGTAATGAGTGTTCAGGAGTGTTTTTGTTGATGCCATTTGTTGAGACAAGTCTTAGTAGGTTACAATAACATCATTGTGGCATAAAAACCAGACCTTGTTTACAAGAAAGTCAAAATCATCTCATAATCCAATTTTTGCATTCACAGTTAGTTTTTGTTGTTGCATAATCATCATTTTAGGTACAATTGTTGTTAAGATAGCTTAATTTAGTCTTACTTTAACTTATTACATCATTTTTAGTCATTAGGATCAGATCAAAGCTCACCAAAGTCAACCATTCTCAAAATAATCAAAAAGTCAAAAAGTCTTCGACTGCAGAAATAGTTTTTGATTTTTCATTTCTTCGTTATAATTCCGTTTGATCTGAAATTTGATTTTTAGCTTATTTTTTGGCTTATCCACTTGCTAGTATTTTTATTTTAATTTTTAGATTTTTTTTACAAGATAAATCACCTATTTTTTGGGTGCAAAAACACGTATTTTACTGCAGAAATAGTTTTTGATTTTTCATTTCTTCGTTAGAAATTTGGTTTGTAGCTTATTCTTTTGCTTATTTACTTAGTGGTATTTTTATTTTAATTTTTAGATTTTTTTTTACAAGGGTAAATCACCCATTTTTAGGGCTGCAAAACTTGATTTTAGCAAATACTTAAAAGGGGTGTTTGGAATTGTTAGTTTGACTATGTTGTGATTGTCATTTGTGGCCAAAACCTATTTAGGCAACTCACCTAGGACCTAACTAACTCTAATCAACTCTTATCTTGGTCAATTTCACAATGAAAGTCAAAATCACCATGTATGTCCCTTAAACAGTTAACTGTTATGGATTTGGAATCCAATTTCCTACATATCATTGCACAAGTGGTGAATTTAGAGTAATTTAGCCTTGTTATATTTTATTACATCCATCTTAATTATCAAATTAGGAATCAAAGTTCATTTAAGTCAAATGTAGTTCAAAACTGAAAAGTCAAAATTTCATCTTTTGTAGAAAATCCAAATCTTGGGGGAATTTTCGTGAATTTTGTGTAAGGATTCAGGCCCTGAGACTTTCACACATTGTACTCCCCCAACTTAGCTTTAGGAATCAGGTTTCATCATATTTTTGTGATTTTTTTGGTGGGCCCCACATTCACCCAAAACAGCCTGCAGACCACCATAACCACTGCTGCATCAGCAGTCCCCCATCCATTGCCTCCACTTCTGTGAGTCCCACAGGACTCCACAGTAGGCCCCACATCCTCCCCCTTGGTTCTTTGGACTCCCCTCTTGGCCTTCTCTCCATTCCAACCAAGCTCTTGAGCTTACTCTCCCTTGTGGGCCCCCTAGAAAGCATCAAATGTTGTCCCATTTCTTTGTACAAAACAAGTTACCAAGTGCTTATTTGAGTGCTTATTGCTTATTCAGTGGTACCCTTTAGTTGTTCTAGCTTCATTCCTGTCCAAGTAACTTAGTTGAACCAAGTTTCACCACTGTGGACCCCACAGAGGGTCATTTCCATCAAAAAGTCAACAAAAGTCAACTGTCAAACCTTTTAGTGTCCAATTTGCTTATTTTTAAGCTAGAAAAAAGTTGTCTTTACAAAAGTTTTCTATTTTTAGTATTTAAATAGTATTCCAAAAGAAAATCCAGAAAAAACAATTTAATTTTAAGTGGTAGTTTCTATTTAATGTAATTTAAATTTTAATTTTCATTTTTAAATTTGTGTTAAGCACTTAGCTTTTTTATATTTTTCTTAAATTCCTTTTATATTAAAGTAATTTTAGTAATTTACTAAGTTATTTTGTTATTTTTAATAATTTAAATTAATTAAAACTAGTTAAGTAATTAATAATTAGTAATTAATTAATAATAAATAATTAAATAGTGTAAAATTTTATTTTCTTTTTCTTAAAATTTTCTTTCATTATTAGGTTTGTAAAAAAGTCATTTTCACCCCCTGGGGGTTTTCAGATTTCAGTTTTCACGTTTTATTTTGTACGTTTACGTTAATTTAAATATGACGTACGCGTTTTTAGATTTTAAACGTTTCTGGGTTTTCCAACTTTCCAGTCTTGTTATAATAGCTTATTTAAGCTATTTCCTTGTAGATTTCTTAGTTCAAATCAATCATAATCCCCTTTCTGTCCAAATTCACCCGATCACAAACCCGTTTGAATACAATCCACACCTCGTCGGGACATAACGACCCGGGGAAACACTATATTCCGCTGAGCATTGACTCTAGGAAGTTTGACCTTGTTGATCATTTACTTGGTCAATTTAAGTTGACGGTTTAGGGCCAATCAATGTGCAATCATGTGTTCTGACTCTACGATTTCTTCCAATATCTTCTTTCTTTGCAAATTCCTTTTTCAACTCATCCCTTTCTTTTTCAAGATTGGAATAAGCTGATTTTTATTTAGAAAGTTGGTTTTGAAAATCAGAAATTTTCGCGTTTAAAGCTTTTATCTTTTTGAAAGAATTAACATCAAGTGTATCAAACTTGATTTGCAAAAGTTTTTCCCTTGAAACGGAATTTTGATAACCAGTTTCTAATTCAGACAATCTTTTGTTATGAAACTCAAAAGCATTAACGTTTTTCTTGTAACTGTCAAGCTCAGCGGTCAATTTAACATTCGCGGCCTTAACATCGTGATTTACCTTTTTCACTTTCTCAATTTCAATGCTGCAATTATTCAATAAAGATTCAAAGAAAGCACGGGTTTCCTCATCATTAGCACCATTTTGTGCAACTTGAACTCCATTAGGATCCATATCTGGAGTTTCATAGTTAACATTGCTATTAACTTGTTCCCCCACATATGTATCATAATTAGGTTCAGGTGGCACATAATGTGGCTTCTCATGAGCAAGAAAATTAGCATCATTACCATGATTTGGTACCTCATAGAATGGATCTGAATCGTAAGTAGGAGGAAGATCAGAATCACTGCTTGATGTTGTTGCCTGCTGATTTGCCATAAAGTTGTAGGTTTCATTGAGATCTGCTGAATTGTCATTAACTCTTGTTGAAGCTCTAAACTCATTTACATCAGCAGTCAACGGTATTCCCGATTCTTCTTTATTGGCTAGCATCAGCAAGTACTGGATCTTTTCTACCTTTGTCATTGCATTGACATTGTAATTATTACCAATATCACTGCTGTGACTTGTTGATGTAGGTTTCTGAAGCGAAGTCATGAAACAATCAATCCTATTTTGATTAAGCACATTCTGATTCACAATCTGATCTATTTGATTTCCAACATACTGCCCTGCATATTGCATCTGATTCCCCATCTGTATACTCGAAGCATATCCTTGTTGATTGTTGTTGTGTTGTTGGATGTTTAATGCCTTGAAGAATAAGGCAAAACTACTAGACAAAGTACTTGTGAAACTGTCATGGTGAGTTGCCATTGATTCAATTCTAAGTGAAAAGTTGTTCTTAGGATCTTTTGAAAGATAACAAAGGTTGTTGTTGAAGATTAGATGTTTTGGTGAAGTTGAAAAGCGTTCTTGGATGTTCTTTAGTGATTTCGAATTTTCCCTCCAAAAATAAAATTTGAAAATTTCCTCGACCAAAATTTGAAAATCACTATTGAATGCAATTTTAAGGTTACCAGAAAAATTTGAGTTTTAAAAATTTGACGCCAAATTTTACCGAAAAAATTTGAATTTTGGCCTAAAAATTTGAATTTCGGGTCAAAATTTGAATCTCGCGTAAAAATTGAACGTTTAGTCTCGTGCAAAAAATAAATTTTACTCAAATTGAACGTTTACCAATCTTTTTTATTTTTTTTTTTTAACTCGGTAAAGCTTGATTCTTGTCTTAACTCGGTAAGTCAAGTCCTTAACTCGGTATGTTCAAGTATTTATAGACTTTGTAACTCGGTAAGTTTTCTCAAATTAAGCTAACTAACTCGGTATGTCTTAAAGAAATGTGTAACTCGGTATGTTTTGATGGTTGTCAAACTCGGTAAATCCGCTACTCAAGTTAACTCGATAAATAGACGCAATTTGAGCAGAGTTTCGCCTAAGTATGGAGTACAAAGATCCTTACTCGATAAACGATAAGGAATGGCTAACTCGCCAGAATTACCTAACTCGGTAAAGCTTACCCCAAACTCGATAACCAGAATTACCTAACTCGCTAAAACTCAATCAAACTCGCAAGAAACTGGTCTAACTCGCAAAAAAAATTTCCAAACTCGAAAAAAATTTCCTAACTCGAAATTTTTTTCCTAACTCGAAAAAAATCTGATGAACAGTAACGAGATCCGAAAAATCACCTTAAATCCTAGTTATTTCGACCAAATCTAACCTAAAACAACCTATATTATCCCTTGGCTCTTGATACCACTTGTAGGACCGTAGAACAACCTAAATCACTTATGAATCATGCTTAATCCTAGAGAGAGAAAGTAAGTAGAGAGAGAAAGTCAGTGGGAACTCTAGTGTGTGAAATAATGACCAATGTTATTACTAAGAGAACCAACCTCTCAAATGAGGTTTACAAGAGTATTTATAGTTGTAGTCTAGGGTATTTCTTATCTTTTACATTATTACACTAATAGCCCTTAGACTTTTACAAAACATGAATACTAAACATAAACTTCATCATAATGTTATTCTAAAGCAACATATTACTACACATTAATGACCGACACTTTTTATAAATAAAAATACGATTCTAACACAAGTACCGGAGGATTGATCGTTCAACTCAAAGAATAGTATTTGCTAGGGTTAAAACTCAATTAAACTAGGTCTAGAGGTGAGGGATGATTCTTTTTGTATTTTTATACTTTATGGAAAGCAAGTAAAAATCTCGGGTTTAGAAGGATGGGCGGAATTAGTTGCTAGTCAACTAACCCAAATAACTATAAATGCAAATAAAATAAAATAAAATGAAACTAAAGTAAATTTGGCGAAAACAATAATAAGAGAAAATGTGTTTACTTAGATTTCACTACTCCCTAGCTATCTTTTACCGGTTGATTAGTTTGTTACAATTGCATGGATGACGGGTTATATTCCTTAATACCATTCTTAGGGCCGTGTACGATCTTCCCTAACTCTATAAGCTGCTACCTCTTCCTATGTCGAGCCGACTACTAGCTCCTAACATGGCCTCATTAGTAGTTACCTATGCATTAAATATAACTAATTTATCGTAGTACACATCCGATCATGTTTCTTAAGACGTTCAAGCAAGTTACCAATTGGAAGTCTGCCAGTTTTCTTAAGCCTAACATTGAAATCATTCATCCACAACAATTATAAATAAACAACCAACCAATAATCAATACCTAAGCTTCATTACATCTAAGCAAACACAAAGAAAACCTAGCCTAGCATGTTAAAGAGAAGACAAGCATAAGATAGAATCAAACAACACATAGACATATTGAATAATTATTGGAAAACTTATCTTCAATTAAGCATGGATGAAACAAGGGTTTGAAACCCTTAAAAATACTATAAAATTCGTCTAGGGTTTTCTCCTCTCCAAGTTGCACACAATGAATGAAAAATCAAAAACTATATATAGATTATTGGGTCTGACGGCGTCAAGAGTAAGTTCTGACGCCGTCAACTCGCCGCCATAATTATCATCGTATTGCCTAGATCCACTTCTGACATCGTCATGTGTAAACTTCATCTTGGCCGTCACATGCAAATTGCTCTTGACGGCATTGGTGACGCCGTCACGTATAATTCCTCCAAAAACTCTCTGGCGTGTCACGTGTAACTTAATTTATCCACCACTTTGTCAAAGGGTGACCGCGTCATAAGCATATCCTGACGCCGTCAGGTACATTTTTCAACATGAATTTGAGACTTTGTCGTTTTCTTCACTTTTTTGCTTCAAAAACGTCCAAAATGCTTCCTTTTTCATATTTCTTCTCAAAAGTACCTAAAATGACAAAAGGAACAATTTAGGGCAATATTTGATCAAATAATCTCGACTTTGGGCTTAAATGACCCTCTAAAAGTGGTACACTTTTTGTCTCATCATATATATATATATATATATATATATATATATATATATATATATATATATATATATATATATATATATATATATATATAGTGTGACTAATGTATCAAACTCATTTGTATCTGTCACACATCCCAAATTATAAGTGACTAAATAATCCCATTTTTTCCCCAGTTACCTCTAGCTACATAAATATTCAAATGTGTGACAATAGAATTCCGAAATGGTCACACAAGTCGGATCAAGTGTGGTTGTTTATTTTATTCTGGTACATTTAGTCACGTAAATATGTTACCATATGACAGTTCAAAAAATGCTATGTGTGACGAATACCAGTTTTTGTACTAGTGCAAATTTTAGACCTTTTTCAAGGGTTTCATACCCTTGTTTCATCCATGTTTAATTGAAGATAAGTTATCCTTTAATAATTCAAATATGTCTATGTGTTGTTTGATTATTTCTTATTCTTGTCTTTCTATTAACATGCTAGCTTAGGTTATCTGTGTTTACTTAGATCTAATGAAACCTAGTTGTTGATTATTGATTGTTGGTTTGTCATTGATTATTGTGGGTGATTGATTTTAGCGTTAGGCTTAAGAAAACTGGCTAATTTCCTATTCGGTAACTTGCTTGAACGTCTTAAGAAACGTAATCGGATGTGTACTATGGTTTTATTAGTTGTATTAAATGCATAAGTAACTATTTGTGTGGCCATGATAGGATACTAAACGTGTCATCATAGGAAGAGATTGAAGCTTATAGAGTTGGGGAAGATCGTACACGGCCCCACGAACGGTATTAAGGAATGTAATCCTTCATCCACACAATTATGACAAATCAACTAATCAATGAAAGATAACTAGGGAGTAATGAAATCTAAGTAAATACACTTTTCTCCATATAGAAGTTCCTAAATTTTATTTTCTTGTTATTTTATTTTTATTGTTTAAGTAGTTATTTGGGTTAGTTGGCTAGCAACTAATTCCGCCCACTCTTCCAATACCCGAGATATTTACTTGCTTTCTATAAAATATAAAAATACAAAAAGAATCATCCCTCACCTTTAGACCTAGTTAGATTAGTTTCAATCCTAACGAACACTATTCCCTGTGGAGAACCATCAATCCCCCGGTACTTGCCACTCACTATACTACATCGGTCAGGTACACTGCCTGGTGGGGTTTGCAAGCTTCCCAAGATCCCTTGAGAAGTAAAATCTTTTTCAAGGTTGCAAAACCAAGCATCAAAACACTAATTCATTAATCGTGAACCATAAACCTAACTTAATGCATTAGAACCCTAATTATGTAAGCAGGATGACAACGAGTACCAAACCGGTAAACAACTTATAAATAACATATTATCATAACTTGTGTAGATCCATTGAAGAAGGAGTAGCTTGTGATTTTCCTTCGATTATTCGCTTGCACTTGTTTCATTATCTCATCCACCTTAAGGTGAGTTTTCGTGGCCCAATTTTCACAATGTTTTCATTGGGGGAGAATGATACTCAAATTCATTTTATGATATGCTCAACTTTTATTCTTATTAGACAAGTGTGTGTTTATAACTATTTTAGGTGCTTTAGTAGTGTTATCAGTGTATTCAATATGTCATGGATTTATTTCCACTCGACACACCATGGTTATTCAAGATTATTCAAGACTCATGTAGTAGCTCCAGCTGGTAGGCTTTGCATGTTATCAGTATATTCAATGTGTGGTATTCAGTTTGTGATGAAGGTTATTCAATTTGTGCTACTTGCCCTATGCTTCATATATATGCACACCTGTCTCAAACACTTATGCATGGCAAACTGGTTTAGGTTTACTTTAAAACCATGAACTCACCAACTTTATGTTGACATTTTAGAGTATCATTTTCAGGTGATTGATAGTGATTTAATGAAGGCATTGCATTTTGAAGTTATACCTTGTTCTCATTTCAAGACCGAGTTAACCTAGTCAAGACGTTTTCTAAAGACATTATAATTGAATCAATTTAAGACTTATGTTTTTATTTATTCAATTTGTATAAAAATCTTTATGTAACATTATAAGTTTATTTCTTAAATCATATATGGTATTGTTCTACTATTTTATGCATTGATTACATTTCATTGAACCTCGTGATTTCGCTCTTAGCAGGGTGTGACAGAATGGTATTAGAGCAAGGTTATAGAAAATGTCGGTTTTCTAAATAAAAACCCCAACTATAACCAAACTAAAGTTTTAATAAAACCCCGAACATGGTACAAGTCGATTAGCTAGAGCATTTCATCATTATTTCTAAATTATGCATAACCTGATTAACTATGCCTAATTCAGGAGGAATCATGGAATGATGGGGGTATCCACCTCAAATCATGTTTGGTTGGACCCAAAACCTAGGTCAACTGAAATTGCATCAGTCTTGTGCATTTGTCCTTGCATTATATGAATTATGTTTTCATGTTTGTGCTGATATACGTGCTATTATATATACGTTGTTGCATTAAGATGATTACTAGAGTTTAACGATGCCTTATTTTTGTCATGCTTTGTCTGGTTGTTTTTGTACATCTTAGGATACCTTATATCATTTGTCCTAATCGAACACTATTTTGGAGGATCGGTATTGGATATGTTGGTTCTTGCTAATGGTCTTAACTCAGCTCCAGTTAGTAGATGACTAATTGAGAGGTCATTGTTGGCCACACCCTTGAGATACTGTATTCGTTATGCTATTATGGATACACTGTAGTGGATATATTATTTTGGAGTATTAGTATGAATAGTAGTATGGATACATGATGCATACTTATTTACTTATGCCTATAAATCTTACGCCTTGCCTATCCATACTCCACTTATAGCATGCATCATAGGTACATCCATCTATGAGATTTCTTATGTTGCCCTCATTGTTCTCATTCTTATGAGAATTTACCTTTCATAAGGGACAAATACGAGAAGGTACATTCACATCTAAAAAACACTTTTGAATATTGGTAAACAAAAAGTAACACATTCTAATTTTTTATTCCGTAACAGAGTGATAATAACTTTGTGCCGTCTAAGATTACAAATATCATCGGTACCAAATATACCTTCAAGGTGTTCATGGATAAGTTCAACGTAACAAAGTTGTTGCCTTTGTTTAATGTCTTACGTATGTCTGCTGATCCACAAATTATTGACTCGTTGCAAGCGTCTGCTACACCAGTCAAGGTACTAACTCATTAAAGCTGGTACCAATAGATTTGTTTATTGTGTTCTCAATTACAGTCAAATGGTACACATTAATTCCTATGTTTTAACAGCCGGACAATGAACCTACAAGTGGCAGCGTACTAGTTGTCGTACCATTTATAAGTTTAATTACTTATAAAATGTTACAACCTATCTCGTAATGTTTTTATATAAACCATCTGAACTAACTATGTGTTTTGTTCTGCCAAGGAATTGGAATCACAGACGGATGACAACACCACTCCTACAAATGCAGACAAAACTGGTGTTAACAACAAGCGTCCAACAGACGATGAAGCCGATGGAAGCATTATGGTAAAAAGGCAGTTGTTCAGATCAAGATGGAGAAAGAGCAATGAATGAATTCATTGCATTGTTGATGTCTTTTGGACAATTTTGGTTTTAAATAAATCTCTTTGGACAAGTTTTGTTATCTCTTTATGGTTGGGGAATCCCAACCACTTTTACGTTGTTATTTGGTATGAAAAAATACTCTAGGACAATATGCTTGAATGGGGAGTCCCTTCATTTTGAATGTTCATCAAGTTAATTGGATGTTTATTATTTATGTGTTTTAGGGAATGTTTATGCCATCTTTTACCATTTAGGTTTTTTTTTTCCAGGTGGTATGTAAACTTATTGTGTGCAACTTATACTTGACTTTTTATCTATACAATGCATGTTTGCATGTGTATTTTATATTTTTCAGATTTCATGTGCCATCATTGGTCCTACAAGCAAATAGACGGATTGCGGTGAATGACTGCAACTGTATGATTAACTATGCTTGCATAGAATGTACTTTTAGAAGGATGAAAAGGATGATCAACTGTGACAGTATAGAATATACTTTTAGATTATACTTTTAGAAATATTGATTTTGTATAAAAGTTGTTAACTACAATGTTTACTTTTACAAATTTGTAAATATATTGAAGAAATTATGAAAGTTTATTATGTCATTTGTTTTTCAAACAGTCGTACACGCCTTGAAACTACACTTAGTTTATATTCAGTCAATTGTACACCACCTGCAACTCTACTTACTTTTGAAGCTTTAATTATCCTTTTAAAAATTTGCCAACTTGAATCATATATGTGAAATCGCAAATATTTATTATCCTCCATCATTTATAAATTATAAACAATCATATAATTGTCTAAAATAGAGGCCCTTTAATGTTTTTATATCCTTTCTAAAATTATAATCTTGCAAATATTAATTATCGTCAATCACTTCTAAATACCTAAACAATCATATAATTTTCTAAAATTAAGACCCTTTAATGTTTTTAAATACTTTCTAAAATTATAATAGTGTGTATATGCTATAAATATGTTCAACATCACACATTCACCACTTATACACTACAATGCCTCTACAATTCAACAATGGTAATCGTAGGATTAGGGCTTACAAGTAAGTTATACATTTTGCTTTTTATTTGAAAGTCATATATTTCATGTTATCTAATTGTGTAATTTTTCTTTATAACAGTGAATAGGGTGTCGCTCCTCCTACCATTGACATATGCATTCATCATATGGTAGAGTTGTAACTACAAATATACTTTACGATTATTGGGGCGGCAATAAACTTATGATATGCAAATGTTTCAACAGACAATTTAACACTCACCGCCATTAGACGATTAGTTGCCCAACATCTAAGTCAATACACTGATGTATTTGCTTACTACTTGCGTGTTCCGACTGTCCAGATTGAAGAAGAAGATAGTCTTCGTAAGATAGAACATGATTTTTATGTCAAGGCATGGCTATCCGATATTCAAACTAAATTGGATATAAGGTAGCATATAACTTTTTTATAATACTTCTTTTGACAGCCCGGACATGCTGTTGTATTGGCAACTATCGTATGTTTGGAGACTGATAATTCTTGGTTCTACTTTAGCTGCTCTGAATGTAACATGAATGTTACATATTTGAATGATGCCATTGAACTTGAAAGTAGAATTTCTTATGGCATACCAAGAAAAGATGATATGTAGTGTAGGATTTGCAAAACCAAACCAGAAATTGTTATCCTTAGGTATTTTATTTACCATTCACTTATTATTTATCCAGTTTATATTAATGTTAGTTCATGGTATAATACATTTACTAAACTTACTATAGGTTTAAGGTCTTTGTCAGAGTTATTGATAAGAGTGGAAGTACTTGACAGAGAAATCTCTAGGATTATCAACAACAATGCTCTGGAATTGCTAAAAATACAAGAACATGTTTAACTAACATATTTTACATTATTTTGTGGTTTAAATAAATTAGTTTGTGAATTTCTAACTTTGCATATTTTGTTGCACAGTCTGTTGATGTAAACTCTTTCTCCCCAGCTTTACAACAACTCATGGAGAGTAAGTTTGCTTTTAAAGTCGATATTTCTCACTATAACATTGAGAATGAGTTGTATGTCTACAACGTTACCAAAATGACCAATGATGAACGTGTTATATCTACCTTCTTAATACGATTAAGCAAATCATACGTTCTTTTTTTTAAACATACTTGCAAGTACACATTCTCCTTTTATAGTTTCCTCATAACTAATGATATTTTTCTTCATTATTTAGGAATCCTTATACTACGACCCAGGCAACGTAGGAAAGGACAACAATACCAGGTATCAAGAGACAATGAAAGTGGATGTTATTGACAATGAATCCGCAGACAACAACGATAATAAGAAGCTACATTGTGATCAAAAGAAATATATATATATATATATATATATATATATATATATATATATATATATATATATATATATATATATATATAAAATATATATATATATATATATATATATATATATATATATATATATATATATATACATATATATATATATATATATATATATATATATATATATATATTGAAAACCATTTGGTACACATATATTTACAAGCATTGTATTTTATACTTTCAGTCACTTATAACTTATTGTTCCGTTTCAAGAAAATTTTATAAAAAACGCTTACATTCGTTGTTCTTTCTTACTTTATTCACGTACTTACCTTTTCTTCAAAAACTCTCTAAAATCCCGTGGATGCCACGGGTCTATAAGCTAGTAAGTTAATAAATTGATAAAGAATTATTTTTTCTGATAAGGTATTAAATGCTTTTATTGATTTATTCTTTCATTAATGATAACAATTACTTATCCGCTTCTTATTTATCATTAACATAACGTTTGTGTTTTAATATCTTAAATATATTTATTTTTGGCATGTTAGTTCATGAGACAAAGGATTTTAAGATGGTGATACGAAGTTGAGGAAAACTTGTTGAGCTATAGACTTTATTTGATCAAATGCTCCCCTTGATGTTCTAGGTACTGTTACATCCATAGCCTTCACATATGACACTTTTTGGCAATCAAGAATCATAAATTAACTACAGAAGAGGTACTGTATTTTTTTTTTATTAGTAGTAAGGAGGCCAAATGCTAATCGATAAGTTGTTAGCGGTCATTGAAATTCTACCAAGATTGATTAAGGCATTGTATTAATGTAAAAAACATGTTTTTTTAATTTATTAAACATTTGGCTATTCGTTTACTTTTTTAGATTTTTATGCTTTGATATATTGGTTAAAATTATATTGTTATCAATTTAAAATTTTATATCAGCCTCTCTTAACTTGAAATCTTGGCTCCGTCCTTTTTTGTTGTATATGTATTTGTTTTGTCTATCCATTTGTGGCATGAAAATTCAACAGAAGACAACGTCTTTTATCATACTTCGTTTAAACTAGTGTAATTATAGTTGTTTAAAATCCCTTTTTTTGTCTCAATAATATAGAATCCCACGTTTTGTCTCAATGTGTTATTAGTTCCACGTTTTGTTTTTATTAATATTTCTTGAAACAAGAATAAATTTATATGTATGTAACAACCAACTATTTAAAACATATAATATATTGCAGCACATATTTGACAAAATCGAACTGGGCCAATGGATTTGGTATCCACATTTTAGATAAAGAAGTTACGCAAAACTCATCAACCAAATGATCAAATAAGAAATATCATGAAGAAAGGAAAAATATGTATGGTATGTAATACTCAAATGAAAATCAACCTTTAAAATAACATAGGATGATGCAACTACCACTTCTCAATTGTTAGTGTATGATATTTGTTTGACAAATGGACCTTTTACCGTATAGTGTATATGATTGCGTGGGAAATTCCTACAATATTTATTTATCGAAAAAAAAAAAAAAAAAAAAAAAAAAAAAAGATCCCGTGTTTATAAGAGATAATATTATGTCTCAATTTAATTTTTGTTATATATATATATATATATATATATATATATATATATATATATATATATATATATATTAAGATCCTGTATAAGTTAACAATTTCTTCCTCTTTTATTTATATTTAAACAATTTTTTGAAAAAACTGTTATTTAATAAACAGTGTTTTTTGCATCTTTTACAAAAAGTTTTATACCTCTTTCCTACCATTTTACTTCACTTCCGGTCTATCAAAAAAACTTGAGAACAAGGTATATTTTTTGTTTCATTCACTTCCTTCAACTTTCTTCTCAAAAAGAAACTTGAGAACAGAGTGTTAGTGGGATTAAAATTGAATTCGGATTTAGAAAATGCTTAAAAGAAAAATAAGGAGAGAAAAAATGTGTAATATATATAATTTATAAATTAATCTATTGTATAAAATTATTATTTGTTAAAAATAAAATAGAGAAAAAAGATATTAAAATGAAAAATTATTAAAACTTGTGGTTGATATTAATACTGGGACCACTTTGAATCATTCACCAATTCATACTAATTTAGTCTACTATCAAATTTATCATTCAATACCGTTTTTTTTTTTTATGAATTTCCTTTGATTTTAAACCCTCCATTACCCCTATAATAAAATAAAACATATAAAGATATTTTAATCTACTGTTTGAGTCCAGTTCGCCTTTTCATTTCCTTCATTTTTATTTTAATAATATAAAAGATACTAAATATCGATATTACTAAAACTAAAGGCTTTTTTTTTAGCAAACTAAAACTAAAACTACAATAAGCATCTTATGATATATGTATAATTATTAATTATTTATTGTAATAATTAAAGTGTACCAAATAAATTTTAAAGTGTGCAACTGATCTCTCTTATTAAAATTGGTGAAACACCCCGTACAAAAAGTCACTAGAGTCAAAATTGAGTTTTCTCTAGAAAAACATATTATTCTATTATATTTATTTTGAATGTTATTGACATTGTCATGCACAACGACTCTACGAGGGTTGTTAATGATCTCTAAAAGATAATCCCTTCCGTTTAAAATTATATGTTTATTTATAAATTTCACAAAGTTTAAGAAAAATAGATCCCTTATAATACTAAAAGCATTTTGATTAGTTGTTATTGAAATTGGACATTAAATTTGGGACAACAAAAAAAATACTAAAATGTACTTATATTTTGAGATGGATGGAGTAAGAGATATGTTATATCCACGAAAGACCCACAAATAAACGTTCATAAAAATAGGTGACATGTTTTTATTGGTGACTTTTTAAATAACTTTTCTTTATTCTCTTTGATTAACCCCATCAAAACATGACATCTTATTTTTGTGATGTTTTTTTAGGGCTAATGGCTTCTAAATTTATTTTAGTTGTTAGTTGTTATGATTTCATTTTATATGTATCAAACATTTTTTTTTAATTCTATATACTAAACTTTCATTTTTGGTAATTTTGTGTAATTTATGACTATTTTGATCCTCTTATGTTAATAAAATGAAGGCCAAAATTGTCATAAAATACAAAATAAAAAAATAAAAAAATAAAATAAAATAAAATTAGTACGTAAAATAGCTAAAAAATTATTTGATACATATAAAAGAAAATCAGAATAACTATAATACATTATCAAATCATTAGCCCTTTATTTATGATTCTTTATGGGTATAGCAAAGCTCAAAAGATAAATATGATATCTTAGTGGTCGACTGTTAGCATTATAAATGTGTGTCACATTTATAGTGAACCGGATATTGTTATGGGATATCTTAGCTATAATTATTGTAGCTAATTGGCTACAATTCTCTTTTAAAATTATACAAGAAAGGATTCAGAGACCCACAAAAATAACTCAGGACCCACAAATGGACTCAGGGACCCACATAATATAGCACAAAGTTGTAGGGAGTTGGCTACAAAAAATTGTAGCTAACATATTCCCTATTGTTATTGTTGTATTTATGTCCTTTTGTTACTCGCATTTATATTTTACAAAATAAGGTAAAGTTCATAAATTAGCAATGTACTTTTCTAACTTTACAGAGTTAGATAACGAACTTTTTTTATTATTAATATAGTCATTGAAACATGGTAATTTGCAACAATATAGTCATTATGTATGGGTATTTTAGTAAACAGCTATATCGTCACATAAATTTGCATCATTAGTCTTTTTTACTAACGGCCTTTAGTAAACAACTTAAAATTTGGATTTCTTAGTTATTCATCCGCTTTCGTCCGTTTTTACACGTTTTCTTCTTTTTTTGCACGTTTTCATCCGTTTTTTAATCGTGATTCTCATCTTTTTTTTGTACGTTTTCGTCCGTTTTTAAACGTTTTCGTTTGTTTTTCTCACGTATTGCACTTTCAGGTTAAAATCTCGCGATTCTTGATGTAAAATATCATTCCGGACAACTTTCATGTTTTACACTTTTGATGATTTGGACAAGAAAATAGTCAAAATTGTGATTTTAAATCAATACAAAAACCTTTTTTTTAATCGATACAGATGTTTCTTAAATCGATGGTCAAAATCGATACAGAAACATTTTTTAATCGATGGTCAAAATCGTGATTTTAAATCAATATAGAAACATTTTTTAAAATCACGATTTTGACCATTTTCTTTTCCAAATCATCAAAAGTGTAAAACATCAAAGTTGTCCAGAATGATGTTTTACATCAAGACTCGCGAGATTTTAACTGGAAAATGCAATACGTGAGAAAAACAGACGAAAACGTTTAAAACGGACGAAAACGTACAAAAACGGACAAAAATCACGATTAAAAAACGGATGAAAACGTGCAAAAAAGGAAGAAAAAAAAAACGTGTGACAAAAGAGGATGAATAAGTAAGAAATCCAAATTTTAAGTTATTTATTAACGGCCGTTAGTAAAAAGGACTAACGATGCATATTTATGTGAAGAACACAAGGGTATTTTAGTAAAACAGCAGGTCATAATGACTATATCGTCACAAATTAGTATGTTTCAATGATCATATTAGTAATAAAAAAAGTTCGTTACCTAACTTTCTAAAAGTGGGAAAGTTTGCTAATTTCTTTAACCTACAAAATATAGTACTCTTAGAGTAAAAGTACATCAAACGTTTTTCAAGTCCTTCTGTTACTCAATCATTTTCACAACAGCTTTTTATATATATACAGAGGAAAAAAACTTCTAAGATATATAAATGCATTCGTGATACTCTAAAAGTTTATACCAAAATCATTTATGTTCAAAACTGTATGAGGTATTTCATAAAGCAGTCTCTCTTTTGGCTGTAAATGAACTGGATGAACATGAACGGAGCCTTGTTCATGTTCGTTCGTTTAATTTTAACCGGACAAATAAACAGACACGAGCGCTTAAACGGAAAATTTTTCTTGTTCATGTTCGTTTATTAAAAAAAGGGGGGTGATACTCACACCACATTTTTTGATGCATGCACCACAATTTATGCATTACAATATTGTACGGTACAAACTGTAATGCACAAATTATGGTGAATGCATCAAAAGATGTGGTGTAGGTATCAATTCCCAAAAGGAAATTAGTTGTTCATGTTCGTTTATGTTCGTTAATTAAGACACTAAATGAACGTTAAACGAATATAAACGATCGAACATAAATGAACATAGACAAAGAAACATAAACTTTATTAAATTATGCACATTATATTGTTTTATAAGTGTTATTTTGTTTAAACAAATCAATTTTAAAATTATATAATTAAAAGATATGATATACGAACATAAATAAATAAATGAACATAAACGAATGTTAACGAACGTATAATTGGACGTTCATGAACATAAATGACCGGGCGCGACTTTTGTTCATGTTTGTTCATTTAACTAAACGAACGTAAAATATTGTTCATGTTCGTTCATTTAATAAATAAACGAATATAAACAAACTTTTTATCGGACAATTCATGAAATATTCACTGAACGTTCAGTTTATTTACGGCCTTACTCTCTCCATAACTACTCATACTTCGCCTTAATGAGATTGGATATTGTTGTCGCTGTATTTATCTCCAAAAAGACACCTCCGGAAAAGAAATAGGGTTTTTCTAACTTGTGTCATACGGGCACAAGTTAAACACATCAAAAAGTAAATAAAAGTACTCAGGGGCCTACATAAAAGTACAGACAAGTGTACTTTTATATGAATTCTTATATCATTTTTCGTGGGTCCTATTGTATTTTTGGTGTGTTTAACTTGTGCCCTGAAGCACAAAGTTGAAAAACATTTACTGAGTAAAATATAACTACAGTGTGTTTTGTCTTATTAAGTGGCATCTAATTGCAGCCTACAAATACTCGCTCTCCCACCCAATCTCAATCCACATTAAAACACACACATTCTCCAAAACAACAACAATGAGCATTGATCTCAAGTCTAAGTTCCTACAAGTTTACGGCTCCCTTAAATCAGATCTAATACATGATCCAGCATTCGAGTTTGACGAGGATTCTCGTAACTGGGTCGAACGTGTAAGAAACATCAACTGACACTTCATTTCATCGTATATAAACACTTCCACGTGTGTTTTTAACAATGCATCAACTCATTTATATAAAACTTGTTTCTAGATTTATTTATGCATGTATGCATTTAATGCGTTGACTGGGGATGTTTTTATGTCGTTGACATTAACTAATGTTGTTTCAGTGCTTGAGTTTTCTATACATGTAAACAAAGTACATTTGTTATATTGAGTACTTTTGACAAAATTATAATCCATATTTCTTTTTTAAAATGATTTAAAATAATTGTTCTTTTTTCTTCTAAGTAATAAAAAGAGAATTTAGTGAGATAATATTAATATGTTTAAGTAGTTGAAAATTTTTATTAGAGTGGGTATAATTTTGAGACGGATGAAGTAATAGTTACATAGTTTTATACGAGTATTTTTTTAGATTCACAACAAGATGTAGTGCAGATTACTACATTAAGTAATTACATAGTTTTACGTTTTACTCACTAAATTTGTATATATCTGTGACACTTCATTTCATCGTATATAAACACTTCCACGTGTGTTTTTAACAATGCATCAACTCATTTATATAAAACTTGTTTCTAGATTTATTTATGCATGTATGCATTTAATGCGTTGACTGGGGATGTTTTTATGTCGTTGACATTAACTAATGTTGTTTCAGTGCTTGAGTTTTCTATACATGTAAACAAAGTACATTTGTTATATTGAGTACTTTTGACAAAATTATAATCCATATTTCTTTTTTAAAATGATTTAAAATAATTGTTCTTTTTTCTTCTAAGTAATAAAAAGAGAATTTAGTGAGATAATATTAATATGTTTAAGTAGTTGAAAATTTTTATTAGAGTGGGTATAATTTTGAGACGGATGAAGTAATAGTTACATAGTTTTATACGAGTATTTTTTTAGATTCACAACAAGATGTAGTGCAGATTACTACATTAAGTAATTACATAGTTTTACGTTTTACTCACTAAATTTGTATATATCTGTGACATAATTGTTGGACTTAGAAACTGCTGAACAATTCCGTTTAGACAGATTGGTATTTGGTATCAGCTAAACGGGTAAAGAGATGACATTTTACGTGTTTAGATTACCGAGGAGGGCGAGTCTTTGACTCGGATGTACATGGCCTAACCAGGGTATCTTTGGACAAAGTGACAATTTCCGACCCTTTCCCTGGCCTCGAAATCCATTGCGAATTTCTAAGTTTTTGATGAAAATTTGAATACTATATGCTAGGCTTAGTTTGAGACAAATATGGAAAACAGAATAATTGTATTTATGTCTTTTTTGAAAAAGTTGGCTTGACAATGACTAATTAGCTAAATATAATTATTTTTAATCGTTTAAACTTTTTTTCGTTGTAAGTATCATTATGCTTTAACTTGGTTTTAGTTAATGATTTGCACGCCCTTTGCATTTTATACCTTCTTATGTTTGACATCTTTCAGTTTATTTGATTAAGTATTTGCTTATTTATGCAGATGCTTGACTACAATGTACCTGGAGGTAAATCAGTTGCTCCATTCGTATTTTAGAAACTTAATATTACGTTGATAATATGTCTTAAATTAAAATGTGATGTATCCAGGAAAGTTGAACAGAGGCCTTTCGGTTGTGGACAGTTACAAGTTGCTTAAAGAAGAAGAACTAACCGAAGATGAAGTTTTTCTCGCATGCGCCCTTGGTTGGTGCATTGAATGGGTAATAAACACATATATACTGAAGTACTCGTTTCATCCCAAAATATATATCCGCTAAACATAAGACACTTTATTGATGCATCACTCGGTAGTTAAATGTCATTTTTTACCCTTATATGAATACACAGTTTAAATTCGTAAAGCTAATGTTGTTTTAGTAAATCATTTTTATCAGTGTTGGAAAAAAAAAAAAAAAAAGGCCTACAAGGCCGATTAATCGCCGCCTAGGCGCTAATTGGCCACCAGCCTTTTCGATTTGTGCAAATTGGTCAACGATGGTCAATGACTCAATGGTGGTCAAACTTGCAGAAAACCTGCAAAAAAAAAAAAAAAAAAAAAAAAAAAAAAAAAAAAAAAAAACCGCAAATCTTTGCAACCTTGATTTTTATAGTGGACAATTTTTGGAGGATGAATTAAAAAAAAATGGACACCATCTGAAACCTTAATGTGATATTTATGCTTGCAGCTTCAAGCATATTTTCTTGTACTTGATGACATTATGGATGAGTCCCATACACGGAGAGGTCAGCCCTGTTGGTTCAGATTACCCAAGGTGTGATTCTACAGTGAAACTTACTTTTTTTCCTATTGTGGTGGTCGATTATTTGAATTCTGAGTGTTCAAGAGCTTTTTTATAGGTTGGTATGATTGCTGTAAATGATGGAGTTGTTCTTCGCAACCATATCCCAAGAATCCTAAAGAAACATTTCCGAGGGAAGGCTTATTATGCTGATCTACTAGACCTCTTCAACGAGGTGTGTTTTCCATATCATAAAATTTAAGTTCAATGTTCACTTCTGACAAGGACTTTTAACCCCATGTTTTATGTAGGTAGAATTCCAAACAGCCTCTGGACAGATGATCGATTTAATCACGACACTTGTTGGACAGAAAGAGCTCTCGAAGTATTCTTTGTCTACGTAAGTGACAGCAGTTTTGTTTCATTTAAATTTTATATATGTGCTGCATCTTCTGAAGTAGACAATGTCATGCCGTTTTGCAGTCACCGACGGATTGTTCAGTTCAAAACTGCTTATTACTCATTTTACCTTCCGGTGAGTATATTTTGTCCTATATAGCGTCTTAAGTTTGTGTTCAATCTATTTAAATTATCATAGATTAAAGTAATGTAAAATATTTGCTGCTTTAAGGTTGCGTGTGCACTCCTTATGTTTGGTGAGAATTTGGACGATCATGTTCAAGTGAAAGACGTTCTTGTTGAAATGGGTACCTATTTTCAAGTGCAGGTATTGTGTTCATTCCCTTGCTAATTTATAAGAATCAGTTTGTATTCATCAAATAACATTGAAGGACTATAGTTTGTGATTGCTAAAAGAAGCCACTGAACTGATTGTAGGATGATTATCTCGATTGTTTTGGCGCTCCTGAGGTGATTGGTAAGATTGGAACAGATATTGAAGACTTCAAGTGTTCGTGGTTGGTTGTGAAAGCCTTGGAACTTGCCAATGAACAACAAAAGAAACTTCTGAATGTAAGGACGTTTATTAAAAAATTCTCATTCTGAGGCGCATTGCTTACCCCTAAAACTTATATATAATACAGGAGAACTACGGCAGAAAGGACCCGGCCAGTGTAGCAAAAGTGAAAGAACTTTACCACACTCTCAACCTTCAGGTTTCTTATTTCTGATTCTATCCTATGTTGTTGTTAGATGTGGAAATACTAACTCATTTACATCTCATCATAAACGGGTCTGACTTTAGAAAAAGAATTTAGAAGAAAACGGGTCAAATAAGTCGAAAGTCACCCGCAGTTCATTTTTAAATGATAAAGCCCCCTAAATCATCTAACTTAAGAAAGTTTTATTAATATATTCTATTATTTGTAAAGATATTTGACTCGGTAACTATCTATAAAGTTATAAAAATAGTACTGAAATTACCCCTTTTGACCCTTTCCGGATTCTCCCATTTTGCCACCTTTGGTGCTTGTCTGTTGGTGTGTTGCAAGACCATAAAGTTTCTGGACCTGTGTTCTAAGTTCTCACCCAATTTGGTGGATATTTTGTAGGGTGTGTTTGAAGATTATGAAAATAAGAGTCACGAGAAAATAATCAAGTCGATTGAAACTCACCCAAGTAAAGCAGTACAAGAAGTGTTGAAATCTTTCTTGGGAAAAATATATAAGAGGCAAAAGTAGGTCTCCTAGTCCCGTAAAGAGGACATGTTGTGTGTATCTTTTCTTATTGTATTATTGCCATTCCACCCTCAGTTTCTTGTGTATCAATGCAATCACAATAAGACATATCTTAAGGGACATTTGTACTATACCCAACCACGATTTGCTATCAAAACCGGCTAAAACAGAAAACTGAACATGATCACAATAGTCACATGTCATTCCTATTCCCCGTCTATTTTCATATCAGTCTCAAAAGAGAATCCTCACTTTACTAAACTACTAATCCTAAGTATTATCTTCAAGACTATTGTTATCTACAAAAAAAAAACAAATGAACATTTACTAATCTGATCTGGGCCTAATGGACATTTTTATGACAAAAAGAAAATTGAAACATGAAGCAAAGTTGGAATAGTTTACATGCTAGAAACTGACTAGTAAAAATGAATTATGTAATTACAACTTTACTAAGTCAATTAAAAAGACGTTAAGAAAACAGGAACAGGAATGCAGTTTCTAGGACCATTATTGAGCAGTCTGGTTTTGGTCATCAAGATTGGATAAATGGTTAAAAGAGCTACCATGATTACCAAGAGAACTACTTCTATGGTAACGACACCTAAAAGATCCAACATGGGTGGTTGGGGAGCAAAGGCAATTAGGCTTTGTATCAGATGGTCCTTTTGAGGTTGCTATATGTGCTATTTCTGCATAAAAACGAGACGTTGCAATCTGATGATTCTTGGTTTCTTCCATTTTTAGTGTCTTCGGCTGCTGGAAAGTTATTTGTGGCCTTTCTTGTTTTCCTTCCATGTCTTATCAATCTTCCTGTTTATGTCACAAAAAACATTAAAACATGTCAATCTTAAATTAACAAAATATATAACATAGTTTCCTAATCAGCATTGATCTTAAGACCCTTCAACCAAGTTTGTTTATATATAAAGGAACAAACATGAATATATATTTCATTGACATTGAGTATTATTTAGACCATATTCTCGAATCATCCATGTATATATTCTCATTATTTTCTTAAAAAACGGACACGTAAACTTATTTGTTCATGGTTCTTGTTGATTTATTTTTAACAACATATATCATTAGAAAGTTTGTATTAAATCAATAGAAGAATCATGAAAAATAGCAGTTACCTGTCTGTAATTGGATAGTTTTGGAGATCAGGAGAGCATGTAATTGTTGGGCATGAAAGAAATGAGGATAAAATGAGGCACTGGTAAAAAAATGTAAAATTTAAATGGTAAAAAATCAAAAGTTACTAAATTTGGATGGTGTTATTGTGACCATTAGTTATCCATCTTCATCACCACCGAAAAATATTGCTGTTCAAATCTTTAATCCAACAGTTTTCCCGTATCATATCCACTTCTTAATCCGTTTTTATCTAACTACCACATATAATATTCAAATATTATGATAAATTACCAAATTGTGTATATTCTAAAGTGTTTAGGATTATGATAATAAATGTTAGAGCAATTAGTGCCCAATGATCATGGATTAAATTTAAAAATAAATTAGACTAAGTTTTAAAGACTCGTTGATAATGAAATCAGTGACTAACTTCATAAAATGTTCACTATACATTCGGTTCATTTACAGCCCTACAAAATATCTCTAAGTTGGAGAAAGTATAACCTAGAAAAAGTACTAGTACAAGTTAGTGAAAATACAATGAACACTTGTCAGTTCACAAAAGCATGGTTGGTTGCTTCCCAAGAATAGAAGCATTAAATGGATGATGTACTTATCTATTAAATGTTTAACACGTTTCAAAACCTACGCATGACATTTTCATTAATCAACCTGTAGAGAATGTTGGTCGGAGTAAATGTTATCTCTTTCACATTTAATAGCACATTAAAGAAGATCATTTACTCTCAACTTGAACTCGTTATCAACTCTGGTCCTATCAAAGACCCAAAGTTCACTTGCAAACTCTAAAAGGGTGTTTGATTGCCTTTGAATGAGGCAATTCAGAGGGGAGATAAAAATCGGTCAGAGGGCAGCTCGTTTGGTTGCATTAATTTGACATGCTGAATGCTTCAATTTAGTACTGATTCATTTTGGGTCCCGCACATGCACTGCATTCAGCACCCATTTTTAATAATATGCTCTTTTACATCCAAAGAATATAACCGTGATTATTATTATGTTTTAATATCATTATTTCATAAAGGTTAAAGTTTAGTTCTTTTCGGATGCACTTGTCGCCACTTGCCACTATAAACTTTTTAATGGCACATTTTGGATTATTAGTAGAAATTTATTTAATTGAGTTTGTATAAATAGGATATAAATAAAAAATATCGATTTTTTAGAAGTTTTGACTAAACTATGCATTAATGTTTCAATTCTCAATTTCATTAGTTAGTACGAGGACGGTTATCAAACATGCTAATTTATTTTTGAGCCCAGCTATACAGAGTGTTTGAATCATTCAGAACTCTATATGACTTATCAAAGAGTCTCTTACTCTTGTTTGAGTTAAGAGTTTACTTGATTAAAGAGCAAACTTATAGCTATTATATTCAAGTGTTTTTTTCCAAAACACTTTGTAATTCTTTTGATTCATTATAATAAAAGTATATCTTATATTCTTATGTATGTGCGTTTAAACCTCTTTTTTCATTGATTGCAAAACCATCGTGAATTACAAAACAACAATAAATAACCATGACCAGATAGGCACTTAGAATACCAATCCATAAAATAATGCTTGAATCTATTCATAGCAGATTGATATTGCGATAATCAGATAATCACGAGTCTTTGAGGCTCGTTCCCGAACTGGCCGGTTCAACTGGAAAAGACCTAAGCCGGTTCAGCCGTTTCACTGGTTCAACTGGAAAAGGCCGTATGAAATCCGGTGAGCTTGCAGATTCAGTTTTAAAAAGCTTGGTCGCAACATTAAAATACCTTGTTAGTTTCGTTCAGTCAGTAATGCAAATCTAGATACGGTTTGGTTTTAGATACATTATCTAATTATGAACACATTGGCCCGCTTCATATATGATATTTGGTTGTCAAACTAGTACAGTACTTTCTTTATGCTAATCAGATAAAAGTTGCAACACTTTTGCTTTACTCAGAAGGTCCAAATTCGTCATATGACCTATTTGACTAGCGTAAGGGCGATGGGCTATGAGGTGGAAATTTCTCAAAGTCAATACAAACCCACTGCTTGTAGTCCATCGGCAGAACAAATAACTAATTTTATAGATTGGGTTTCAAATGAACAGAAAGAAAAGAACATTAACTGAGGGTCGTAAAAAAACTTGTGTATACAATGCTAGTGTTAACTATCAAAATGGATCTCTTTAATTTGTAGGTTTAATCCACGTAGTCTCTGATGTTTTTGTGTTTCCGTAATAAACCTCCTTTGATGCTTCATCCCAATAAGCCTGCATTAGAAAAGTTCACAGCGTAGAAATCATGTGAGCATTTGTATAAAAACGATATGTGGATATACAACCAAATAAATATAATATGTTACCTGCCAACCCGGTGGCAGCTGTTTTGTAAGTTCAACAAGATCCGGCTGTTGGTTCGTGTCATCTTTGGCCTTGGCTACACTTTCTTCGGTTTCTACTGATTTTTTCGCTCTCTTCCGCCTAATTCTCTCCCGCCTAGACAAAATATTAGAAATCAGCACATCTGATAAGAAGCCTAGTTCTATATAACCACCCACACACACACACACACACAAAATAGTACAATGAAGAAGCTCAAAATTGCTTACCAATCACCACCAAGAGGCTGAAAGTTGGCATTGTCTTTGGCTTCCCCAGATGCAATCTGCTGGGCACGCCATTGCTGCAATATACATAATGGGTACCATAAGCAACTATCACAATGAATATAAAACATATACAATTGCACACAGTGACACAGGTCAAACAAAAATATATATTTAGTCAAACCTCAATCTCGCGCTGCCGTTTTTTCTCTAATGCCTCTAGAGCATCTTCAGGTTCATCTTCCTCATCTTGATGCATTTCCTCTTTCACAGCCTTCCACTGCATGAATATAACTCTATTAATAAGATCTTTCATGGGATGTAAACTGCTCAAAAAATGATCAAAAAAAACAAAAAACTTTACCTTATCAACCAATCCAGAAACTTTCTTGTTAGACCTTAATGAGGTCACAGCAGCAGCTGTTCGTTTTTTATTACGTGTAACTGAAAAAGACAGAAAGCAAATCATTAGCGTTTCAATGACTGATATGCACTAAAAGAAATTCAGCAATAATCCTAAGCGAGTGGTTTCTACGTCAAGCCTACCATGATTGCATTGTTCACATGATTTATACATAAACCCTAAAATTGCAGTTTTATACATGTTGCATACTGGAGGTGCCAATTGGCAAATGGGCGGGTCGAGCGGTTTGGGTAATGTGTCAAAAGAGGACAATGAGCAATGTAGAAGAATTTTATGCATTTGATAACAAATATGAACGACTTCCAACCCATTCAACCAATTACACATATTTTTGTACAGTAAATGCATTTAGCTTGACCCAATTATAGGTAACGGATCAAAACTGCAACCACCAGACATAATTAGACAGAAACCAGTGGATTGGCGTTGTTAGGTGAATGATAATACATTTTATTCAAAAATGATATGGTGGGTTCATCAGATTTTACCTTTAGGTTGAACCTTAGGAGCTGATTCTGTTGGAGCAACCGTTGTTGCAACAGCAGGAGCAGACACCATAGAAACACTACATGTAACAGTAGAAGTTCCTAGAGCATGCGCAGAGACTGATCTAGAAGGAACCTCTGTAGATGATTCAGTTTGATCAAAAGCAATATTTGCCTGAACTGGTGCCGTCTGCATGGACCCTTCTTGTAGGGTGTAGTACGTCACAGGCTCTCCAGTGGCATCTGGATATGGGTTGGACACTGCTGGGTAATAAAGGGTTTGTACGGGAGCAGCTACTTGACATCCATTAGCATCCACATAATAACCATTACTTACTACTGTTGTCAAGTTGTTTGTTTGACCGTAATACTCAAACCCGGACCCAGGGTATGAAAAACTATATTGTTGTCCATAAGAGTAAGGTTGTGCTGCCTGCACCTCTGATGGAGGTGTGGGGATTGAGGCTTCAGGCGGCTCGTCTGGCGGTGGTGGAGGCATTGATTCATCGTCTGGCGGTGGAGGCGGAATCCACTCATCATTGGGCAGAGGTGGAATGTCTTCAGATCCATGAGATTCAGGTTGTCCATGGGGGATTGGAGGAATAGATTGATCTAGTTGGGCCTCATTAAGGACACTTGATTCATCTTCAACTTCCATTTCCACATCCATGTCTACATCTTCCACAGAGTGAGCGGCCACAATGGGAACAGCCTCTGCTTCAACTGCATTTTCATGGGCTTCTACAGTAGTGGTGGAATCCTTGGGGAGTGCAGCAGTAGCATCACTCAAAACCTTATCTGTTTCTTTACTTATATCATGATGGTCAGAATAATCAAGTTTTATGGAAGTAGGAGGATTCTTTTCATTTGCAGTTCCACAAACGTTTTCCGGTGATCTATTTTCTGCCTGGTTCGTTTGACCAGTATTTGCAAACTGAGAACATTTTAGAACTTCATTGTTAATGGCAGCTTCCAGCAGTTTCAGCTGATTTTCGGAATGCAACCAAAAAGGAAGCAATGATGATCCGTAGGGTACTAGTGACTTAATGTCCGCAAGCCTTATATCAAGTTCAAACGTCAACTTTGCTAACTGGTCATTGCACGCTTCCAACCTGAAATTATATAAACAAACATGATACATTAGCATCCATGAAATGTAGATACTGGTCGGAGAAGGGAAAGAGGTGGTAATATCAACCCAGTGTTTGTTTAAATTACGTTTTATCTCTAACTAGGACCAAGCTAAAGGATTTAAGTAAAAGTTAAACATGTCAAGTGGGTTGCAAGTTATCCTAAGTGTATCCAAAATGCATGAAAAAGTTCTAGATCGCTTTATATAGTCTTTAGCCTAGACATTAGCATTAATATAGTTTTTAGACTCTAGTTTTTATATTCATATGTCTAGGCTAGGCCCAAGCCGTTTTGACCAATTATCCAAGCCGCCATTTCTCCACCTCTAATAATATGCCTTATAATATAAGAAAAACACCATAGACAAGTGTAAAACAATAAGAGAGAAAACGTTTATACCCGTTCAAAGATTTTAATCTTTCTGATAGATTTTCACCAAGTTGCAGAAGACGGAATGAATCAGAAGACGAATCACCATCTGTACCTTGATACACGTAACCACTCATATCCTGAGTACTAGTATCCATATGGTGGGCTTCCACATTACTAAAACCATAATTTACATCATTTGAACTGCGCATGTTTCCCCCATCTATCAGGCTAGCATGGTTACCCTCATTTTTACCATTTGCCATGATATCCGTATATTCTTCATTATACATGTCTAACCCAGGCCTAGAACCATTGATTTCCGTAGCCTCGTACGCCATAACATTATCAACAGAAGTTACATGTTGTTCTTCAACTTGTGGGCCAGATTTAGGATCATAAGCTGATTCACTTCCATGAGTCAGAGCAACAGGGACTTCCCAAGAAGTTTCACCGGTCACAGTGTTCCAGTAATAATATGAATTACTCTCTTCATGCAACACCATTTTCCAGCCTGAATCCACATCTCCCGGTGTCTGTGTATCAGTTGTGAAAGGAACAGAAGCCTGATCCTCTGCATCCATATCCCTATGTGGAGACTCGGTTTTATTATCTTCTACAACACCGTTTTCCTCCAACTTCTGCAAGACATTCAATGGAGAAGAGTGAACCTTCACTTGATCAACTTTTTCAGTGGTAATGTTTTCATCTTTATCTGTTTTTGTACTCTCGTAATTGTCTATCTTTGCCTGCTAAAAAACAAAAAGAAGCAGAAATTAGAGGGCAGGTGGGTAACAGGGTTCAGGTCAACATGTCTAATTTTTCTGAAGGCCATGTTGAATTACACAATTTACCCAAAACAGTAGTGTCCTCGATATTCAAAAACTTTATTGTTATTGTTTATGAAAATATTATATTTCAATAATAATCTAACTTATTAAAATAAAGGAGTCATAATGCTTTATAATATAAAGATACACTTTGGACAACTTTCCACACTCAACCAATTTGATCTATTTCTTTATCCGTTATCGATAAAAATAACCCAAATTGAACCATTTGTAAGTAGTGAATGGGTAGAGATTGTTACATCCAAACTTAATGAAAGAATTATAACATGGTGAGCAAATAGTCACGACGACCTTTTTAAAATCAAAATTTCTAATGTAAATTTAGTACAGTTAGTGGCGTCAGAACCATGGTCAATGAAAAACTAGTCTTGTTAGACATTAATTACGAGAGATCCTGTAATCAAGAAGCACACCTGCTCAACAGGGGCAGCTGGAGAGCTATCACGATTATCATGGTTTATGTCTTTACTCGAGTCTTCCTCCAATTCTTCATCACTATATTGCCCAAGTAACATCAGAGGATTTTCCGGCTTTTGACCTGAAAAACAAGATACCAGCATGTCACGCCACAAATAAATAAAACATGCATAGGACTGGTTACAACTAATTTTAAATAAGCTTCTCATATTGACCTAAACTAATAACAAACAAAATTATAAACAATTGATAGTTTTGACGCGAGGACTCCAAATATCATGTCACGGTCACCTGTAACGTCGAAAAGTAATTAGTAACTCAGAATAAAACAAAAAGGCAGAGACATACGAACCACTAGTCTTGTTGAAAAGTCGAACTCTGCGTGCAACATAACATGTCAGGAATTTCAATCAAAGAAACATAGTGGCAAAGTTGCACGGGCTCAGATGACCAATTGAGTTCCCACTTAACAGTCTGAAAAGAATATCTTGGCAGTGTATAAAGTAAACATGAAGCAATACAATGAAGCCCTCTACAAAGATCAGTCCGTGTAGAAATTTTGACGGAACCCACCTGAAGATGATGGTGAATCGGGTGACCCAGCATGAGTATTTGCATTGTCGCCACCTCCATCTTCCTCTTTGTTAGACGGGTCACCAAAATCTCCTATAAAGTATGTATATATAACCAACATTAAACCCAACATAATCAAAATCCTAGAACCATAAACCCTTATCAACACTGAGAACCTTGACTCGCAAACATGTATCGTAGACTTTGGACATAGCATACAAGTCAAATAATTCACTATATGTAACTTTAATAAAAAAAAAAAAAAAAAGGTTTAAACATCTAGATATGTGTCCACATTAAGTCATAACATAAAAACTGAATTGTTAAATTGTACGACATCAACAAACCTAAAACACATTTTGGGGGACCTAAATGTGTGCCTAATTTTAAGCCTTTCTAATTATAAAATAGTCCCAAACGCATTATAATGTAGTATAGAATAGATATAGATAGTATAGATAACACTCTACTGGCTATCAAATTTGTTTCTTTCTAAATATGAGGTTTGAACCCTAGACCTTATGTGAGGAGGTCAACTGCCTTACCACTAGGCCGTTTCGTAGTGGTTGCTAAAAAGCTTAAACAACATAACCCCAAATACCATTAATCTTCTAGTTAATTAGTTTCAGAAAGCAATAAAGAAAAAGAATGATTTAAATAAAAACACACATATATATATATATATATATATATATATATATATATATATATATATATATATATATATATATATATATATATATATATATATATACCAGATGGTGGTTCGGGTAGATGAAGATCGAGTTTAACTCTTCGATTTGAACCGGTTTTTGCTGCTAATCTACGCTCCTTTCTGTTCCCCATCGATGATTTTAATTCAAACCCTAGGTGCTTTAATGTGTTTGTGTGTTACTATTATGATATGAAAAAGTGCCGTTGATTTTTCACTTGACTCCACCGTTTATATTATTGGGCTGTATACTTATTGGGATTGTTTAGGTTCTTTTTGTAGGCAAAAGGTTGGTACCGAACTACCTGGATCGGCCCACAATCGGCAGGCCAGTACTCGGGCTTTCTAGAGGTGCACATTTAGTAGGTACCTATAAGCTTTATTTTGTTCCTTACATTATTTATTTAATCTTTCTAAAAAATAGCAAAGTACACAGCAAAGTCAAAATGTAGATGAGAGATACATTAACTAAATACTCATATTTATGCTTTGCAATAGCTATAAGCTTTATTTTATATGTCTTTTTATATTAAATTGTTTTTACAAATGAAATATATGTGTAATCAACAAATTGTCAAATGACTAAAAGAGAACATCAAGTTGTATAAAACCAAATTGTAAGTTTATGGTGTTTACGATCATAAACAAACAATATCAAATATCCCTTTTATTTGCTATGACAATAAACAAGATTTATGGACAATCACTTAGTTTGTATTTGTCATGGCCAGTTTTCTCATATGGACAACTGTATATTTCCGTTTCTAGAGTAATATCTACCACGAAATGTTAGTTATTCAGGTGTTTGTAAGTGTTTCCAGATTATGGTTAAGATAATCAATGGTACCGGATATTCACTTGAAATCGTATTCTCACTTTCCAATAGAAACTATTCGACCCTATGTCTGGGTTACACGAATATCTCTATGGGATAAGACCAAGTGAAGTTCTTGTTTTAGGCACAAATCAAGAACCAGATTCGTATTTAGTGTTTAGGGTTTTTTATTCTGTATATCCATGCAGTTATGATACAACCTCTATTTATAATAGAGTTTACTCAAACCCTAGCCCATGGAATTATGTATAATCAACGGCCCATTACTTATATGTTAGGTCACCATTTATGTAAACACAAGTATGATTGATAAAGAAATAAGATGAGAATGAGAGGTGGTTGATTATAAGACAATATGAAAGGTGAGAGTGCAAGAGTTTCCTTAAGATAATCAAATAACCAACAAAATAAAATGTAACATAAGGTTTCTATTTATAAGGGAGGAGCTAGGGCAACACTCCCTTCCTCCCTTATCCTTTCATACGTGGGCTTTTAAGGCCTCATGGGCTTTTACATGTTGCCCATTAACTAAACAATAATCATAAATAATACTAAAGCAACCTATTACAAAATGTAATGACCGAGACTTGACTAAATACTAAAGTATGATCCCAACAATCTCCCCCTAAGGGTCGGTCATCACGGTTGCTCGACGTCTTCATCTTTGTCGTTCACTTGTGACATGTAAAACTCTAGACGTCTTCAAAATTGGTTGAATGATAATGAATATACTTTGCTCTTTGTCTTTGTTCTTTGGTGATGATGTAGTGATTAGGTTATGAAGTTGTCTGCCGTTCGTCACTCCTGCGTCTGTGGTGGTTGTCCGCCATTCCAACATACTCATACATCTTTAGTCTTTAATCTTTCACGTACAAGAAGTTCCTTTACATGCATTGAGATCTTTGTCTTTATACTTTGTAGATTCTTCTTATTGGTGTAGAATCTTTCTTTGAACTTTGTGTTGTTAAAGTCTTTTGGGGGAGCTTTCTTTGACTTCAAGATGTATGTATGAGCATGTTGGAATCTACCATCATGGAAGTGAGGTACCTGCGAGTAAACAGTTAGCAATAAAACAACCGGTACTTACGGATAAGGAATTAGAGCTCATCAACAGCATATTGTGAAGACTCCTTCTAATCCTTATCCTGGCCGTTCCCATATCAGATACTCCCGAAGGAGCTTACGAGACCTACTGAGTAGCTCAATGACTGGGTGAGTCGCTGGGGATCACTCCACGACTGTAGACCGTAATGGAACCACCGCAAACACTAAGCGTAACCCTTGTGGGGTTACCGAAGTGACCTGCTGTCAGGGCTGTTTGATGTTGACCCTGGCAGGATTTCCGTTCAATCATTGAGAAATACATAAGCAATCCTCTCATAAACGTTCTCGGCAGATTGCTAAGATCTGCGAAGGACTCGATAGTTTACAACCGATGCCCATTGATGTAGAACACCAGTTGTAGAAATACTAAGTGTTCCTAAGAGATCTTTGATGTATCTCAAGGCTCTAGACTCTATAAGTGCACACTTAGGTTTCCTATGCGGAAACTGGGGATGAGTCTCCTGCTTCAATATCAACCGTCTCTAAGAGATAGGTCGATAGGTTACGCAGGTTCCCCGTGAGAATGAAACAAGTCCTTTTAAGAGAACTTGAGTGGTTAAGAAGGTTTAGTGCATTGCGTCACTGGGTCCATGACGACTTAATCTTCAATACCGGTGTTGTCTTTTGCAACAGCCAGTAGCATACGTATTGAACCCGGTGTCTGCCCTAAGGTTGATTCATATGGAGGGCTATTTCTTTTCACCCTTTTCTTTACTTTTCTTTTTAATTCTTCAACTCCTTCTTTCCCTTTCATTCATTTCTCCTTTTATCGTATCATACCTAAGGACTTCTAATTCTAACTATGGGAGATGTCCTTGGGTAGATCCCTCCGGCTCTGGCGGATCATAGGACGGATATTCCTATCTTAATCACCTTATAACTCCGACAGTAGCCAAGAAACCTTTGATAAAAAAATCTCTCAAAGTGTTTGTGATAATCAAATATTTTGGTTAACACTTTGAGAGTTTTGCGTACACTTTTGAAGGGCTCCCCCTGCACATGTGCTCATAAGTGTTTAATAAATTTGCACATGCGGGAGGAGCAAGCACTTTTGAATTGATCCACTTTCCGTGAACAAGATCGATTCGAGACACGCTTACATCACTAGTTAGACTAGCTTGAAATTATTACCTGGCCTGGTCAAGTCCACAGAAAGTTTCTCGAGACGGTACATTTCTACTAAGACTAATCCTTTTCGAGACACGCTTACGTGGTTAGATAAAGAGATACATTGTCAGCTTTTAGGTGACAACTAGCTCTAGTATCTAACTTGATGTTATTACCCGTCGAGGATAAGTCTTTTCGATATTACTAACATTTATTGCCTCGTCAATTCTTGGGTTAAAACTGAGTCTAGCTCGCACATGATACAACTTTTAAGCATTGACTTCGTATATTTTAATCACTTTTTCATTTTCTCCCCCTCAAAAATAGCATATGAGATGTTGTTTTTGTTAAACTTTTTGATTAAAATATGCTTTTTGAGTCTTATGGGGAGATTCACCCAGAACTTTTGATTTTGAACAAAGTATTTTGTTTTGACAAGTGCTCCCCCTCAACAAGTGATTAGGTCTTATTGAGGTGAAATACTTGTCCTTTTGAGCAGAATTGTGAAAAATCATAAATGTTTGATTAATTCTACTCAAAAATAAGAAGCCTTCGCTCCTTATATTAGGATTGAGGCACTGATGCGTACCTCAGGGTCCTTTCTTTACAAGTACGGGTTGTACACTGATATGCGTGCACAAACCATTATGAAGTAAATTATTGACAAATCAAATCAAATTCTTACAATGATCTACCAATCAGGCCTCTGAAATGTCAGCACCGGAAATTTGGATCTGCCTCCCACATAACTCTCCAACCTTCGGAACTGATCCCTGCGCTTCAATCTGTTCTCAATCCTTAAGATGAATCTGCGAGCATCCCGGGCTTCATTGGTGTTCCACCTTTTGGATTTTCCCCGTTCAATGTCATTGACTCTGCCTTTGATCCCATCTCTGACGAACTTAAGAGTTTCATCACAGAACTTATGAATTTCTTCATAACCCATAAAGCAGTTGCGACCGTTAACACTTCGGTAGGTGAACCCAAATGGTCGTCTGATCAAGGAGTATTGAGGTAGATGTTGAAGGTCGGGGATGTCAAACAGGTTAGGTTTGGTGAGATTGAGCTTCTTCTGGTAACTTTCCACTCCTAACTGAAGATCTTCGACTCTTTCTCTAATGACTATCTGCCTGATGAAGATGAGTAGAGCTTGGATAAAGGCAAGTTGCATCTTTTTGGGCAAGCCACAGAGTTTTCCTTGAACTTTGAGCAAGTACATGTCTTCAATGTCGTTGAGACGTAGTCGTGGAAAGTCAGACTCGGAAATATCGTACTCCTTTTCATCAAATCTTTTAAGTGTGATTTTGCTGAGGAAGGGGTACCCAAAGTGAGTGACAGTCGAAATAAATTGAATCGAGACGATCTTCAAATCACTGGTCACTTCGCCCATCGTTTGGTTAAGTCTGCTGCTTCGATAGTATTGTGCCCGGTTGTCTGGCCAGTGATGAATACCATAAAGTACATTCCGGTCATATTCAACAATTTTGTCGACGAATAGTGCTGAAGCTTCTTCTTCGATGGCATTGTTGAGATATCGAGCTGCAGGGAGAAAAGCGAGTGAGGTAACGTACTTCTTTTCGATCTTGCTGCCAAGTCTCAGAAATTCCAAGTCTGTGTTGTAGAAGAACTTGTACGGGATCTTTGGTTCCTTAGGCTTCCCAATCATTGGTAGTGGTTTGGACCAGTCAGTAATGTAAGGTGCGGTTTTCTTTGTGACCGGATCGACATATGATTCAGGATTGATCCAGTCAATATTGCTTGACATAGCTCGAGCAATATTTTCCAGATGGTATTCGAGCTCGATTGAGTTAGCAGACCGATCTTTCAGAAGATTGAAAGCATCATTTTTGATTATTCGCAGCTCTTTCTTATTCATCTTTTTCATCTTAAACTTTTGCTGAATCATTTGAGCATATTCCACCGTTCGACCATCTTGAGGTTCATGATTGTCTTCCAGTGGTGGTTGCGACTTGATCATCTTCTCAAACCAGGAGTATTCGGCACTATTGTCTTGGTCTAGCCAGTTAAGGACGGTTTTGGGTTTCTTTGGTTCGGTGCCTTTAGGCGAGGTGTCCGGTTGGGGTTGATGATGCTTTCCTTTCTTTACTTTCTTCTTCTTCTTAGGGGATGGTTCTGGAACTTCATCGGGCATAGGAATGTCGTCACCACCGGTGTATTCAAAGTGGTCGTGTGCTTTGGGAGCAGAACCTGATGCCTTCGGTTGTTGTGAGGAAGTTGTTGTGGTAGGAGGGATTACCGGTGTTTTGTGCTGAGATGAGGGTCCTTCGGCTTGTTTCTGTTTCTTTGCCTGAGAATTAGGATCCTTGTCTTCATCATCTCTTTGACGTTTCAGCTTATCGGCCTCTGTGCTGCAAGACTCTTTGTTCATTTTGTCTTTCAGTGCTTCCAGGACTTTTGCTTCTTCAGGAGTCAAGGTGAACTTGTTTGCAAGCTTTTCGAGGAGTTGAGCTTCCAAATCATCCAGAGAAAGTCCTGGTAGAGGAGCAGTAGACTTGTCGGCACGAAGAGTGAAGGTTGTTGATCGGATAACTTTCTTGACTGCTTGCTCAGCGAACTTGGTGAGTTCGTCTCTCATTGGTGCCAGTAGATCTTTTAGCTCAGTCACTAAGTGTTGTGCCATGTATTCCTGTGCTTGAGCTGCTAGTGCGGCTTCCAAGTTCTCTGTTACGTCTTTAGCTAAGAAAATGTCAACCTTATCTTGTAGCTCTTTGACGTTCGAGTTCAGCTTAGATAGTTCAGCAACCTGGGTTGCAAGTGTAGCAACCTGATCTTCTAGTTTGCTTCTCTTCTTATCATGCACTCTTTTGAAAGCAGACTTGAGTAGTTTGGATGCAACAGAGGCTTTGGAGCTTGGTTTCTTGATTGATTTGTCACGTGTTGATTCAGATGCAGGAGGTGATGACTGTGATGATTCAATAATGGTGGTAGTGTCTTTGACATCTCCTTTCTGTGGTTCGGGTTGTACAACTTCTTTGACTCTGGCTGCTTCTTCTTTCAACCTTTGTTCTTCTGCTAGTTTATCAGCTTCGGCTTTAATCTTAAGCTCTTCAGCAAGCCTGGCTTCTTCTTCCTTCTTTAGCTTTTCTTCAGCCATCTTATCAGCTTCGGCTTTAAGCCTTAGTTCTTCAGCCAGCCTGGCTTCTTCTTCCTTCTTAGACTTATCTTCAGCCAGTTTGGCTGCCTCCTCTGCTTTCCTGCTCTCTTCCATTCTGATCGTTTCTTCCAGTTTAGCTTGAGCAATTTCTTCGAGTCTGGCCTCTTCAGCTTCTTGTTTTCTTTTCAGTTCCTCTTCCTGAGCCCTTTCTCTGATCTCCATTTCTTCCATAGACATAAGTCTTGGAGCATCGGTATCCATAGGATCATCTTCTTCTTCCTCTCCCATTGCTGTAGTCATCTCAACGTCAGTGGGAGATACTGAGGGTGTATCATAAACAACTAAGTCTGAAGTGATTCCTGTGGTAGGCTCAGGAATGCTACTTGAGCCGCCGGCTTCGGTGGTCTGAGAGAAGACTGGAGGTGGAGGCATATCAGCATTGAATGCATCAATTCGGCTGTGGAGGAGACCAAGTTTGAGAGCCCTTTCATTTTCTTCTTCGATTGAAGGGTCTTCAGGCTCTTGTACAGCTGAAACTGGTTCTTTCATCTTTTCCCTTCTAAACCTTTCTTCTTCTAGCATCGTCTGAGCTTTAGTGAATGGTCTTTGAGTGAGATATGTTGGATATACGGCATTGTCAGCAAACTCATCAATGTTTTTATCCCAATCGATGTCATCAAGATTCTCATCTTCCTCAATATTAGCATAGGCTTCACTATACTGAGGACCTTTGTCGGATTCAGTTCGTTCGGAGTCCGATGGCTTAGGAGAAGATTGAGGAGGGGGAAACCACCCAGGTTCGGGAATAGTAGCGGGCTGTTTGGTAGGAATTCTTCTCTTTGGAGTACCCTTCTTCTTCTTGGACTGAGTGGAACTGCCGGAGCTTCCAGTTTTACTATCTTTCTTACCCTTCTTTTGCATGAACGGGGGTAGAACATCTTCGTCCAGACATCCAACTTTATTTGCTTCAAGAGCTTGAAGGTAGTACTTGTAGTTATTGCATTCTTTAACCTTCTTAGTCAGAAGACAATCAGGAAGTTTCTTTCCTTGTTTCCTTGTACTAGTATCCATTCTCTTGATGACCTTAAGTGTATCCTCATTCTTGTATGTGTGCTGAAACTCATCATTCAGTCGTTGAGGTATGTCATCATATTCATGGATGAAGCTTGCAATGAGAAGTTTGGTGAAACGGACGAAAGGAATATTGGTCGTCTTGCGGTGTATGTGCCACACAATGTCTTCCCAGATAATGCTGGCATAATCAACCTTCTTGACATTAGCAATAGCCCAGAACAGCTTGAGATGTTGGAGCTTAGGGTGTTCATGGCCTGTGTCTCTGCCAGATAGTGACTTGGCAATAATGATGTAGAGAGTTCTCCAAGGTTGTGGAAGAAATCTGATATTGACCCTAGAGTGCCTAGTAATGACCCCTTCAGACTCATCATACCCAATATCTCTCAGCCATTCTATCAATTCTTCTTCAGTGGGAACTTGGTCATATTCTTCATTCGGTTCAAGTTCGGGAAGTCCAAGAGTACTACGGAGAAGATCCTTGTCGACCGTGACTTGTCTCATGTGAAGCATACAAGTAAAGGACTCTTCCAGGAGGTCCAGGTGGATTGTGTGCCAAAACTGATGTATGTAGAAGCATGCCACTGCAGCAGATTTGGTGAGTAGAACTTTGCACGGGTGATAGATGAGAGCATCAACTGCAACAAGGCAAGAAGACTCATTGCATGTAAGTTTGTTGAAGTTGACTCTCAGGTTGTTCCTTCCTATCTTTCTGGAATAGTTCTCAGGAAAGGTGTCTTCCCATGCACGTAAGGGTTCAGGCACTGGTACGTGTGGAATATCGTTGTGTTCTGCCATCTGAATAGATCATAAACACACAAACATGGCAATTGTTGATGATGTTAGCATAGACATTCATTGAACATGTTTACATTTGCATGTTTGACATTGATCAGTGGGGGTTTGTGTGTGTGAAAACTTTTGATATGTGACAAACTTGAGTTATATTACTTGTTAGAAACATAAAACAATTCAGTTACAACATAAGTTTATCATTTACAACAAGTTACACATTGGAAAATTTCCAACACTTAGAAAATTTTGGAATTTTGACAAGTTTACGCGTAAGTAGTTGTCTTTACGCGTAACCTGACTTAAGCGTAAGTATAGAAATAATGCGTAAGTGCAAAATCTACGCGTAAGATGGAATATTACGCGTAAAGTGAAACTTACGCGTAAGATCAATTTTACGCGTAAGATAAGTCTTAAGCGTAGAAATTGAAGATACGCGTAGGATTACCCTTAGGCGTAAATTGCAACTTATGCGTAGGTAATGACTTACGCGTAAGTTCTAGACTTATGCGTAAGGTCAGAACTTATGCGTAAGAACAATTTTATGCGTAAACTATGTCTTATCCAAGACACAATTTGTCCACGTGTCGAATCTTACGCGTAAGATTCAATCTTACGCGTAGGATGAACATTTAACGCGTAAAGACATCTTTTTCCAGAAATTCACCTTAGAAATTCGAGTTGTATGTTTCCTGAAAGTGCACAAACATTACCACTGATCAATAACACATTCAATACACTTAATTCACACATTTTAACGCGTAAACATGCCAAATACAACTTAACGCGTAAACATGTATGAACAACAAATCACAACCTTAATCAACCATGAATCTGGGTTGAAAATTAACATGGGGCAATTGATTCTAGCAACATAATGATCATATGGTTCAAACATAAACACAAATCATCCACAAAATTACAAGATAGAATCTGCTAGTGACCTTCGAACCCTAACCCTTTGATTCAAGAACAAAACACGATTAAGATCTAATTAAACTATATTCGAATGATCCTAGGTAAACACAAACACTATCCCCATCATCAATCATAATCAAAACATCCTCAATCAAGAATCCCTAATCTATACGTATGAACCCTAATATCCAAATCATTCAAATCACTCAATTGATGATTCTGGGTGAGATTGGAGTTCACAAACATGTTTAGTAGCATAATATGAGCAAAACCCACCAACAAATTCAATCAAAAACATCACTTAATTCTGGGTTTGAATTCTACGCATAACTCAAAAACAAATTAATCGATTGTGATAGATTGAGCCGTTGGATTGTTATAAGATTAAAAACCTTAGTTCAAAATCATGATCAAAACATAATCACACTTACAGATTCAAGGATGGTTAATTAGATCAAGAGATTGATTGTGGATCGTAGGATAGAGTTGGTGAAAATTAAATGTGTTTTTGCAGAAAAGTAAATGTGAGTGGTTAGACCTAGTTATGACTGCGGTTAAATCAAGTTACTCAAAGTGACATTTTTAGTCCCTTAACCTAACAAAACATTTATACCTAATGCCTAACCATTTTAACACATTGTAGTATTTGTATATTAACTCCAAGGAATGATAAGAACAACTTGTCGTACTCCCCCTCGACCTTAGATCATGGTAAAATTAATAGGTTTTGATCAAGGAGAGTAACCCGAAATCCTTTTGAATCAACTTTGTAGATAAAACGTAAATGTTTTTGGTAAAATGCAAGTATAAAAGTTAAAATAATTTTTGGTAATTAAGAAAAACGTTACTTTTCCTCCCCCTCAACACTAATTTTAAATGATTGAAGACATTTTAGAAAAAATAGTGTTGAAAGAGTTTTATACTTGCATTTTTTTTTTTTTTTTTTAAAGAATATTTACAAAGATAGTTTTGATGTTTGACAATCAATTGTGTTTTAAAAACTTTTCCAGATCCTCTGGAGTCAAACATCGCATACCAATTTGGTGAACTAAACTAGCAAACCTGGATGGTGCCAAGGATTTGGTAAGTAAGTCCGCCAATTGGTATTCAGTTCCAACAAAATAAAGTTCAACTGTACCCCTTTCCACATGCTCTTTGATGAAATGATATCGGAGATCGATGTGTTTGGATTTGCAATGATGCACAGTGTTGCAGGAGATAGCAATTGCACTCTTTGAATCACAGTAGATAGGAATCCTGTTGAATAGGTAGCCATAATCCTTAAGTTGTGATCTCATCCAAATGACTTGAGCACAACAAGCAGACATGGCTACGTATTCAGATTCTGTAGACGACAGTGAAGTGCAGTCCTGCTTCTTAGATTGCCATGACACAAGTTTGTCTCCGAGAAATTGTAATCCACCAGATGTACTTTTGCGTGTGTCTAAACATCCTGCATGGTCAGCATCTGAAAAAGCAATTAGTTCAAAGCCAGAATCCTTCGGATACCAGATCCCCAAGTTAATGGTTCCCTTTATGTATCGAAGGATTCTCTTGACCTCACTGAGGTGTTTTTCAGTTGGTCTGGACTGATAGCGGGAGCACATGTAGACAGCAAATACTATATCAGGTCTACTAGCTGTGAGATACATGAGGGACCCAATCATACTTCGGTATTTGGTAGGGTCAACTGGAGTCCCATGTAAATCAGCATCTAGTTTTGTGATATAGCCCATTGGTGTATTATAAGTATCACAAGACATCATTCCATGTTTCTTCAAAATTTCAAGAGCATATTTAGACTGATTTATAAAAATTCCACGGGGTGATTGATGAACTTGAAGTCCTAGAAAGAACGAAAGTTCACCCATCATGGACATTTCAAAATTATCTTTCATTAATTTTGCAAAATCATTAGATTAACTTCTTTTTGTTGAGGCAAAAATGATGTCATCGACATATATTTGAACAACAAGTAAGTCCTCCCCGTAGGTTTTTGTAAATAGTGTGGGATCCACCGATCCTTTAGAAAATTTATTGGCCAATAAGAAAGTAGACAGTTTGTCATACCACGCCCGTGGGGCTTGCTTGAGTCCGTAGAGTGCCTTTTTGAGTCGGTAAACGTGATTAGGATGCTCAGGATCAACGAAGCCTTCAGGTTGGCTAACATAAACTTCTTCACGGAGATCTCCATTAAGAAATGCTATTTTGACATCCATTTGGAAGACTACCATATTCCTGTGTGCGGCATAGGCCAAAAAGATCCGAACAGCTTCATGTCGAGCCACTGGAGCAAAGGATTCACAAAATCTAGACCTTCCAGTTGAGAGTATCCTTTCGCTACCAGACGTGATTTGTTTCGTATGACAGTGCCTTCAGCATCAAGCTTATTCTTCCATATCCATTTTAACCCAATGACAAAGACTCCGTCAGGTCTTTCAACTAATTCCCAGACTTCTAATCTTATGAATTGCTGAAATTCCTCTTGCATAGATTCAATCCAGTTGTCATAAGTCATTGCATCTTTAATGTTCTTGGGTTCTTCATGACAAACTGTGAGTGCGTAGATGCAAGTTTCTCCATCTGTGTGAAGTCGTTGTCTTGTCATAACTGGTGCATCTGGATGGCCAATAATATGAACTAGAGGATGGTCTCGGGTCCATTTGTGTGTTGAAGGGTGTAGTTGATACGTATCTCGCATGTTGGCAGGATCCAAGTTGCGTGTCGACGACTCAGCTATATCAGGAACTGTAGTAGCTGGTGCAAACGGATTGAAGAACGCATCAGGATCATGCTCTGCGGATTGTGGAACTGATAGTGGTGTTGGATCTTCAGCTGAGTGGCGGGAGTTAGAAACAGTTTGTTCTACTGTAGATGGTGAAGCAATTAGAGGACCGTCTCTCTCAACAGTTGTTGAAGTTTGTTGAGGTGAGTCTGGTACATGAATATTGTCAGGTTGAGCAGCGGAAATGGGTGGAACCTCAGTAGGACGGTATTCAATTGTGTCATCAAACAGTGGAGCAAACAAGGTTTCCAATTCTTTGCGGTTGAGTGGCAATGGTTCAGCCGAAGATGCCGGAGAGTTAAGACGGTTAAATTCGGGTCCTAAGCTGTGTTGCTCAGAAGCCATTTGGGTGAGTTCATCAAAATTAGCGTGAATGGTTTCTTGAATTTCACGTGTACGACGATTCCAAATCCGAAAACCTTTAGAATTTTCACAATATCCAATGAACACTCCGATGTCAGCCTTTGCTTTAAGTTTACCTAAATCATCACGATCATTTTTCGGATAGCAGAGTGCTCCAAAAACATGAAAGTAATCGATGTTCGGTTTCCTTTTGTGAACAATTTGATATGGTGTTTTGCGATGACGTTTTGTGATCATACAACGGTTTTGAGTATAGCATGCGGTTGAAACAGCTTCTGCCCACAAGTAATCAGGTAATTGAGTATTAATTAACATAGTTCTAGCAGCTTCCACTAACGTCCTGTTGCGTCTTTCAACAACTCCATTCTGTTCTGGGCTTCTAGGAATAGATGTTTGATGTTCAATTCCCACTTTCTCATAATAAGACCTAAGTGTCTGATTCTTGAATTCAGTTCCATTGTCAGTTCTGACTATTCGGACCGTGTTGCGTAACTGAACTTGAATTTTAGTGAGAAAGGTGATGATCATAGAAGGAGCCTGATCTTTACTTCGTAGAAAATAAACCCAAGTCCATCTGGAAAAATCATCGACGATTACTAGTATGTAGCGTTTACCGTTGATACTTTGAACACGCATCGGTCCACACAAATCCATATGAAGCAGTTGTAGAACATGATTCGTACTGTGCTCAGGTTTTGAAGGAAAATGAGCCCGAGTACTTTTTCCTTATTCACAGGCAGGACATAAGTGATCTTTAGTGAAACGGAATCTTGGAAATCCCTCAACAAGTTTATAACGAGCAAGGTCAGTCATAGTTTTGAAATTCAAGTGTGAAAGACGTTTGTGCCATAACCAAGATTTAGTTGATTCTGCTTTGGAGAGAAGACATATCGGAGATGTTGCAATCATATCTGACATTGATATTGTATAAAGATTGGAGCCACGGGAGCCAGACATAAGATCGTTTCCTTGTAAGTCACGAACAAAGCAAGTTTTCTCACGAAATGCAACTTCTAGATCCCCATCACAGAATTGACCAACAGAGAAAAGGTTGTGTCCAAGGCCTTCCACATAATAAACACGGCTTATTTCGATGTTCCCACTGATAAAGTCACCATATCCCATGATTAAAGCGTGATGATCATTCCCGAATCTTACATTCCTGGTGCAATCACCGTGGTGTCAACCATCTTTCCTTTTTCAAGTATTTTTATTTTCTCTTTTAATTCAATGATGATGTGATTCTTATCCTGAATGTTTGACTCAAGTATGCCATTGCAATATTTACTGTCGATGTGGTTTTGTAGAAATTCGGCGTTTTCAATTTTTAAATCCGCAATTTCTTGCTCGTATTTGAGACACAAACTTTTGAAAGACTCATTGTTTTTGCAAAGCTGACAAGAGTTTGAAATGGTATGACTTTGAAGTTTCAATTCCATTTTAAGACTCTGAGATTGACACCATTCAAGCCTCTGTTTGAGTTGACAAATTTCTTTTGAAAACTGTTTTGTCACATCATCATTCTTTTTCCTCAGATTATCATTCTCATGTTTCAGTGTCTTAATTTCCACATTCAACAAGTTATTATCAACACAATGATCATGCTTAAGCATAGAAGTACCAGAATTATAGAGATCATTCATGATAACAGACAAAATATCAGCATTGAGAACTTGTTCTAAGAGTCGATCAGCATCATTTTTGAAAACTCTAGTTCGTTGCTTTTGAACCAAAATTTCATTTTTATTATCATTGAAAACGTTTATCATATATTTGACCTCCTTTTGAAGTTCCTGATCCCAACGTGTAGCACAGAGACGGAGGTGTTTGACAATTGGCAACATTTGTTTTTGAAAAATATCTCTCTTTTCGCGCTCGTAAGCGGATTGAAACGTTTCAATTTTTATTTCAGAATTACGTTCAATTGTCTCCTCCAAAATTTCGATGTCTTCCATAAAAGTTTTGAAATAATTTAAGACACGAACACTATTTGGTAAGGGTGAAAGTTCACCGGATGATGGTAAAGGACCATTTACTTGTGCTACAGTTTGGACAGGGGCCTCATTGTGAGATGAAACATACGACTCTTCGATAAACCATGATTTCTCAGGTAAATCCTTTTGAGTAACGAACTTGACTGGATTTTTTGAATAGTCATATGGTGTGCAATATTGCACATTACTCATTTTTGACCGACTCTCGTCTTCAAGTTCTTCTTCTTCCTCAGTATCAAAAACAACAGCACGCACAATCGTATTATCAAGCAAATAGTCCATACTATAAATTTTTGGAACATCTTTGAATGCATTGGGAAGAAACATTGAGTTGTAATCGCCAAGTGCAAATCCTGTACCGGGTCTCGGTTTTAAAGTAAATTTCTGAATTGTTGTGACAGAGTTCCCGTGTTTGTAAACAATGTTACGAAATTCTTTCAATTGTTTTTCAAGATCAACAATATCACCGAGTAAGTTATCTATATACTTCCTTTTTCGTATTTTATGTTCACAAAAATCTTTTTGACAACTTGACAATTCAGTTTCTGTTTTTGAAAGTTCTGTTTGAAGACGTTCGACTTGCATTTTCAATTCACTCTTTTCATTTTCGAGTTTTGAAATCAACTTTCCGTTTGACTCGATTAAATCTTGCATTTTGCGTTGAAGATCTTGTTCTTTGTTGTAGGAATCGTGAAAAGCTTTTTCAAAACTTTTTGCATGTTTAATCTTGTCTTCCTGATTAGAAAGCTGAATTTTATAACATTCAATATATCTTGCAAGTGACGCATTTTGTTCTTTCAAAACTTTGTTTTTCTCGTTGCACTTTATTATTTGCAATTGTTGAGCATCCAGTTGTTTTGATAACAATATGAGATCAGGGTCTGGATCAAATGATGGTTCATGTTGTTCGAAATGATCATGTTTATCATTCTCAATAGGATCATCAAATGAAACAAATGTGTCATCATCGAATATGACAACTGTGTTTATTTGTTCATCTGTATGAGATGATGAAGATGATTTAGATGGAACAACTTGCGCCATATCTGATTCATAAGCAGAAGGTGAGACTATTTCATTAATAAAGCATTCATTGAGGTCATGTACCTGAGACAAGCCGTCAGTGTCATACACTGGACCTGAATCATTGAGCTTAAGTTCCTGCATGTTGGCCATAAGCATCACAGCAGCATTGGCTTCCAGATCTTCCATGTCATCATCGTTGTTCACATTTGCCATGAAGTTGTTGTCCTGTTCAGGGAAATGTCCATCTTTTTCATCCTGAAGAGCCATGAGTAATGCCTGCTTGTGAAACTTACTACCCCGAGTTCTTGGTTTGGGACATGCTGTAGCAATATGACCTTGTTCATTACAATTGTAGCACCAAACTGCATTCCCTGAGGTTGAGTTCCTTGTAGCAACTGAGTCAGACCTTTGTTGAGAAGATCCTGAGTTGTTCCTGAACCCTGCATTGTTACCAAACCTCTGACCATTCCCATAACTTCCTGAAGAACTTCCTGAACCAGATCTACCATAGTTACGATTCTGAATTTCCACTCTTCCATCATTTACAACAGCTTGATTCCTGGTATTAGAAGATGAACGTTGACGGTTGTTCGTTTTGTTGGAGAATTTGCTGAAAGCACGAGCAATAAGAGCAAGTCCCTGATTCAACGTATTAAAGTCATCATCGTCATCATCATTGCAGTTGGAGTAGTACACAGCATCATTGTTGTTTGACGGAACAAGTTGAGTAGAAGTATCTTGTGGAGATGAATCATAAGGGACCATTTGGTTCGAGGTGGAAGATTGTGGATAACTGAAGTAGTTCTGCTCTTGAACATATGCATGATTTGACAGTGGTGGTGGAGCATAGGGAGATTGAGCTACGAGAGCCAAAGAATTTGGTGTTGTTGTGGGTGTTTAACCTCCTCGTAGAGCTCGATCTTTTTCCACTTCAGGTTCATGGTGTTTCAGAAAGTCATACAACAAACCATATGGAGCATCATGAAGATTCTTCGTTTGACGAACAAATGTCACATATTTATGCCAATCAGGGCCAAGACTACCAACAAATTTGGAGTTCACAGCGATCCTTGGTACTGTGATTTTGTGACGTTCCAGATCATTGACCACATTTGTGAAACGATGATAGTAGGATTCAAGTGACTCTCCAGGTTCAATTGTGATGTCAGTGTATTCCATGTAAAGCTTGGATTCCATGTCATCTTTGTTCAATTGAGTTCCTTCCATTAGGAGATGAACATGTTCCCACATAGCTTTGGCTGTTTTCTGAGCATCGACACTTCGATAGATCGGATTAGGTATACCTTGAAGTATATAAGCCATTGCATACTGATCAGCTTCACGATGCAGTTTCTGTTCTTCAGTGAGTGCAGATTCTGCAAGGGGTCTATCACCAGGAGGACGTGGAGGATCAGCATGTGGATCACCAGCTTCAAATCTTGTTGGCCACTCAAATGGTCCTTCAAGTATCACTTGCTTCAAGAATTTCCCATGAGGTTTCTTTAGTTCAAGAAATCGTAAGAATCAACTTGACCATTGCACATAGTTTCCAGGTGTAAGCATTGGAGGTGTTTCAAGTGATCCTGCCTCATGTCGGGATTGTTGAGTTGTAATAACTTCACACATTCTGTCAAACCAGTGAGGTTGTTTGGAGGAAAACTGAGTGTTTTGTAGTGGCACTTGATATAGTTGTTGTTGAGGAATGAGCTGTTGTTGCATCATTAGGTAATGTTGTTGTGGATTGTATTTAGGAGGTTGTTGATTCATTATGTGCGGAAGGTATTGTTGTTGCTGATACTGCTGAGGTTGTTGTTGCTGATACTGCTGAGTTTGTTGTTGCTGAGGATAAGAGTGAGGGAAGTAGTGATTAGGTGGTTGAGACATCTTAGAACACTTGTGTAGAAATGGATCTTTGTAGAATAATGAAATGCACGTTCCTTTGAGTAAGTTGCAAAATCCTTGGGGTAAGTTCAATTCTTACGCGTAACTTAATCTTACGCGTAAACTGTAAGTTATGCGTAAAGAGTAGATTATGCGTAAACTAATAGTTTATGCGTAAGTTTTCTCTTTACGCGTAAGTTTAGGCTTATGCGTAAGTTTAGACTTATGCGTAAGGTTTAAACAACCAAACAAATCTTTCAAACTTATCCAAGCTTGAAAGATATCCGTAGTCGAAGTATTCCACTAACTTATCCAAGCTAGGGAAGTACTGAGTCACCGTAGCACAAAGAGAAGATCGTTGATGAAGCTTACGCGTAAACTCTAGCAAGTTACGCGTAACTTTGACTTACGCGTAGAATCAAACTTAAGCGTAGGTTTAAGGCGTAGAAGAGCACTTAACGCGTAGGATCAGGGTTTTAACCAATTTAACGCGTAAGAAAAGGGTTTTGGCCTATTTAACGCGTAAGAAAAGGGTTTAGACCAATTTTACGCGTAAGAAAAGGGTTTTGGCCTAGACTTATGCGTAAACCGACCAAAAAACACTGTAGACAGCTGGAAATAGTACTTTTTTCGACCACTTTACGCGTAAACCGTACTGTTCATCCAAAATAATGACTTTTTGATGAAAAAATGCTTAGAAATAAGGTACTTTTGAACACATAACTTCACCAATACTAAGAAAACCTTAACTTTAGAAGATGTAGCTACCAAAAACTAGTTTTCCAATATCAAAGAAGCTATAAAACCATAAAAAAAACCTTAAAAATCACAACTTTATGCAACAACTAAGCTTCAAATCACTATATCAACCTTGAAACTTATCCAAGCTTCAAGATTTGAGTGAAAGAAACAAAGAAAAATGCAAAAAAAATGAAGAAATAAGCACCAATCCCCACGTTAACCAAAGAAACTCATTTCAAACTTCTAGTAGGCGAATGATACCACTTGTTAGGTCACCATTTATGTAAACACAAGTATGATTGGTAAAGAAATATGATGAGAATGAGAGGTGGTTGATTATAAGACAATATGAAAGGTGAGAGTGCAAGAGTTTCCTTAAGATAATCAAATAACCAACAAAATAAAATGTAACATAAGGTTTCTATTTATAAGGGAGGAGCTAGGGCAACACTCCCTTCCTCCCTTATCCTTTCATACGTGGGCTTTTAAGGCCTCATGGGCTTTTACATGTTGCCCATTAACTAAACAATAATCATAAATAATACTAAAGCAACCTATTACAAAATGTAATGACCGAGACTTGACTAAATACTAAAGTATGATCCCAACATTATACCATAATAGTTTCCATAATAGTAGGAATCAGTGGTTACCAGCGGAAACTTTAAGCTTATCAGCAGAAACAAGCTTATCAGCAGGAATAAGTCAGCAGTAGGATCCAGCAGTAGATACATAATACTAGCAGTAAGATCATAACACTAGCAGTAGGATCATACTAGCAGTTGAATCTCTGCACAACCACTGTATGAGTCAGGGTATTCAGTGACCAAATGGGTGTACACTCCGTACCTCCAAACCCATTACCAAGTATGAATTAATCCCTCAAGTGCACAAAATTTTCCAACAATCCTCCCCAAATTTAGTTCACTTCCTTTGCATGAAAATTAAACACAAAACAAACATATTCATAAATGAAAATATCTTAAAGATTGAATTCTCATCTTAGTACATTACACGTTCAAATATTCGAGAATCAGGGTGTTCTAAGAATTGAACCCTTCAACCCATTTGAATACCTGAAGATAATATACACATACATTTTCAAACACTTAAATACTCCTAACACTATACAAGCCATGTGTCCATATCCAATTCATAAATGTTGTAAAATCTAAAAGTTCAAAGCTTCCTGAAGCGGCAAAACTTCAACATTTACATAGGTGGTTCCTCTTTATTCATGCTCCTGCTTAGCACTTTTTCAAAGAAATTAACCATTGAGAAGTAAAGACCTCATCCTCCTTTTCCACCAGGTTCTGAGCACAACCTTGGGATGTAATATAAAACATGTGCTCCAGTCCACTAAATGTTCAGCTTTCCACATTAAACTCAGCTCCCAAGTTTCCTCATGAGGGAGTTAGGTGTCTTTGCATTCAGTGACTAAGTTGGACTTAAACCCATCCCTTTAGCAGACTTTAAAACCAAGTCTCTAGCTAAACCCTTCGTCAAGTGATCGGCTAAATTATGTTGAGATCTAACAAACTTTATAGATACCACCTCATTCATGATAAGCTCACGAATCATGTTATGCCTGACACCTAAGTGTCTAGACTTCCCATTGTACATTTGGCTATAAGCCTTTGCCAATGTAGCAGCACTATCACAATGGATAGAAATAGGTGCTATAGGTTTAGGCCACATTGGGATCTCAAGAAGCAAGTTTCTCAACCATTCAGCTTCTTTACCAGCAGCTGCTAAAGCCACAAATTTAGATTCCATTGTTGAACTGGTGATGCAAGTTTGTTTCTTGGATGCCCAAGAAATTTCACCTCCACCAAGTAAGAATACCCAGCCACTTGTAGACGAATTGTCTTCAGTGTTACTGATCCAACTTGCATCAGTGTATCCTTCTAATACTGAAGGATAACCAGTATATGAGAGACTATAATCCATAGTTCTCTTCAAATACTTCAGTACCCTCTGAATTGCTTGCCAATGATGAGCTCTAGGATTACTAGTATACATGCTCAGTTTACCCACTGCAAAAGCAATATCAGGTCTTGTACAAGTCATGTGAGAGGATCACTTGATTTGATCACACACTATGAGGTGTTGGACCTTTGTAATGTGTATATGTGATACTTTTGAGTGAATATGATTAAGTATGCGGAATCTACTTAACCACACTTAGAATGTTTATTGGAAATGGAACTGTGATGCTTGTGTTTATTTAACAAAGAACAATGAAAGTATTTCACCAAACGATTCAATATTATTCAAAATAATACGAGTGATCTTCACTATCACTAGGGTTACAAAGACCTTGAATCTTGTGTTTTGTTCTATTGTTTTTATATATGTATATCTCTACTCACATATATCGCTATATCACTCTTGTTAAGTCATATCTAAGATCTTCCTTTTATAGTCCAAGGAAAGATCTTTTCCAATCTATATGACTCATTTTAAATACTAGCTTATGAATAATCTTCATTCTAGCTAGATGATGACTTATCATGTTTAGTCATTAAGATACAACATGTATCTAGGATTACAACTCACTTGGAGTGTTCAATTTGATGACTACAACAAAGATATTTTTCTTGTATATGAATCAGTAGAATAAGTCGTACTTATCTACACAGCTGTTTGAATGAGTCATAGCAGCAGAAGAATCCATCAGCAGAAACACCTTCAGTAGAAACATTCTTCAGCAGAAACACTCTTGTGTTTATCAGCAGGAACGTACTTTGAGCTTTATTATTAGGAACATACTTGATGTATTTCCTTGAGCTTTTATGCTGATTATTTAATTCCCAACAATCCTCCCCTAAACATGTGAATTACATTCAAACATGTTTTTTCTGAATTAAATGAGGACTTTGTGAAGATCTTTCAAACACTTCATTGTCAGACTGTTGATCTGAACTTTCTTCTCTTTTGAGTGATTGAATGTCTTTCTCTGTAACTCATCTGCTTTCTGTTCTTTGCTCCAATCTTGGACTAAAAGATGGTGCAATATTCAACTTGAAGAATTATAAAAGGCAATGATGCTGTGTATCTTGGATGCTTGTTCCAAGAAGTAGAAATCATCTTTCAGCATGTCTTTGGAAGTGATGAACAAACGTAGTGAACTAAAATTGAAACCTTTCATCTTTTGATCTAGATAGAACTTTCTCCTATCAGCTCTGTTCTTGTTCTTTATTAGTAGAAACCGTGTCATCATCTTGTATGCTCTTATCTTTTCCTTCTTTTTCTTTGGATAATCTTCCTTTTAAAGGGCTTTTTGTAACCTCCCCTGAGATTTATTTTTCTCTTGAGCAATTTCCTCCCCTGTTTGGAAGATCTCTCACAATCATATCATATCACAATCATCTGATCTAGCAATTTCCATGTTTTCAGACAATTTGTACATAAAGCCATCAATTCCTTAAGAGTTTAAATGCTGCCCTCATCACTTCTAGGTGTGTAACCTCCTATGAGTGGTGAATCACTGAGCATTGACTCATAATCCATCATTAGATGATTTTCTGAGCCTCTTTGAAAATCCTTTTTAAGAAATATTTGACTTAGCAGTATGAACATGATTTTATGATTAAAAATCATACTGCTTCTAACCATTTTGAAGGGATTAAGTGTGGTAACTAACACTTAATCAAAATTTCGGTTTAAAGCAACCTCTGGTTGTGTGAGAACCAATGTTTTCAGTTATAAATAACTGCCTGTGTACAGATAAACCTATTCAAAAGGCTTTCTTTACAGGGTTTCCAGCTCGTGGCATTTGTTACCTCTAACACAAGTGTTAGATTCACTGTTGCTCGCTGTTCTTTCTATCAGATATCCGTATATTAGTCACATTATACTTGAGAGTATAAAATGATAGAAAGTGAGTTGTATCAGTTATTTACTTATCAACTAAATCATCAATTCAATGTGAAACATACAAATCAAGTTCCAAGAAAGAAGTTTTAAGGAGTTTTGAAATCCCAAACTCTTTCTATCATGAACCTATTATATCAGTAGCAATTATCATCATTCAGCAGCAATGATCAGAAATTTGTTGCTTACAGATTTCACTTGAAATAGCCTTTTAGCTCAAACATTCATACCTGAAATTGTTAGTCTAAAACCAAAAGAACAAAGTACAAAGTACTTGTCTTTAATTAGAATTATGCATAGGACTAATTGTATGAATAACTTTAAATTGGTAATAGTAGTTTTAAATGACAAAGTTAGATGCATTAACAAAATCTATATACAAGAACACATTATATTGAAAAATTTAAAGATTAAGCATTCCAATACTTGCTACCAAGTACTGAAGTCTTCCAACATCAAAAGCTTTTGTAAGAAGATCTGCAAAGTTTTGTTCTGAAGCAATTTTCATTACTTGAATTAACCTCTTTTCATTGCAATCTCTAATAAAATGATGTCTAATTTCAATGTGTTTTGTTTTTGAATGTTGCACTGGATTTTTAATAATGCAAATTGTACTACTATTATCAATATGAATAATGGTATGTAAGAAATTGTACCCATAATCAAGAAGTTGGTTTTGAAGCCATAGAACTTGACCACAACAATTTGCAGCAGCTACATATTCAGCTTCAGTTGTTGAAGTAGCCACCATTGTCTGCTTCTTACACTGCCATGAGATAAGTCTACAACCAAGGAATTGACATCCTCCAGTTGCTGACTTTCTGTCCAAGCTAGCACCAACATAATCACTATCTGAGTATGCTACCAAGTCAAAAGATGACTCCTTAGAATACCATAGACCCAACCTAGGTTGACCCTTGAGATATCTAAAAATTCTCTTGACTGCTGTTAAATGAGAAACCTTAGGAGTTACTTGATATCTTGCACAAGCACAAACAGAGAACATGATATCAGGTCTTGATGATGTGAGATACATCAAAGAACCTATCATTGATCTGTATGTGTGTACATCCACATTAGTTCCTTCTACATCTTTACGAAGTGGCTTCTCAGGGTTCATTGGTGTGCTTGTTATTTTAGAATCAGCAAATTGAAACTTTCTAAGAATCTCTGCAACATATTTGTCTTGACTAATAAAGATTCCTTCTCTTGATTGTTTAACTTGCAGACCCAAAAAGAATGTAAGTTCCCCCATGGAACTCATCTGAAACTTATTGTGCATAAGCTTCTCAAACTCCAAACACATCTCCTTCCTTGTAGATCCAAAGATGATATCATCCACATATACTTGAACTAGAAAAAGATCCTTCTTATGCTTCTTGGTGAAAAGAGTCTGATCTATCTTGCCTCTTTGAAATCCATTTGAAATTAAGTAGGAAACCAGTGTTTCATACCAAGCTCTTGGTGCCTGATGTAGGCCATATAGAGCTTTAACAACCTTGTACACTTTGTCTGGATGGTCAGGATCAACAAAACCAGGAGGTTGTCAGACATACACCTCCTCTTCAATAGTACCATATAAGAAAGCACTCTTGACATCCATTTGATAAACTGTGAATCCCATAAATGAAGCATAAGCCAAAAAGAGTCTAATGGCTTCAATCCTTGCTACTGGAGCAAAAACTTCTTCATAGTCTATCCCTTCTTCTTGTGTGTACCCTTGAGCTACTAATCTAGCTTTATTTCTTATCACTATGCCCCTTTCATCCCTTTTATTCCTAAAAACCCATCTAGGGCCAATTATTCTTACACCACTTGGTAAATCAACTAGCACCCATACCTTTTGAATCTTAAACTGAAGAAGCTCCTCTTGCATAGCCTCCAACCAGCTTGAATTCTCTAGGGCTTTATGAATATTCTTTGGTTCATCTTGTGAGAGAAAACATACAAATAAGCAAGAGTTTGAAAACTCATGCTGTTTTGAAGCATAAAGGGCATTAAGAAGCCCTTGTTGATTTGAAGACATCAATTGTTGTCTTGTCTTAACTCCTGATTGTACATCTCTAATTACATTGTCCAGGGAGTGGACTTTGTGAATTCTTGAGTGTGGAGTAGAAAGAACTTGATAATCAGGTGGAAGGTTGTTGAAATCCACCTCATTGTCTGATAGATTTGCTTGTGTTTCTTCTGATGGTCCATCAGCAGAAACATTTTGCTCATCAGTGGGAACGATTTTCTTATCAGCAGTGTTACTTCTGATTTGAAACTCTTGTTCCTTAGTTCTATCTTCCTTGTATTCATCTTCAACATCTTCTTTAGATTTACCAGAAGAAGATTCACCATTTATTGAAGTTGAATCCACACTTGAATTTGTCCATATTGGCATCATCACATAATCTTGATTTGTCTCCTTCTCTAATCCTTCTTCATTTGTTGCATCAGCAGTTTGTGAACCTGAAAATTCATTAGTTTCTGCAACAAAAGGAATATAATTCATTGATTTGGATAGAGATTCAAGATCAAATAGCCATTTGGGACCTTGACCTTCTACATTGGATTTATTTTCTAAAAATTCCACATGTAGATTTTCCTCTACTCTTCTAGTTCTCAAGTTGTATACTTTGAATGCTTTGCTATTGATAGAATATCCAACTAAGAATCCTTCATCTGCTTTACCATCAAACTTTCCAAGATGGTCTAAGGTATTCAGAATTGTCACATGACATCCAAAAGGTCTAAGAAATCCTATTTCAGGAGTTCTACCTCTAAAAAGTTCATATGATGTCTTATTGTGAGGTTTTACAACTAAAACTCTATTTTGAACATAGCAAGCAGTGTTGACTGCTTCTGCCCAAAAAGTTATAGGCAACTTAGAGTCAGCTAACATAGTTCTAGCAGATTCTATTAGTGTTCTATTTTTCCTTTCAGCAACTCCATTCTGTTGTGGAGTTCTTGCAACACTAAATTCTCTTTTAATACCTTTTTCTTTGCAGAAATCATCCATAACTCTATTCTTAAATTCTGTCCCATTATCACATCTAATGACTTTTACTCTTTTTCTTACTAGGTTTTCTATTTTTGTAATGAAGGTCTTAAGGATGCTAGAAGTCTCATCCTTAGTACCTAAAAAGAATACCCATGTAAATCTACTAAAGTCATCAGTAATAACTAGACAATATCTCTTATGCAACAAACTTCTGACATTTGTAGGACCAAATAAGTTCATATGCAGCATAAACAATGATTGATTGATAGAGTTAAAAATTTTGGGCTTACAAGTGGCTTTATGTTGTTTGCCTTTAAGACAAGCAATGCATGTTTAATCATTTTCAAATCGTTTTTGAGGTAAACCTCTTACCAAACCATCTTTGACAATCTTATTTATGGTTTTGAAGTTAATATGACCAAGCCTCCTATGCCATTTCATAGATTCATCCAATGTGGCCTTAGCAATAAGACAAGTAAGAGAATCTTTTGGAACAATCTTCTTCATATCAACACTGTACATGTTGCCTTTTCTTGGAATTCTAAGAAGTGCTTGACTTTCATCAGGCATCTTAAAATCAGAAGAAAATACAAGACATTCAGTGTCAGTAAAGAGAACTTTGTTCTTTTTGTCACACATTTGTGAGACACTAAAAAGATTATACTTAAGCTCTTGCACATAGTACACATCTTCAAAATCTAGTTTACCGGTTTTAATAGTACCTTTACCAGTAATTTTTCCTCCAATTCCTCCTCCAAAGGTAACATAGCCTCCATCTAATGATTGAAAATTTGAAAGATAAGACTTGTTGCCTGTCTTGTGCCTTGAACATCCACTATCTGAGAATCCTTGATCTTCATCATCTGCTGATGAATGTCCCTGCACAAAAATAAAGGAATTAGTTTTGTTTTGGGATCCAAACCATTTCTGACTTGGATCCGCCTCTTACATCAATGAAATGTAATCTTTTGAGAATTGTTGATGCAACATTGGATTTAAGAATCCAACATGCTGAGGCCTTAACAACATTTGCCCTGTTTCCCTTAGCAGTGATATGAACTGTTTGGCTATCAGCAGAAACTGATGGCTTTGCAGTTGTATCCTTTGGTTTCCAAACTTGTTTTTGGACTACTACCTTTGTTAGAATGGGTCTTTTAACAACATTTAATGCATATTTGAAAGTTGTTTTAGAACTTTTAACTGTTGTTTTTGGGTAAACAGTCAGATATGGTCTATCAGCAGAAACCATTTTCCTATCAGCAGGATCTGAAACTGTTTTGGGTTTTGTTCTAGTAAAGTTAGAGTGACTTTTAGGTGTTTGCCTTTTTAGATTCACCCTATTGTTTGTATACCCATATACCCGTTGATTACAGAAAGCTGCAAGATGGTCAAAACTACCACATGTGTAACAAGCTTTGTTATCTCTTTGTTGGAGAGACTTGAGGCTATACCAATTCCTTTGGTTGCCTATGGGCTTGTTTATGGTTCTATGTTGTTCACAATATCTTACTGGTTGCCTAACATGTTTAACTTTGTTTTTAGGCTTTTCAGTACTATTTTTGACTATCTTTGGAACACTTGTTCCTGCTTTCTTAACCACTTCAGGTTTAGACATAACCTGTTCAACCTTTTTATAATCAAATGTTAAGTCCTTAATGATTGGATCATCTGACTTTCTACAAGAACACACCTTGTCCTTAGGAAGTGAAGTTTTACTTAAACTTTCACTCTCTTTCAAAGGTTTATTAACAACTACATTAGATTTTGGTTGAACACCATATTTTAATTCAGGTAGTTGAAATTCAGGTAATCTTGTGTGTTCTAGGTCAATTCCTGGGGGTGAAGGAATACCTCTATATGGTGGAGGAACAGATTTGTATCCAACACCAGACTTAGCTTTATTAATTACTTGACATTCAATTAAGTTGGTCACACCCTTAGATGCATAATCTAGTGTTTCTACACTCATTTGAATGTTTTCTTTTGCCTTATTAAGCCTATCTACTTCAGCTTTCAAGTTACTAATGTCAAGATTTTTAAACATTATTTCTCTTTCAAGAAGAATTTTGACATCAGTAAAGGTAGATTCATTTATTTAAAAATGTATGATTTGTTCCTCTAGAATAGCTAAACCTCTTTTATGATTTGTTAAGCTATGAGCTGTATCAATTAACTCTGTCATTTGATTCTCATAATGTTTGGTTAAGGTTTCTAATCTTTTAAGAGCAGAACAATTATTTGAACAAACTTTATCAGATTGTACCTCTGTAGAGAAAGCCATAAGAGCTGTCTGAGGAGAAGTCTCTTCTTCATCAGCTGTAAAGCTCCAATCAAATCCTAATCCATCAATAGCTACCATAGCTTTTGGATTCGTTGATTCCCCTATTTTGGACTTGCTTCCAAAACCTCTATTCTTGCTATCTTGCTGCCTTGGCCTTCTACATTCTCTTGAGAAGTGCCCCAACATATGACAGTTATAGCATTCTATCTTTGACTTGTCAAAACCAGCAGTATCATTGCTGTTGATGGTGAGTTTCTTCCCCGTCCTCTGATAGAATTTCTTAGCCCTCATGCTAAGAAGAGAAATTTGCCATTTTAGGTCCATCTCTTCTAAATCATCATCATTGATTTCTAGAAGATCTTCATGAGTGAGCATGGACCCATCATTCTGACTTATGAAAAAGGCACAACAAGCCTTTTCATTCAATATACCAAAAGTACTGCTTGATGAACTAGCAGCACCAATTCCATTATCAACCTTTTCATCTTTAACTGGGTTTGAGATACTAGGAGATGACATAAAAGCCATGTTCCCAGTATATGAACTAGAGACACCAGTTTTCTTTACTTCTTGTTCCACAATTTTAAAGTTGCTATACAAATCCATAAGATCCATAGTGTCTATGTCTGGTTTATTCTTCCAGACAACAACATGCATAGCCCACTCTTCAGGTAAGCTTCTCAGAAATTTTGAGTTTAAATCTTCTTGAGGTATGTCAACCCCAAGAACAGCAAGTTGGCTCACAATTTTCTGTAACCTTGTAAACATGTGGTCAAGAGATTCATTAATGGTTGATGAGAAATTTTCAAACTGTTGCTTAAGAAGAGTTTTCTGGGTCTTCTTGGTGGCTTCATTCCCTCCATACCTTGCAACAATTACCTCAAATAATGACTTGGCATCTTTGAATTTGCTGAAGTTTATAAGTTGATCATTTGGAATGGTCATCATCAGCATACTTCTGGCCTTGAGGTCATTCTTTTTCTTTATTCTTTCATCAGCAGTTGTAGGGATAGTTTGAATAGTTGTTATAGCCTACCTTCAACTGTTGATGTAGTGGTTGTGGGTTGGAAAGAGTTTCCATCTTCAATGATTTCCCAGAGAGTGTAATCCTGCACCTGGAAAAACTGTTCTATCCTTAACCTCCACAATTCAAACTCATTGTGTTTGAGAACTGGCAACTTTGCAGCAACATTTGTTTGAATAGATTCTGTGTCCATTTCTTCTTCTTTTCTTCTTCTTCTAAATCAAAGATATCAACCTGGAAGCTCTGATACCAATTGAGAGGATCACTTGATTTGATCACACACTATGAGGTGTTGGACCTTTGTAATGTGTATATGTGATACTTTGAGTGAATATGATTAAGTATGCGGAATCTACTTAACCACACTTAGAATGTTTATTGGAAATGGAACTGTGATGCTTGTGTTTATTTAACAAAGAACAATGAAAGTATTTCACCAAACGATTAAATATTATTCAAAATAATACGAGTGATCTTCACTATCACTAGGGTTACAAAGACCTTGAATCTTGTGTTTTGTTCTATTGTTTTTCTCTATGTATATCTCTACTCACATATATCGCTATATCACTCTTGTTAAGTCATATCTAAGATCTTCCTTTTATAGTCCAAGGAAAGATCTTTTACAATCTATATGACTCATCTTAAATACTAGCTTATGAATAATCTTCATTCTAGCTAGATGATGACTTATCATGTTTAGTCATTAAGATACAACATGTATCTAGGATTACAACTCACTTGGAGTGTTCAATTTGATGACTACAACAAAGATATTTTTCTTGTATATGAATCAGTAGAATAAGTCGTACTTATCTACACAGCTGTTTGAATGAGTCATAGCAGCAGCAGAATCCATCAGCAGAAACACCTTCAGTAGAAACATTCTTCAGCAGAAACACTCTTGTGTTTATCAGCAGGAACGTACTTTGAGCTTTATTATTAGGAACATACTTGATGTATTTCCTTGAGCTTTTATGCTGATTCTTCTGATTATTTATTTCCCAACATCATGGCATACATCAAGCAGCCAATCAACCTAGAACACTCGAGTTGAGATATAGCTTTACCAATATTGGGCATTAGCTTCTCACTTGTATCCATAGGGGTTCTCACAGGAGTACAATCAAAGTAATTAAATTTCCTCAACACCTTCTCAATGTAATGAGACTGAGAGATAGAAATTTTGTTACTTTCATGTTTAATCCTTATACCAAGGATAACATCAGCCTCCCCCATATCCTTCATGGAGAACTTTGATGACAAAAATTCCTTTGTAAGGTCAACTTCATTTTGGTCAGTGCCAAAGATCAACATGTCATCAACATATAGACAAATGATGACTCCTTTACCAGATTCATCAAATTTGCTATATACACATTTGTCAGCCTCGTTAAGTAAATAACCACTAGACAAAACCACTTCATCAAACTTTTGATGCCATTGCTTCGGTGCCTATTTTAATCCATAAAGAGACTTAATCAATTTACACACCTTGTTTTCATTGCCAGGCATGATGAAGCCCTAAGGTTGGTTCATGTAAACCTCCTCATCTAAGTCACCATTCAAGAAAGTTATCTTCACATCCATCTGATGAATAACCAAATTGTGAATTGAAGCCAAAGCAATCAGCAATCTTATGGTACTGATATGAGCCACATGAGTATAAGTATCAAAATAGTATATCCCTGACTTTTGTTTAAAGCCTTGAATAACTAGTCTTGGCTTGAACTTTTCAACAGTTCCATCTACCTTCATTTTCTTTTTGAAAATCCATCTGCAACCTAGAGGTTTGTGACCAGGTGGTAGATCAGTCAACACCCAAATGTTGTTGCCCATGATGGAATCCATCTCATCATTTATTGCTTATTTCCAGAAAGCAACATTCTGGGACTTCATTTTGCTTCTTCAAATGTTTTGGGATCATCCTCCATAATGAAGCAAAAGGAGTATTGGTCAGAGACCTCACTCCGTGTACCTTCAATTAAGTATAATTGAAACTCAGGTCCAAATGACTTTGGAGTCCTGACCCTATTACTCCTTATGAGCTCAGGTTCAGGTTGTTGTTCCATAACCTCATCAGAAACCTCATCAGGGATCTCTGAAACACCAGTGTCATCAGTTCCATTTGGAATTCTATGACTTGCTCTAGGGATAGATGAAAATATGTTCTCATCAAAGATTGCATCCCTTGATTCAATTATTGAGTTAATTGAAACAGATTCATTAGGTTCAATAACATAAAACCTATATGCCTTGGAATACTTAGCATATCCAACAAAATCTAGAAGCATCATCAATAAAAGTCACAAAGTATTTCCTGTTCCCAAAAGAGGGAGTAGCATGCAAATCACATAGGTCACTATGAATCAATTCCAATACTTTGGTTTCACGTTTTAAACTTTGAAAAGGTTTCTTAGTTATTTTGTTCATCATACAAGTTTTACACTTTTTAGTGTCCATATAAAAGGCTGGAATTAACCCATCCTTAGACATATCTTGCATTCTTTTAAAGTGTACATGGCCAAGTCTAGCATGCCAAAGGCTTGAATCATTAAGTTTAGAGGTTGATATAAAAGCAGAATTAACATTATCATGAACAATATTAAGTATGAACATTTGATTACACAAATAGCCAAAACCAATAAACACACCATGTTTAGATAAAACAAACTTAGCAGATTCAATCACTTGTTTATAACCACAATTATTCAAAACACTGCTAGAAACTAAATTCTTTCTAATATCAGGAACATGTAAAACATTAAGCAAAGAAACAATCTTTCCAGAACTAAACTTTAAATCCACACATCCTTTTCTGTAGAACCGTAGAGGGGGGTGAATACGGTTTCTTCGGCTTTTTGGATGTTTAAAAACTTTAAGCCAAAGAGAACTCCTAGTGGTTGTACAATAATCAAACAACCACCAACACAACCAAAGTATATAAAGCAAGTAAAGAACACAACGATATATACTTGTTCGGCATGGGGGGTTTATACCATCCGTACGTCCAGTTGCGAATCCGCGACTCCGATACTATTCACTAGTATAATCCTTTTGGTGGACTACAAACCGTTACACTTCACTCCACCGATATTCACCAATATCGATGCTCACAAAGAAGGAGTTACTCACCAACGGTATTTCGCCCTCGGAAACCACCCAAAAGAATCTCACGATTCGACTTTACCTAAGGATCACAAAGATCTCTACTAAGACTTCCACCCGGAAGTATCAAACCCCAACTAGATCCCCAATGATCTAGGCTTGGTCACCAAGACACAAGACTTCCCTTACAAACAATTGAATGAATGAATGAATGTTTGTTCAATCAAGTCCTAACCTAACCTAGAGACTCAATTGTAATAGAAAAGGTATAAGAAAGAAGACCCTCGACACAATCACAAGAGTGGATTAGGTTCTTATGATTCTTCCCTTGCAAATAGATGTGTTCTTCCAAAGATATTAGTGTGATAAATAAGAACACAAGATTAGAGATAAAGAGATTTGAGAGAGATTGAGAGAAAGAATCTAGAGAGAAAGAATAATGGCAAGGGGTGAGGAATACAAGAGTCAAGGGTGGTATTTATAGGCCAAGAACCCAAACTTGGGAAATTTTACCGAGGCCGACGCGTCAACGCGCGGGCAGCGCGCCAGGCGTCTGTAAATGTTTCCCAAGTGTTGGTTGGTTGGCTCTTATAAATACCTATCCTTGATAAACCCCCAATTGTACTTCACACTAAACCTTAACATTAATCATTCTAAGGTTTACCAACTCAAATAGCCAATTTGGAAATCATTTGTGAAGTGTTTAAAGAGAAACCAAATTACCAAGGGTTTAAAGTGTAGATAGGGTAACTTGGAAGGGGTAGAAGTGTATCTCCTCATTTGGCATAGAAAAGAGAGAAAGAATATGCCAAGGAATATTCCAATACTTGGGGGAGAAGAATGTTGATGAGTGCTCAAACACTCATCATTTTTGGTCTAATCTGAACTGCAAAACATACAAAAACACTCAGAAATGCATCAAAATACTAAAAATATTTCAAAATCGTGTTTTATATGTTTTAGATGCAAAATGAGCAAAAACAGATGAAAAACGTACAAAGTTTGCAAAATTGGCAGTTTCAGTCCCCCAACTTTCATAAAATTACAAAATTAGTCCTTGGTCATTCAAAATATGGAAAATTATCACCAAAGGTCCTTTTGAAATCATAAGTTGTCATATTTTGTCCTTTGGTGAAAAATTGGAAAAGTTTTGGAAATTTACAGTTTGGTCCCTGGAGTTTCAGAAATTGGCAGATTTGGTCCCTGGTGGGATATTTTTGAAAGAAAAATCATTTTTGGACCTTGGGAAATCAAAAGTTATCAAAATTGGTCCCTGGGTGAAAGTTTGGAGAAAAGTTCATTTTGGTCCCTCAAGTTTCAATAAATTGCAATTTTAGTCCCTGAAGGACCAAAAATGAAAATTATATTTTTAAAACCTTAGACTATTGAAAGATGGCATGTTTTACCCTTGAAACAAGTTTGAAAAGTTTACAAAATCAGGTCCCTGAACTTTTCAATTTTTACATAATTGGTCCTTGTGGTTATTAAGCTTAAATTAAACAAAACTAACCCTTTATATAAATAACCCAAGCCCAAAACCAAATCCGGCCCAAACCATAACTAATACTCCCTCCGGTCAAATAAAAAGTCAAAACCACCACACTTCTCCTTCTCCATCACAAGCTGTAAAACCATGACTAATTTCAAAACCACCATGGTATCCCCAACTTGCTCACCCACTCTGCTACTACCCCATCCCTTGTTCCCTCAGCCACCAAATGATTCCAAGAAACATTAATTGTGCTCAAATATTTACAAGGAAGCTGCTAGTTGCAAAAGATATCATTTCCCGCCAAAAATCTCAAGTGGAGAATAAGTCATCCAAAAGTCATACAAGTTGTTGGGATTTACATTGGGACCCACATGGAGTTATATAAGTGAAGTGAAGTGAAGAAAGAGAAGGAAATTAGTTAGCTGTAGTGTAGTTTTAGCATAGCTTTTATGTCGTTTTAGTACATTTTTCCTTTCCAAGTGTAATTTTCAGCTTAAAAATGTTGTAGGAAGTAATTTCAGTGTACTTTGAACCTAATTCAAGCATTAATTTCAGTTTTCTAATCTATTATTAGTTTATGCTAATTTTTACTTAAAAATCTAATTTACTCTTTTGTTATTAGAAGTTGTTGGTTAAGGGACCTGTTAATCCATATAGGTTGTTTCTAAGCTTTTCAAAGTTTCCTAAGCAGTAAAACTAGGTTTAATTCAGGTTTACTAAAAATTCTCAAAAATACAAAAAAATAGTTGAAAAATAAAAAATCAAAAAAAAAAAAAAAAAAAAAAAAAAAAAAAAAAAAAAAGGAAGAAGAAAGCAAGCTTGGAGCATGGTTAATAATGGATTGCCATGGTTTAGTGCCTCAAGGGAGGCTTTAGGAAAGGTTTGAGTCCTTGGTACTTGGTTTCAAAGCTTGCAGGACAGTTTGTACATATTCTCATTTTTTGGTATTTTACTGTAGAACTCTTTAATCATTGCTCATTTCTGTGTTTTAATGCTTATTTAGAGTACTTAGGTGATATTCTTGCTTATTTATTCCTTCTTGTTCATTAGATTTCTATGTGCTCATTTTTTCTCATTTTCAGTGCCTAAATAGCATGTTCTTAATTCTTAGGTAACTGTTGTTATTGTTGGTGTTTTTGTGGTTAAATGATCTTATGATTTCATAATATAGCTTTGGGAATCAGTTTCATGGTCTCATTCAGTCACACTCTTTGAAAATCCAAAAACACTCTACAATAAGGGGTGTTTGGCACAGTGCTTTTTTTTCTAAGCAAAAATCATTTTTGACCACTTTTTCAAGTTCAATCAGCTCTAGGTTTTTGTTTTCAGTTGTTGTTAATCAAAATTTCTTGTTTTCTTACCGTTTTTAAGAATCTTAGCTTGCTTTCCAAAAATCTTTAACTAAAATTGATTTTAGAATCACCTAGGATAGATTTAGTTTAGGTACTTGTTAGTTGTTTTTATTGCTTCCTTTTAGTTCATTTGAGGTTTACACAAGTGTTCAATACCTGTCCTTTGACTTTTATGGGTCAAACTTGCAAAAAAATCACCCATTTTACACCCATTTGCTGTAAAAAAAATGTCCCAACAGCCATTAGTTTTCGATTTTTCATTTCTTCAATATTAAGTGTTTTTCTTTGAAATTTGGTACAGAGCATCTTGGGTATCTGGTCTAGTTCCCCATATTTTTATTTTATTTTTTTTGAATTTTTTAACTACTTTTTTCAGCCCCAAACGTGGCCCCTTAGTCATTTTTTTCTGCTGTCCTTTTAACTTTAGGTGTAGGATTTGCTTATTTCAGCTTTCTAGGCTTAGATATTTGCTTATTAGCTGTCCCAATTGCTTATTTAGGTTCTCCCCTAGGTACCCCTTTGCTTGTTTCCCATAGGATAGCTTAAATTAGCTTAAGTATAGCTTTTAGAATTTCTTATTTTCTCTTATTTAGCTTAGAGTAAATCTGCTGTCTTTTTGGTCCTTGAATCTGTTTATATTCTTAGTTCCACAATAGGTGTAGTAATCTAAATTTATTGTTATTCATGTGTTTAAACTGTTTGTTGAAAAAGATTTAAAAAAAAAGGTTTTCGAGAAAAAAAAAATCAAAAAGTCAGAGGCCAGGTTCGAACACCTGACCTCCTGGCTCGAAGTGTCATCTCACAAACATCACCCCACCAACTGCTCTAGTGATTGTTTCTTGTTATGCTTGGTCTTATTTAGTATTTATAGTGCAATTGTTTACATTGCTTATTTATATTCCAGCTTTTAGATTACTATTCACCTGCTTATTAGGAATGCTTTTTCAAGTTTTACACTTTTCCTAGCTTCTCTTTATCATATTGGATTTTCTAAAAAAAATTTCATATTTTTTTTCCAAATTGCTTAACTATTTTTCTCGCATTTATTTATTATTTTAGGTTTTAAATCATAATAAAAAAATTTAAAAAGCAAAAAAATATTTTTCTTTTTTCCAAAATTTTCTTTTATCATTAGGTTCGTAGAAAAGTAATTTTTATACCCATAGGCCTAGTCGTGCTTCAATTTCTCTTTTATTTATGCGCGTTGACGTTATTTTTAACTAAAACGCGCGTTTTTAACTTAGGCTGTGTTTTAAGATTCCCTAGCTCCCGATTATCTATCCTTTAGTTTTTAAGTAGTTTTTAGCCTTTATTTGTCTATCCTTGTTTTAAATTTTCATAATTCACCTTTTTATTCTTGTACGTTTAAGTTTATTTGAACTTAAACGTACCTTTTAGGTTTTAAAACGTTTTTAGTTATCTGGTTTTTCTAAAAGTTTTTAAATCATTCCGTTTCAAACCAAATCAATCATTAACCTTTCCCTCATCCAAATCACTCGATCACAAACGATTCCAAATACCTTCGCACAGCTCGTCGGGACATAACGACCCGGGAAAACATTATATTCCGCGAAGATTTGATCTTAGGCAGTTTGACCATGTTGACCACATCCGTGGTTGACTTTAGTTGACTGTTTCAGACCGGCTTCAAAGAGATTAACATTCTCTATTGAATGTTTCGGGAATGTTAATCTCTTTAGTTGGAAGCATACAACGAATTTGGAAGCATACGTGGTTCTGAATATCAACTCACTGTACAAATACCATTAGTCTGTAAATTTTTGTGAAAATAAATATCATAACTGAAAAGTTCACTAACACTTTTCCTAAAGTGTTAAAAACACCAAAAAAAATAAATAACAACAAAATTAATCGTGAAGTTAAATTACTTCGTTTTTCTTTAAAATCACAACCTGAAACAGCTGGTATAAGGTAAGTTCTGACATTAAATTGCGAACTGAAGAGGAATCCATTTATTTCCTCCCGCTAGCCTGCGAGTGATTTTAAAGGAACGATTTCGGTTAACGAATCGATTCCAAAAATATTTTCCAAGTTTTCACCCATACACATATACCCAAAAGCATTTTCTTGTGAATAAATTACAATTAAATAACCTTCAGAATAAGTTCCCAAACATAAGATAAAAAACTTAACGTAATATCCCTGTAAGTGGTGTACCTTTTATAAAGAAGCCATTTTACCTGTGATTATTGGGTTAAGTTTACTATGGTTTTGCCTCGATCTTGTTTTAAAAATTTTGTTTTTAGTACATGCACACACGTTCTTCTAGGTCTACAAGTCCTCATCGCGAGCTTGTCAGTATTCCTCGAAAACGTACACAATCTGCCCCGAAAATTGAACCTCAAATACAGACTGAACCTAAACCTGCAGTCATTATGGCAGAAGACCGCCCGATGTCAGAGCTTCTCCAAGCACCCATCGAGGGTTATGGAGATTCTATTGTTGTACCCGCCATAGTATCTGACAACTTTGAATTGAAAACCGGATTACTTAATCTGGTAACTTCTAGTTAGTTCTACGGTTTTGAGAGGGACGATCCTCATTCACATATAAGATGGTTTAACAAGATCACATCCACCATCAAATATAAGAATGTCCCGCAGGAGGCTATTAAACTACTTCTGTTTCCATTTTCTCTCGAGGGGGTGATTCGCCTTAAACTAGTTATCTTTTATTTCTCAACCACTTGTGAATGGTCAATAGTAAAGTCAAACTAATCAAGCCAAATGCTTCCGTGAAATACAGTGTTTTCCCGGGTCGTAATGTCCCAACGAGGTTGTGATGGTATTAAAAACGAATCTGTGATCAGTGAATGTGAACAGGAAAGGTATAAAGTGTGTGAGTGATTTAAACTAGGGTTTTATAACTTAAATAAACTATTTTAACGATTACGTAAAACCTAGATATCTAAAACGTATAAACGTACACCAAATTAAAAATCAGACGCGACTGCGTACTGAGAAAAAGATGAGTTTTAAGGAAAAATAAACTACAAGGGTTAAAATTGAAAATTCTATAAACTTAAACTTAAAATAAAATTAAATTAAAAATAAAACTATTTTTTAGATTATTTTATTATTTATTATTAATTATTTAATTAAAACTTATTTAACTATTTAATTAAAACTAATTTATATTTAAACTAAAAATGATAAATACTACAAATTAAACTAAAAACTTATAAAAATAATTTCTAAACTTAAAAATGAACTTGAAGAAAGTATAAAAAATAAAAATAAATCTTTTTGTCTTTTTATGAATTTTCTATTAATTAAAAACTATTTATATTAATTATACTAATTAAACTAATTTAAATTATAAATAATACTAAATCAACTTAGAAAATTATGAAAAAATTTATAAAACTATTTTATAACATTTAGAAGCTATAAAAAATATAAAAACTTGGTTTTGCTTAAGAAAAACTAATTATGCTATATTAAACTAATTATTAATTAATAATTAATAAAACTAAAATTAATTCTAATTAATACTAAATGAGAAAATAAAAATCTGAAAAAATTATTATAATTACTTTAACCTAAGATGAAATTATTAAAAATATAAAAACACAACTTACTTAATAAAAATCTAAAAATGAGAATTAAAATTAAATAGAAACTATCACTTATTTTTATGTTGTCTTTTCTGGATTTTTCTTTTACAAAACTATATTATATATAAAAATAAGCAACTTTTGTAAAAACAACTAATTTAGAGCTTATTATTAAGCACTGTGGAAGCTTATTGCTTCCACAGTTGACTTTTGTTGACTGGAATGGTAAATAAGCTCACAAGAGCTTATGTGGGGACCCACCTTGGTATATTCTGGTTCAAATAAGTTTTATGGACTTGTCTAAGCTCAATTTGGTCAAATAAGCTCAGTAGATAAGCTGATAAGCCACAATAAGCTAATCCAAAAACTGATTTCTACTCAGAATGGGGACAAGGTTCAAGGGTATTTCTAGGTGGGGTCCACTGAGGTACAGGTCAAACAAATGGTCAATATAAGATCTCTACTAGGAGGGGGGTTGGAAGGTCCAAGTTTTGACAAGTGGGGCCCACTGAGGTGGTCACAAAACACCACCAAAGGTGGTGTTGTGACTGAGGTCTGATGGAGCAGGGGAGGTTTTCTCCCTGCAGCTGACTTAGAGGGTGAGTGGGGCCCACTACAAAAATCACAAAAATACAAGCTATATGGGACCTTAAAGATAAGCTGGTAGACTACAAGTCCACAAAAGCTCAAAGCTTGAATCCTATTCCTAAATTCTATAAAAATCTGGGAGTTTTGGGAAAAAACTGAGCTGATGAAAATTTGACTTTTGATAATAATCTAAGTTTTGACTTTATTGAACTTCTAATCACTAATACTGATTTAATAAGCTATATTAAGCTATGACTAACCTAAATTAAGCTAGAACTAATAGATATAAGCTAAGGTGAGGGTTTGTGGACCTTAAATCCTTGACAGTTAACTGTCAAGGACTTTGGAAATGGATTTTGACTTTCTCACTAATGATGGTTGGATTTTATGATTGTTCTAACTGATTGAGACCTAAAGTGACTTGATAAAACCAAAAACAACAACTGCTACTCAAAACTCAGTGATGAATTTCACTGAGCCAAACACCCTATAAACTTGACTGTTTTGAGATTAACAAAACAACTAAGTGATTTAAACCTTAACTTTGATTCCTTACACTATATTATGATTATTTAAGAATAATTAAACAGAAATCAAACACAATACAAGCTTAAAACTCAGATTTATCAAATTTAAGTTTTCCACTGTGAGGTTTTTTACTTTTAAGTAGTTATGAAATATGATGAACAAGCAAACTATATTATGCTAAATACTAACTTAACAACAACACATAAGCATAAAAACACAGAAACTTAAGCAATTAGACTACTGAGACAGTAATATGAAAAATTAATGCAAAAGCTTACAAAATTGATTGTGATGAGAACAATGAAACCATGAACTGATAATCACCCTAACAACCTTCCACAAGGTTTCTATTACCCAATCAATCCAGAATGCACTTTGCTCAGCTCCTTTCTTTCTTGTTCACTAGATTTTTTATTTATTTGCTACTTATTTTTATTTTACTTATATTTTGTAATTGTTGAGTGAACTGATTTCAAAACTTGAAATCCTTTTTGAAAGCTTGTAAATAAGATTAAGTTAACTTAATGGGACCATAAACAACAACATTTAACAATCTAAGAAGAATTTGTCAAATTCTCTTAAATTACCAAATTTGAAATTAATGAACAAAATTATGATTAAAGGTTTCAGGAAGCTTGAATTACACTACAATAACTTAATACAACTGATAAAAGTGGAAATTACAACTGAATTGGAAAGTTAAACTACATACGATTACCTAAAACTAAAGCTACACTAATAATTGAACTCTTCTGCCTTCTTTCCCTTTTGTAGCCATTTTCTGAGTATGTGGGACCCACTGGGGTATTTCCCACCATTCCCCAGCCGTTGATATGGTCAATCTCATCCTAGCCGTTTAAATTAGAACTTGGCGCCAAAGTTACCTTTTGGGTACTGTAGTTAACGTGGAGCGGTTTTTAAGGGTTTAAATGGGTTTGGAGGGTTGTGGTGAGGTGGAGGGACAGCTGGGGTGTGAGGTGGAGGTGGAAAACCAGGGTGGTTTGGTTGCAGTGGTGGTGAGGGTGGTATTGGAGGGAAAGGGGTAAAGGGGGTGGTGTTTGACCGGATGGGTTGACCGGGTTTTATAATAAAGATGGGATGGATTGGGCTGGTGGATGGGCTGGACAAAAAGGGAAGGGATGGGCTGGTGTGTTGGGTTGGATTTGGTTTTGGTGGAATAATAATAAAAGGTCCGTTTGGTTTTTAACTTGAAAAATCACAAGGACCAAATTTGTAATATGGTGAAAGTTGAGGGGCTGTTTGTGGCATTTTTCCAAATTAATCACAAGGGTCAAAATTGCCATATGTGAATAGTATAAGGGTATGTTTTTGATAATTTTCACTTTTAAATACCCGGGGACTATTTATGCCAAACTTTCAAACTTGAGGGACCAATTATGTAAATTCACCAAACTTCACACCAAGGACCATTCCTGCAAAAGATTATTAGTACAAGGACAAAAATTAATTTTTCTCAAAGTTTTTACATCCCAGGGACCATTTCTGTCAATTTGCAAAGTACAGGGACTAAACTTGTAATTTTGTGAAACTTTGCACCAAAGGACTAAATATGTAATTTTAGGATTAAAAAGGACCTTTGATGACTTTTTCATGTTTTTAGAATAACCAGGGACTAGTTTTGCCAATTTATGAAACTTGAGGGACTGAAACTGCCAATTATGCAAACTTTGTACGTTTTTCATCTGTTTTTGCATATTTTGCATTTGAAACATATAAAACACACTTCTAAGATATTTTAAGTATTTTGATACATATTTGAGTGTTTTTGTATGTTTTGGCAGCTCAGATTGGTATAAAATGATGAGTATTTAGACACTCATCAATCCCCCACACTAAACTATTGCTAGTCCCTAGCAATCTTTTGAGAAAAACTTAATGGATTTGAAAAACTCTTTACCAAAAGCCATCACTTCTGGAGTAGCCAGGTGTAAGAACTATGGCACACCTGATAACCGTGTGATTTTGAGCAAATCACCAGCTGTCAACGGATTTGATTAGTCTTTACCAAAAGCCGTTTGCTTCTGGACTAGCCAACTCTTGATGGAATAGTCAACATCTTGGTGAGCTGATTACCAATTATGGTTTTTCCACTGCCTTTACCACAAGCCATAATCTTGCGGGCTAGCCAACTCATTATCTTTTGAGGATGATGGGGAGTTGAGGTACCATACAATTTTGGGCAAATTGCAAGCCATCAACGGGTTTGAGATATCTTTACCAAGAACCGTTTGCTCCTGGATTAACCAATCCTTATGTGGGTTAGACATGGCGGACTGATAACCATTTATAGCGTTCTAAGTGAGAAAAAATTTTAAAATTTTGGCTAAAATGGGGGTTCTTGATGGAACATGTGTTTAAATTCGTTAGAATAACGAATCTCCCCCCACACTTAGAACTGAATATTGTCCTCAATATTCAAAGTACCGGGTGTTAAACCGAACTTAGAACGTAAGAAGGAAATATTACTAGCCATTATTTTATGTGTATATACATACAATTACTTTTTTAGATAATATTTCTTAAATAGAAGCTATCACTATATGTACATTTTTTCTTTTTTTTTTTTTTTTTTTTTTTTTTTTTTTTTTTTTTTTTTTTAAGGATATATATATATATACAACATGTGGGGCATCTCCCCCACACTAGGGTGGTACATACGGGTGAAAACCTATATACATGCTACTGTTTTTTATTACCGAGTCACTAGCTTGACTCGACCCCGAATTCATTTGTCCATGGGGAAGTATGATGTGGAAGAGACAATCTCAATCGGACTTTCATTCAAGATATTTGGATAAACATTTAAAGCACGTGAAAGTTCCACACCGATGAGATAAGTAACCGGCTCATAATTTATAAATGAGAATGCCGAGGTCAAAGATAATGTCCTCATTCCCGAAGGAGTGAAGAACAGGATAGGGAACAGAATATATGAAGAAAAGAAAGAAAGTCATGATGAAAATCATGATTAACTCCTCATCTTCAATAGGAGAATTCATTGTTTCATGAATCTCCTCTTTTAAGCTCGTTTGATCAAGACATATTATGGGTATGTCTAGATCAAAATAGAAAGTATCATACTCCGGTGGAGATATGATATGAGTGAGTTCAAAAGAGAACTCCTCGTAAAGAGAATCATTCACAAGATGTAAATCCGTGAACTCATGTTCCGTTGTGGACTCATCACAATCCTCATTCTGAATATCAAAGAGTAGATTATCAGAAATCAAAGTGAATTCGGATTCGAATTCATATAGAGGATTGGTGAGAGTAGTCTTGACTGCTTCGGGAACAAAGTGATTATCTTTCTCTTCTTCTGAGTTGACAAGCTCAAAAGGTAATTCCTCCACATAACTGATGTCTCCAGAAGATAAAGAATTATCATCAGTATGTGAAGTACTAAGCTCGATGTTGGGATTAGAGTTTAAAAGATTTTTAGTTTCTCCCATATCGGCTTCAAAATCAAGAATATCATCATTACTTCCAGATAGAAGTGGAATGATGTGAGTGAGTTCCTCTGTGAAATCCTCAAGAAGAGGATCAACATCAGAATGAGGCAGTGATGCCTCAACATACTCAATGTCTCCATAAGATATACAATCATTACTGGAATTAGAGACATTCTCAATTTGATCATTTGGATTATCAAGGGAGGTAGGAATATCACACATATGATCAAGAATTCCCTGTGACTCTCTTGGGATTGAGACAAGGTTCTCAACACTAGACTTTATGACTTCGTCAGATTCCTTTGCAGGAATTGTGTCAAGATGCTCGTCCCCCATGCTCAGAGAGTGAGTGGGAACCTCGGGTGTGATAACATCATACAGAGGGAACTGAGAAGGACTAGCAGTTATGGATTCTACAAGTTCCATTATTTCTACTGCTGGTGTTTCAGTTATATTCTTTTCTCCCTGTATATCCATGGAAGAAGTCTCAACTGATGAAATTGATGAATCTTTTTGAATGATAACAATGTTATCATCACCATCACTGTCATCATCGTCCTCATAAAAAGCAGCATAGCGAATATTGGCACGTATTTTGGCTACTCTTTGCTCAGCAATTAAATCTTCCATGCTTTTCTCAGAATCTCGTTCTTCAGCAAGTAATTCTGTGATAGATTTATCACGAGAATTTTGAATGAGTGGAAATTGTGGAGGTGTGGATGTGTCAAAACCGGAAGGTTGACATTGATCATCATTATGAGGACCCCCACAATATACACAAGAAGAACTTGGATCTTTGTGAGACGACATATTAGCTAACTCCTCTCTAATGTTTTTAAGTTTTTCAAGAACCTCTAGACAAGGGTCTTGCTGGTTTTGAGGAATTGCTTGGTTTATTTGGTATTGTGGAGGTGGGTCTTGAAACGAATAGTCGTAATTGTTACAAGGAAATGGATTCCTTGTTTGACAATCAGAGCTAAAATGTGGACCTCCACAGTACTCACAACAGTAAAACTGTTGAGTCTGGCTTGGTGTATTTTGATACGAAGCATCATTGATATTTGGATAATATGATTCTTGCTCGTATGATTGTGATGGGTAGTTTGAAAAATTTGAGGAGTTGTTGAATGAGTTTTGATTAGGATCATAAGCAAATGAATTACTCGACCCACAAAACAAACAACTCCCGTCTTGAATATCATTACCACATTGTTCACATGTACACCAACGACATGGAAAACCGAAAAGCGGCTCACCACAACCGACACAAAGAACAAAATCTGGAGGTGGGACAAGTGGTGTGCTCTGAGAGCTAGGAATTTCCACCACTTCCGTTATGGTCTCTGGTTTTTGTTTTTGATAAATGTGAAGATTAGGCAAATCGTTCTTTTCAGTCACTGCCCTAAGCTCTGTACGTTTGCTTGACAAACTTTTAACCATAAACCGTGAAAGATCAGGATTGATTCTTGAAGGTTTAGGAGCATTTGTGAGCTCAGGTCTTTGGACAACCGTGGTTTGGACGTATTTAGCACCTCCATCATCAGAGGAAAGTACAAGGTCCTTTGTTACCTCGGTTTCATGATCTCTTTCCCTCACCGGAGAGGGAATAGGAATCGAAGGTCCATCATAATCAACATAACATCTCGACATTTTTGACAAGGCCATAAGTTTTTCAACTTCGCTTTTACATGCCCTTTGTTTAAAGAAATCGTCATCGAGAGATGCCATTAGAATTAATTATGGGACAAGTGGAAGAAAGTAGAATCAAAGGGTTTTGGGGATGAGAAATGAAGAATCAAATAGGTAGGGGTGTAAAGGTGAATATTTTTGTGTTTTGTTTTATAAAAATATGGATAAAAGATGGTAAATATACAATGGATGTATATCCAGAATCACTAATACGCAAAATCGTTTAAAATAAGCGCACAACCTCCTCGGCAACGGCGCCAAATTTTGATTCGCCTTAAACTAGTTATCTTTTATTTCTCAACCACTTGTGAATGGTCAATAGTAAAGTCAAACTAATCAAGCCAAATGCTTCCGTGAAATACAGTGTTTTCCCGGGTCGTAATGTCCCAACGAGGTTGTGATGGTATTAAAAACGAATATGTGATCAGTGAATGTGAACAGGAAAGGTATAAAGTGTGTGTGAGTGATTTAAACTAGGGTTTTATAACTTAAATAAACTATTTTAACGATTACGTAAAACCTAGATATCTAAAACGTATAAACGTACACCAAATTAAAAATTAGACGCGACTGCGTACTGAGAAAAAGATGAGTTTTAAGGAAAAATAAACTACAAGGGTTAAAATTGAAAATTCTATAAACTTAAACTTAAAATAAAATTAAATTAAAAATAAAACTATTTTTTAGATTATTTTATTATTTATTATTAATTATTTAATTAAAACTTATTTAACTATTTAATTAAAACTAATTTATATTTAAACTAAAAATGATAAATACTACAAATTAAACTAAAAACTTATAAAAATAATTTCTAAACTTAAAAATGAACTTGAAGAAAGTATAAAAAATAAAAATAAATCTTTTTGTCTTTTTATGAATTTTCTATTAATTAAAAACTATTTATATTAATTATACTAATTAAACTAATTTAAATTATAAATAATACTAAATCAACTTATAAAATTATGAAAAAATTTATAAAACTATTTTATAACATTTAGAAGCTATAAAAAATATAAAAACTTGGTTTTGCTTAAGAAAAACTAATTATGCTATATTAAACTAATTATTAATTAATAATTAATAAAACTAAAATTAATTCTAATTAATACTAAATGAGAAAATAAAAATCTGAAAAAATTATTATAATTACTTTAACCTAAGATGAAATTATTAAAAATATAAAAACACAACTTACTTAATAAAAATCTGAAAATGAGAATTAAAATTAAATAGAAACTATCACTTATTTTTATGTTGTCTTTTCTGGATTTTTCTTTTACAAAACTATATTATATATAAAAATAAGCAACTTTTGTAAAAACAACTAATTTAGAGCTTATTATTAAGCACTGTGGAAGCTTATTGCTTCCACAGTTGACTTTTGTTGACTGGAATGGTAAATAAGCTCACAAGAGCTTATGTGGGGACCCACCTTGGTATATTCTGGTTCAAATAAGTCTTATGGACTTGTCTAAGCTCAATTTGGTCAAATAAGCTCAGTAGATAAGCTGATAAGCCACAATAAGCTAATCCAAAAACTGATTTCTACTCAGAATGGGGACAAGGTTCAAGGGTATTTCTAGGTGGGGTCCACTGAGGTACAGGTCAAACAAATGGTCAATATAAGATCTCTACTAGGAGGGGGGTTGGAAGGTCCAAGTTTTGACAAGTGGGGCCCACTGAGGTGGTCACAAAACACCACCAAAGGTGGTGTTGTGACTGAGGTCTGATGGAGCAGGGGAGGTTTTCTCCCTGCAGCTGACTTAGAGGGTGAGTGGGGCCCACTACAAAAATCACAAAAATACAAGCTATATGGGACCTTAAAGATAAGCTGGTAGACTACAAGTCCACAAAAGCTCAAAGCTTGAATCCTATTCCTAAATTCTATAAAAATCTGGGAGTTTTGGGAAAAAACTGAGCTAATGAAAATTTGACTTTTGATAATAATCTAAGTTTTGACTTTATTGAACTTCTAATCACTAATACTGATTTAATAAGCTATGACTAACCTAAATTAAGCTAGAACTAATAGATATAAGCTAAGGTGAGGGTTTGTGGACCTTAAATCCTTGACAGTTAACTGTCAAGGACTTTGGAAATGGATTTTGACTTTCTCACTAATGATGGTTGGATTTTATGATTGTTCTAACTGATTGAGACCTAAAGTGACTTGATAAAACCAAAAACAACAACTGCTACTCAAAACTCAGTGATGAATTTCACTGAGCCAAACACCCTATAAACTTGACTGTTTTGAGATTAACAAAACAACTAAGTGATTTAAACCTTAACTTTGATTCCTTACACTATATTATGATTATTTAAGAATAATTAAACAGAAATCAAACACAATACAAGCTTAAAACTCAGATTTATCAAATTTAAGTTTTCCACTGTGAGGTTTTTTACTTTTAAGTAGTTATGAAATATGATGAACAAGCAAACTATATTATGCTAAATACTAACTTAACAACAACACATAAGCATAAAAACACAGAAACTTAAGCAATTAGACTACTGAGACAGTAATATGAAAAATTAATGCAAAAGCTTACAAAATTGATTGTGATGAGAACAATGAAACCATGAACTGATAATCACCCTAACAACCTTCCACAAGGTTTCTATTACCCAATCAATCCAGAATGCACTTTGCTCAGCTCCTTTCTTTCTTGTTCACTAGATTTTTTATTTATTTGCTACTTATTTTTATTTTACTTATATTTTGTAATTGTTGAGTGAACTGATTTCAAAACTTGAAATCCTTTTTGAAAGCTTGTAAATAAGATTAAGTTAACTTAATGGGACCATAAACAACAACATTTAACAATCTAAGAAGAATTTGTCAAATTCTCTTAAATTACCAAATTTGAAATTAATGAACAAAATTATGATTAAAGGTTTCAGGAAGCTTGAATTACACTACAATAACTTAATACAACTGATAAAAGTGGAAATTACAACTGAATTGGAAAGTTAAACTACATACGATTACCTAAAACTAAAGCTACACTAATAATTGAACTCTTCTGCCTTCTTTCCCTTTTGTAGCCATTTTCTGAGTATGTGGGACCCACTGGGGTATTTCCCACCATTCCCCAGCCGTTGATATGGTCAATCTCATCCTAGCCGTTTAAATTAGAACTTGGCGCCAAAGTTACCTTTTGGGTACTGTAGTTAACGTGGAGCGGTTTTTAAGGGTTTAAATGGGTTTGGAGGGTTGTGGTGAGGTGGAGGGACAGCTGGGGTGTGAGGTGGAGGTGGAAAACCAGGGTGGTTTGGTTGCAGTGGTGGTGAGGGTGGTATTGGAGGGAAAGGGGTAAAGGGGGTGGTGTTTGACCGGATGGGTTGACCGGGTTTTATATTAAAGATGGGATGGATTGGGCTGGTGGATGGGCTGGACAAAAAGGGAAGGGATGGGCTGGTGTGTTGGGTTGGATTTGGTTTTGGTGGAATAATAATAAAAGGTCCGTTTGGTTTTTAACTTGAAAAATCACAAGGACCAAATTTGTAATATGGTGAAAGTTGAGGGGCTGTTTGTGGCATTTTTCCAAATTAATCACAAGGGTCAAAATTGCCATATGTGAATAGTATAAGGGTATGTTTTTGATAATTTTCACTTTTAAATACCCGGGGACTATTTATGCCAAACTTTCAAACTTGAGGGACCAATTATGTAAATTCACCAAACTTCACACCAAGGACCATTCCTGCAAAATATTATTAGTACAAGGACAAAAATTAATTTTTCTCAAAGTTTTTACATCCCAGGGACCATTTCTGTCAATTTGCAAAGTACAGGGACTAAACTTGTAATTTTGTGAAACTTTGCACCAAAGGACTAAATATGTAATTTTAGGATTAAAAAGGACCTTTGATGACTTTTTCATGTTTTTAGAATAACCAGGGACTAGTTTTGCCAATTTATGAAACTTGAGGGACTGAAACTGCCAATTATGCAAACTTTGTACGTTTTTCATCTGTTTTTGCATATTTTGCATTTGAAACATATAAAACACACTTCTAAGATATTTTAAGTATTTTGATACATATTTGAGTGTTTTTGTATGTTTTGGCAGCTCAGATTGGTATAAAATGATGAGTATTTAGACACTCATCAATCCCCCACACTAAACTATTGCTAGTCCCTAGCAATCTTTTGAGAAAAACTTAATGGATTTGAAAAACTCTTTACCAAAAGCCATCACTTCTGGAGTAGCCAGGTGTAAGAACTATGGCACACCTGATAACCGTGTGATTTTGAGCAAATCACCAGCTGTCAACGGATTTGATTAGTCTTTACCAAAAGCCGTTTGCTTCTGGACTAGCCAACTCTTGATGGAATAGTCAACATCTTGGTGAGCTGATTACCAATTATGGTTTTTCCACTGCCTTTACCACAAGCCATAATCTTGCGGGCTAGCCAACTCATTATCTTTTGAGGATGATGGGGAGTTGAGGTACCATACAATTTTGGGCAAATTGCAAGCCATCAACGGGTTTGAGATATCTTTACCAAGAACCGTTTGCTCCTGGATTAACCAATCCTTATGTGGGTTAGACATGGCGGACTGATAACCATTTATAGCGTTCTAAGTGAGAAAAAATTTTAAAATTTTGGCTAAAATGGGGGTTCTTGATGGAACATGTGTTTAAATTCGTTAGAATAACGAATCTCCCCCCACACTTAGAACTGAATATTGTCCTCAATATTCAAAGTACCGGGTGTTAAACCGAACTTAGAACGTAAGAAGGAAATATTACTAGCCATTATTTTATGTGTATATACATACAATTATTTTTTTAGATAATATTTCTTAAATAGAAGCTATCACTATATGTACATTTTTTTTTTTTTTTTTTTTTTTTTTTTTTTTTTTTTTTTTTTTTTAAGGATATATATATATATACAACATGTGGGGCATCTCCCCCACACTAGGGTGGTACATACGGGTGAAAACCTATATACATGCTACTGTTTTTTATTACCGAGTCACTAGCTTGACTCGACCCCGAATTCATTTGTCCATGGGGAAGTATGATGTGGAAGAGACAATCTCAATCGGACTTTCATTCAAGATATTTGGATAAACATTTGAAGCACGTGAAAGTTCCACACCGATGAGATAAGTAACCGGCTCATAATTTATAAATGAGAATGCCGAGGTCAAAGATAATGTCCTCATTCCCGAAGGAGTGAAGAACAGGATAGGGAACAGAATATATGAAGAAAAGAAAGAAAGTCATGATGAAAATCATGATTAACTCCTCATCTTCAATAGGAGAATTCATTGTTTCATGAATCTCCTCTTTTAAGCTCGTTTGATCAAGACATATTATGGGTATGTCTAGATCAAAATAGAAAGTATCATACTCCGGTGGAGATATGATATGAGTGAGTTCAAAGGAGAACTCCTCGTAAAGAGAATCATTCACAAGATGTAAATCCGTGAACTCATGTTCCGTTGTGGACTCATCACAATCCTCATTCTGAATATCAAAGAGTAGATTATCAGAAATCAAAGTGAATTCGGATTCGAATTCATATAGAGGATTGGTGAGAGTAGTCTTGACTGCTTCGGGAACAAAGTGATTATCTTTCTCTTCTTCTGAGTTGACAAGCTCAAAAGGTAATTCCTCCACATAACTGATGTCTCCAGAAGATAAAGAATTATCATCAGTATGTGAAGTACTAAGCTCGATGTTGGGATTAGAGTTTAAAAGATTTTTAGTTTCTCCCATATCGGCTTCAAAATCAAGAATATCATCATTACTTCCAGATAGAAGTGGAATGATGTGAGTGAGTTCCTCTGTGAAATCCTCAAGAAGAGGATCAACATCAGAATGAGGCAGTGATGCCTCAACATACTCAATGTCTCCATAAGATATACAATCATTACTGGAATTAGAGACATTCTCAATTTGATCATTTGGATTATCAAGGGAGGTAGGAATATCACACATATGATCAAGAATTCCCTGTGACTCTCTTGGGATTGAGACAAGGTTCTCAACACTAGACTTTATGACTTCGTCAGATTCCTTTGCAGGAATTGTGTCAAGATGCTCGTCCCCCATGCTCAGAGAGTGAGTGGGAACCTCGGGTGTAATAACATCATACAGAGGGAACTGAGAAGGACTAGCAGTTATGGATTCTACAAGTTCCATTATTTCTACTGCTGGTGTTTCAGTTATATTCTTTTCTCCCTGTATATCCATGGAAGAAGTCTCAACTGATGAAATTGATGAATCTTTTTGAATGATAACAATGTTATCATCACCATCACTGTCATCATCGTCCTCATAAAAAGCAGCATAGCGAATATTGGCACGTATTTTGGCTACTCTTTGCTCAGCAATTAAATCTTCCATGCTTTTCTCAGAATCTCGTTCTTCAGCAAGTAATTCTGTGATAGATTTATCACGAGAATTTTGAATGAGTGGAAATTGTGGAGGTGTGGATGTGTCAAAACCGGAAGGTTGACATTGATCATCATTATGAGGACCCCCACAATATACACAAGAAGAACTTGGATCTTTGCGAGACGACATATTAGCTAACTCCTCTCTAATGTTTTTAAGTTTTTCAAGAACCTCTAGACAAGGGTCTTGCTGGTTTTGAGGAATTGCTTGGTTTATTTGGTATTGTGGAGGTGGGTCTTGAAACGAATAGTCGTAATTGTTACAAGGAAATGGATTCCTTGTTTGACAATCAGAGCTAAAATGTGGACCTCCACAGTACTCACAACAGTAAAACTGTTGAGTCTGGCTTGGTGTATTTTGATACGAAGCATCATTGATATTTGGATAATATGATTCTTGCTCGTATGATTGTGATGGGTAGTTTGAAAAATTTGAGGAGTTGTTGAATGAGTTTTGATTAGGATCATAAGCAAATGAATTACTCGACCCACAAAACAAACAACTCCCGTCTTGAATATCATTACCACATTGTTCACATGTACACCAACGACATGGAAAACCGAAAAGCGGCTCACCACAACCGACACAAAGAACAAAATCTGGAGGTGGGACAAGTGGTGTGCTCTGAGAGCTAGGAATTTCCACCACTTCCGTTATGGTCTCTGGTTTTTGTTTTTGATAAATGTGAAGATTAGGCAAATCGTTCTTTTCAGTCACTGCCCTAAGCTCTGTACGTTTGCTTGACAAACTTTTAACCATAAACCATGAAAGATCAGGATTGATTCTTGAAGATTTAGGAGCATTTGTGAGCTCAGGTCTTTGGACAACCGTGGTTTGGACGTATTTAGCACCTCCATCATCAGAGGAAAGTACAAGGTCCTTTGTTACCTCGGTTTCATGATCTCTTTCCCTCACCGGAGAGGGAATAGGAATCGAAGGTCCATCATAATCAACATAACATCTCGACATTTTTGACAAGGCCATAAGTTTTTCAACTTCGCTTTTACATGCCCTTTGTTTAAAGAAATCGTCATCGAGAGATGCCATTAGAATTAATTATGGGACAAGTGGAAGAAAGTAGAATCAAAGGGTTTTGGGGATGAGAAATGAAGAATCAAATAGGTAGGGGTGTAAAGGTGAATATTTTTGTGTTTTGTTTTATAAAAATATGGATAAAAGATGGTAAATATACAATGGATGTATATCCAGAATCACTAATACGCAAAATCGTTTAAAATAAGCGCACAACCTCCCCGGCAACGGCGCCAAATTTTGATTCGCCTTAAACTAGTTATCTTTTATTTCTCAACCACTTGTGAATGGTCAATAGTAAAGTCAAACTAATCAAGCCAAATGCTTCCGTGAAATACAGTGTTTTCCCGGGTCGTAATGTCCCAACGAGGTTGTGATGGTATTAAAAACGAATATGTGATCAGTGAATGTGAACAGGAAAGGTATAAAGTGTGTGTGAGTGATTTAAACTAGGGTTTTATAACTTAAATAAACTATTTTAACGATTACGTAAAACCTAGATATCTAAAACGTATAAACGTACACCAAATTAAAAATTAGACGCGACTGCGTACTGAGAAAAAGATGAGTTTTAAGGAAAAATAAACTACAAGGGTTAAAATTGAAAATTCTATAAACTTAAACTTAAAATAAAATTAAATTAAAAATAAAACTATTTTTTAGATTATTTTATTATTTATTATTAATTATTTAATTAAAACTTATTTAACTATTTAATTAAAACTAATTTATATTTAAACTAAAAATGATAAATACTACAAATTAAACTAAAAACTTATAAAAATAATTTCTAAACTTAAAAATGAACTTGAAGAAAGTATAAAAAATAAAAATAAATCTTTTTGTCTTTTTATGAATTTTCTATTAATTAAAAACTATTTATATTAATTATACTAATTAAACTAATTTAAATTATAAATAATACTAAATCAACTTATAAAATTATGAAAAAATTTATAAAACTATTTTATAACATTTAGAAGCTATAAAAAATATAAAAACTTGGTTTTGCTTAAGAAAAACTAATTATGCTATATTAAACTAATTATTAATTAATAATTAATAAAACTAAAATTAATTCTAATTAATACTAAATGAGAAAATAAAAATCTGAAAAAATTATTATAATTACTTTAACCTAAGATGAAATTATTAAAAATATAAAAACACAACTTACTTAATAAAAATCTGAAAATGAGAATTAAAATTAAATAGAAACTATCACTTATTTTTATGTTGTCTTTTCTGGATTTTTCTTTTACAAAACTATATTATATATAAAAATAAGCAACTTTTGTAAAAACAACTAATTTAGAGCTTATTATTAAGCACTGTGGAAGCTTATTGCTTCCACAGTTGACTTTTGTTGACTGGAATGGTAAATAAGCTCACAAGAGCTTATGTGGGGACCCACCTTGGTATATTCTGGTTCAAATAAGTCTTATGGACTTGTCTAAGCTCAATTTGGTCAAATAAGCTCAGTAGATAAGCTGATAAGCCACAATAAGCTAATCCAAAAACTGATTTCTACTCAGAATGGGGACAAGGTTCAAGGGTATTTCTAGGTGGGGTCCACTGAGGTACAGGTCAAACAAATGGTCAATATAAGATCTCTACTAGGAGGGGGGTTGGAAGGTCCAAGTTTTGACAAGTGGGGCCCACTGAGGTGGTCACAAAACACCACCAAAGGTGGTGTTGTGACTGAGGTCTGATGGAGCAGGGGAGGTTTTCTCCCTGCAGCTGACTTAGAGGGTGAGTGGGGCCCACTACAAAAATCACAAAAATACAAGCTATATGGGACCTTAAAGATAAGCTGGTAGACTACAAGTCCACAAAAGCTCAAAGCTTGAATCCTATTCCTAAATTCTATAAAAATCTGGGAGTTTTGGGAAAAAACTGAGCTGATGAAAATTTGACTTTTGATAATAATCTAAGTTTTGACTTTATTGAACTTCTAATCACTAATACTGATTTAATAAGCTATATTAAGCTATGACTAACCTAAATTAAGCTAGAACTAATAGATATAAGCTAAGGTGAGGGTTTGTGGACCTTAAATCCTTGACAGTTAACTGTCAAGGACTTTGGAAATGGATTTTGACTTTCTCACTAATGATGGTTGGATTTTATGATTGTTCTAACTGATTGAGACCTAAAGTGACTTGATAAAACCAAAAACAACAACTGCTACTCAAAACTCAGTGATGAATTTCACTGAGCCAAACACCCTATAAACTTGACTGTTTTGAGATTAACAAAACAACTAAGTGATTTAAACCTTAACTTTGATTCCTTACACTATATTATGATTATTTAAGAATAATTAAACAGAAATCAAACACAATACAAGCTTAAAACTCAGATTTATCAAATTTAAGTTTTCCACTGTGAGGTTTTTTACTTTTAAGTAGTTATGAAATATGATGAACAAGCAAACTATATTATGCTAAATACTAACTTAACAACAACACATAAGCATAAAAACACAGAAACTTAAGCAATTAGACTACTGAGACAGTAATATGAAAAATTAATGCAAAAGCTTACAAAATTGATTGTGATGAGAACAATGAAACCATGAACTGATAATCACCCTAACAACCTTCCACAAGGTTTCTATTACCCAATCAATCCAGAATGCACTTTGCTCAGCTCCTTTCTTTCTTGTTCACTAGATTTTTTATTTATTTGCTACTTATTTTTATTTTACTTATATTTTGTAATTGTTGAGTGAACTGATTTCAAAACTTGAAATCCTTTTTGAAAGCTTGTAAATAAGATTAAGTTAACTTAATGGGACCATAAACAACAACATTTAACAATCTAAGAAGAATTTGTCAAATTCTCTTAAATTACCAAATTTGAAATTAATGAACAAAATTATGATTAAAGGTTTCAGGAAGCTTGAATTACACTACAATAACTTAATACAACTGATAAAAGTGGAAATTACAATTGAATTGGAAAGTTAAACTACATACGATTACCTAAAACTAAAGCTACACTAATAATTGAACTCTTCTGCCTTCTTTCCCTTTTGTAGCCATTTTCTGAGTATGTGGGACCCACTGGGGTATTTCCCACCATTCCCCAGCCGTTGATATGGTCAATCTCATCCTAGCCGTTTAAATTAGAACTTGGCGCCAAAGTTACCTTTTGGGTACTGTAGTTAACGTGGAGCGGTTTTTAAGGGTTTAAATGGGTTTGGAGGGTTGTGGTGAGGTGGAGGGACAGCTGGGGTGTGAGGTGGAGGTGGAAAACCAGGGTGGTTTGGTTGCAGTGGTGGTGAGGGTGGTATTGGAGGGAAAGGGGTAAAGGGGGTGGTGTTTGACCGGATGGGTTGACCGGGTTTTATATTAAAGATGGGATGGATTGGGCTGGTGGATGGGTTGGACAAAAAGGGAAGGGATGGGCTGGTGTGTTGGGTTGGATTTGGTTTTGGTGGAATAATAATAAAAGGTCCGTTTGGTTTTTAACTTGAAAAATCACAAGGACCAAATTTGTAATATGGTGAAAGTTGAGGGGCTGTTTGTGGCATTTTTCCAAATTAATCACAAGGGTCAAAATTGCCATATGTGAATAGTATAAGGGTATGTTTTTGATAATTTTCACTTTTAAATACCCGGGGACTATTTATGCCAAACTTTCAAACTTGAGGGACCAATTATGTAAATTCACCAAACTTCACACCAAGGACCATTCCTGCAAAAGATTATTAGTACAAGGACAAAAATTAATTTTTCTCAAAGTTTTTACATCCCAGGGACCATTTCTGTCAATTTGCAAAGTACAGGGACTAAACTTGTAATTTTGTGAAACTTTGCACCAAAGGACTAAATATGTAATTTTAGGATTAAAAAGGACCTTTGATGACTTTTTCATGTTTTTAGAATAACCAGGGACTAGTTTTGCCAATTTATGAAACTTGAGGGACTGAAACTGCCAATTATGCAAACTTTGTACGTTTTTCATCTGTTTTTGCATATTTTGCATTTGAAACATATAAAACACACTTCTAAGATATTTTAAGTATTTTGATACATATTTGAGTGTTTTTGTATGTTTTGGCAGCTCAGATTGGTATAAAATGATGAGTATTTAGACACTCATCAGGGGGCAGCCAGAGTCTGGCTGGAGAAACAACCCCCTCGATCCATAGAAACATGGGAAGATCTAGTTAAGAAATTTGTGAATGAATTCTATCCACCATCCAAAACTGCCTATCTGAGGAATGAGATCACCAAGTTTTCACAAAGAGTTGCTTCGCAAATGCCCCCACCATGGATTTTCTGAGTTAATGCAACTCGACACTTTTTATAACGGAGTAAGCCAAGCAGACCAAGATTCCCTTAATGCCTCAGCAGGAGGGAATTTTTTGAGTCGTACTGTCAAGGAAGCTTTAGCAATAATTGAAAATAAGTCCAAGGTTCGAACCATACGTAATAAACAGGTCGATCCTTCTACTTCTTCTACCGTGAATCAATCTAGTACTGATGCTAAGATTGATAAACTCACGGATGCTATGCAAGCCTTGGTTCACTCCAATCAGAAGAAAGTCTCGTTCCCACAGAATCCTTCACATGCTGAAGTGAAGAAAGTGGATGTTTGTGTTACCTGCGGTGGACCACATGCCTACTATAATTGTACTGCCACAGACAATAACACATTTGAAACCAACGCGATTGCTGGTAGTTCTAGCCAAGGAGGCAATCCATATCGTCCTCCTCCTGAGCCACCATGGCGTCCGAACTCTGTACCACCTGGTTTTAACCAGAACACACAAAACCGTCCCCAGAACCATAACAGAAGTAACCAAGGTTATCCTAACCAAGGTCACTTTAATCAAGGTTATCCCCAAAATTTTCAAAATCAGGGGATTAGAAATCAGGGACCGAGTAACTATAATCCTGGCTACTTTCATGGAAACCCTAATCAGGGACAATTCCAAAATCAAGGGTTTCATCAGAACACTCGAGGGCAAACCCCTCCCGTTCAAACACCAGTTGTTGTTCCAAACCCTACCTCTTCTGATGAATTGTTAAAACAATTCATGAAAGCACAGGAAGAAACCAACAGGTTGTTGATCAGCCAGATTTCTGACATAAAGAAATCTTTAAATGATCGACCCTCGGACTAAGGTACTTTACCTAGCAACACGATCGCTAATCCGAGGGGCGATGTTAAGGCGATCACCACAAGGAGTGGAGCTTCATACAAAGGACCTAAAACTCCATCTACCTCTTTCTCTTCTCCAGAGGTATTGGAAAAAGAAGCTGAGGTTACAACGGACACGATACCTCCAATTCATAAAGGAAGTACCGACGACGTCCCACCTCCAGTTATCCCGGTCCCGACTCCCCCTAAAAGAGTTGTGTTTGAAACTACCGAAGGTCCTGTTGAAAATCCAAAAGCTAACCCAAAACCAACAATTCCATATCCCTCACGATTCCAAATACCTTCGCACAGCTCGTCGGGACATAACGACCCGGGAAAACACTATATTCCGCGTAGATTTGATCTTAGGCAGTTTGGCCATGTTGACCACATCCGTGGTTGACTTTAGTTGACTGCTTTTGCCTCAATCAAATGTGATGAAGGGTTGAGATGAAATGGTTTGAATTGGATGGCTAGGACCAAAGGGAGCCTCCCTTGGTTTTCAAACAATATGGCATGTGTGGAATGTGAATGGTTGAGATAAATTCATTTGAAATGAATGGTTAAGATCAAGCATGCCTAGGTTAGGGTTGAAAAGGATATTCCAAGGGAATATGCTTTGCTTAGGGGGAAAGGAGAAATGAAAGGTTGAGATGGTCTCATTTGAATTGGATGGTGGAGATCAAAGAGAGCCACCTTTGCTTGGGGAAGAAGTGTGGATCAATGGTTGAGATGGTTTTGGTTTGAATTCAATGGCTAGGATCAAACACATGTGGTGGTATAGGGAAGAGGGATTGGATGGATGGTTGAGATGTATTTGATTTGAATTCAATGGCTAGGATGAGAGGAGCCTTATTAGGGTTTCAAACAATTACCCATGTGTTGAAAATAAAGGGTTGAGATGTGTTGTAAGGGAATGGATGGTTTAGATGTAGTGTGTAAGGGAATATTGATGAGTGTGTAAATACTCATCATTTTTATCGTATCTGAACTGCCAAAACATCCAAAAACACTCAAAAACGCATCAAAATACATAATTATTCCAAAAGTGTGTTTTATATGTTTTAGATGCAAAATGTTTAAAAACAAATGAAAAACGAACAAAGTTTGCACAATTGGCAGTTTCAGTCCCTCAAGTTTCAAAAATTGACAAAACTAGTCCCTGAAGGTTTTAAATGAAAGAAAAGTCAACCCAAGGCATTTAAAAGTCAAAAGTTATCAAAAACAATCCTTGGGTAAAAAGTTTGAGAAAATTACATGTTTGGCCCCTCAGAATCCAAAATTGACATAAAAGGCCCCTGAACTTCATAATTTGGCAGAATTGGTCCCTGGTGGGATATTTTTGGAAGAAAAGTCATTTATGGTCTTGGAAAGTAAAAGTTTTCACAAATGGTCCTTGAAGTAAATTTTTGGAAAATTACAAGAATGGTCCCTGCAGTTTGGATTTTTACAGATTTGGTCCCTGGGCATTCAAAATTGAAAAATTACTATTCAAGGTCCTTGGTAAATAAAAGTTGGGCAAAATTGATCCTTGGAACAAGTTTTGGAAAATGGCAATATTGGTCCCTCGAATTTCAAATTTTACAAATTTGGTCCTTGTGTTTTATCTACTAACCAAATGGACCTAAAGTTTAAATAAACAAACAAACCAACACCACCCTTTTACAAAGCCTGATCCAAACCCCTTCAAGCCCACTTAAACCCCTAGCCCAACATCCAAATCCATTACCCCCGTTTTAAATAATCCCATCCGGTCAACACCTTTGACCCCGTTCAACCTTCCACCTCCCCACCATCTGCTAAACTCCAAACAGCCAGCCAAGCTTCATCATCACCCCCTACACTGGTTTCACCTCTACACACTCAACCCCCCCCCCCCCCTCGCACCTCCAAACAAACACTAACCTCCAAACTTCACCTCTGGCATCAATATTCAAAGGAAAATTCCAAAAGTATTTTGGCGGCAAAAATCTTTAAACGGCCTAGATTGAAAGTTATCATCCAAATGTCATTGTTATTGCTGGGAAAGGACAAATGGGCCCTCAAAACCCTAAGGGAAGGCTACAAAATGGAGAAGGAAGTCATGGGAGCAGTTGTTAGATTCTTAGTTTATTTTATCAATTATGTAGGTAGTAATAGAAAAGTAGAGGGTAGAATCAAATTAGTGTAATCTCTAATCAGTGTTAAAACTCTTAATTCCAAAGTTGTACTCAGTATTAATGAAATTTTAGTGTTCATTTAAATTTTATTGTCATTTAAATTTCAAGCAATCTATTGTATTTAAATCTGTCTCAAGTATTCATATATTTTTTTCTCAGAAGCTTATCCAAGCTTTATCAAAAGCTTGTATTGAGTTTTTATGGTCTAGTTTATGCTTCAACTCAATTAAATAGCATTGGTCAACAAAAGTCAAAGTTGGGATTCAAGATGATTATTCTGGGTAGATTGGTGTTAGATTCATGGTCCTTGGTATAATTTGAGTCTATCTTAAAGATAGGCTATGGTCTGAGTGTCTCCCCCTATTTCAGTTAGGGTATTAAGCTTGTAAGCCTCATTTACTTTTTATAAGCACTTAGTTTACATTTGCTAGATTGTTAGTTTAGATCTGCCATTGCTATTCCCTAGTTGCTTAATTTGTCTATTCCAGTTATATTATTGCTTATCTGAGTAGATTTCATTACTTTAATTTAGTTTGAGTCACAATTGTTCAAACAGTTTGAAGTATACCTAGCATTTCATAAATCTGCAAATCTTGCTTTCTGTTTGTTCATTGTTGGATTTCATTGCTGATCTTGCTTCTGGTTCTCATATCTCATCAGTTTTGATCACTAGTTTAAGGATTACAAGCTTAGGTTTCAGATTGGTAATGTAAGTATAAGCATAAAGGGGTGTTTGGCTTATGCTGCTAATCTGTGTACTTGAGCCTTTGAGTGGTTAAAATCAGTTGAAACAGTTTGCATTAAGTCCATATTGTGTAAGTCAAACATAAAATTCAGTAGGTATTTGTCAAAAAAGTCAAATAGATCTTAATCCCTTCATAATATGTTAACTGTTAGAGTTTTAAGTCTAATGTTCATACATAACTTTGCATAAGTAGTTATAATAGCTCATTTTAGTCACTTTTAAGCTTATTGCATCATATTAAGTTATTAGGAATCAATATAAGTTCAAAACAGTCAAACTTCATGTTCTAACCAAAAGTCAAATTGCATGCTTTCTGATTTTTTTCCAAAAACCCCAAGATTTGTTTAGAATTTAGGATTAGGTTTTAGACCATGAGATTTTTAGGATTTGTAACCCCCCACCTCTACTACAAGATCCCATAGTGACTAGATTTTTAGGATTTTTTCTCTGGGCCCCACAGCCACCCAAAGTGGGCTGCAGGGCTGCAACTTACCCTGTGCAGCAGATCAGACATCCCACCATCACCACTTTGGTGGTGGATTCTGGCCTCCACAGGGGTCCTCAGGCCTTCTCATTGGTTCCTCCTAACCCCCTCCTAATAGGCTTCTGATATTGACCCTTGGTTTGACCTAAATCCTTGTGGACCCCACTTGAATCAAGCCAAACTATTTGTCCCATTTCTGAGTTGCCTTAGGTTTTTGGATGTGCTTATTTATAGCTTATTTGCTTAATCTGTGGACCCCACTTGTATTTTCTGGCTTAATCATGTTCCAATAACTTGTTTAAATCTGAATCAACCTTTGTGGGTCCCACTTTAGCCCATTTCAGCTCATTTTACCATTTGGTCAACAAAAGTCAACTGTTTGGTTTTTTACCTTCCATAGTGCTTATTTTTAGCTTATAAAAAAGTTGTTTTCATAAAAGTTTGTTCCTTTTAGTTGTAAAATAAATTGGTAAAAGAAAAATCCAGAAAAAACAATTTTAATTTTAAGTGATAGTTTCTATTTAATGTAATTTAATTTTAATTTTCATTTTTTAAATTTTTATTAAGTACTTAGCTTTTTTATATTTTTATTAAATTCCTCTTATATTAAAGTATTTATAATAATTTTTTCATATTTTTATTTTATCATTTAGTATTTATTAGAATTAATCTTAGTTTTATTAATTATTAATTAATAATTAGTTTAAAATAGCATAATTAGTTTTTTTTAAGTGAAACCTAGTTTTTATATTTTTCCTAGCCTTTATATAATGTAAAATAATTTTAGAAATTTTCTTGTAATTTTTACTGTTCATTTGAGAATTTTTATAATTTAAAATAGTTTAATTAGATAATTAATAATTAATTAGTAATTAATTAATAGAAAAACCACAAAAAGACAAAAATACATATTTTTATTTTTAAAACTTATTTTTAGTTATTTTATAATTTTAGAAATTTTATTTTCATTTTTCTAGTATTTAATTAGTATTAAATTATATTTAAGTTGTTTAAATATTAATAATTAGTAATAATTAGTAATTAATTAATATTAAATAATTAATTAGTGTTAAAATTTATTTTCTTTTTCTAAAAATTTTCTTTTATCTTTTAGTTTGTAAAAAAGTAATTTTCACCCCCTGGATGTTTTCAGATTTCAGATTTCACGTTTTATTTTGTACGTTTACGTTTTATTTAAATGTAAACGTACGCGTTTTAGGTTTTAAACGTTTCTGGTTTTTTTGACTTTCCAATCTTGTTAATATAGTGTATTTAAGCTATTTTCTTTTATATTCCAGTAGTGTAATCATCACAACTCACTTATACCCATTTCCGTCCAAATTCACCCGATCACAAACCGTTTTGATACCATCCACACCTCGTCGGTACATAACGACCCGGAGAAACACTATACTTCCACGGAGCATTGGTTTAAGCTGTTTGACTATTATAGTTGACCATTCACAAGTGGTTGACCAATAATTATCTGACGGTTTAGCACCAATCAAATTTTTGCACAAATTTTGATTGGTTCTAAACGATCAACTAAGTTTCCCAGGTGATGGTCAACCTAGTCAAACGTCTAAAACCAACTGACCAAGGAGTATAGTGTATTCCCGGGTCGTTATATCCCAGCGAGGTAAGCAATTGTATTCAGAAACGTTTAAAGTGATCGGGTGATTTAACAGGAGGATCAGAAATTTGCTTTGAGTGATTATACTACGAGATTATGATTGAAAATAACTTATAAACACTATTGGAACAATTACTGATGATCAGATTATCTAGAAACGTAAGTTAACATAAAAACGCGCGTTTGAATTATAAATAACGCGAACGCGCAAAATAAAAAGTGAAACGAGAGCAAATAAAGTCCTACGAACGTGAAAATTATATTTTTATAACCCTAATGACTTAAGAAAATTTTTAGAAAAAGAAAAATAATTTTTACACTTTTTAATTAATTACTATTAATTAATTACTAATTTCTAATTACTTTTTAATTAATTAAATTAACTAACTATTAATTAATTATGAAAATTAACTAGAAAAATGAAAATTAAATTTAGAAAAATCAAAAATATTATAAAACTATTTTTAAAACAGAAAACCTAATTTTTCTACCTTTTAATTATTTAATATTAATTAAAACTAATTATTTAATTAATTTAAACTAAAATTAATTATTAAAAATACCAAATGAAGTAGGAAAAATCTGGAAAAATTACTAAAATTATTTTAACTAAAAAGAAGCCTAAGAAAAATTTAAAAATGAAAATTGCTTATAAATAAGCAGAAAATAAGCCAAAATGGCTTAAATAGAAGCTATCACTTTCCAAATATTTGACTTTTTCCAAATTTTCTTTTACCAAACTGATTTACTACTTAAATTAGGAGACTTTTATGAAGGGACTTGGTGTGGAACTCAGAAATAAGCACAATGCTAAGCAAAAAGCTAAACAGTGAGCTAATAAGCTTATATATGAGGTTTAAGCTCACAATAAACAATGCAGTGAACAACAGCTATGAAATAAGTTGGAGACAGCTTAAAGATACTTAAGTGGACTTAAAACAACAAGAGAATCTCAAAGATCAAACCAATATAAGCTATTAAGCAATCCTAATACTACTCAGATGCAAACAGGCCAATCAAGGGTCTTTAGGACCTCTGTGGGGTCCACAGAGGTGAAAGAGAGCTCAAATAAGCTTATGATCTACACACTAGGGCTGGGGGACTATCAAATAAGCTAATAAGCCAGGCTTATAGCTTGTTTATGAGCTCTGGATGAGCTTTGGAACTTTGGTTCAAATGCTGAGTGCACAGCTTAGGGTTGTGGACAGGTCACAAGTAAGATCAAAAATAAGCCAAGGAAAATAAGCCAGGGCCCAAGATAAGCTATGATTAGAAAAGCTTAGGTACTGAGCTTCTCAGAAAGCTAAATCACAAAAGCTAGGATTCACTAACAAGCTCAAAATGAGCTCTTGAAGTTGGCTCAGTTACACTGACTTGTCAGTGTATCTGAGTGATGGGACAAATTTGAGAACAAGCTTAAGCAACCTAAATAAGTGGTTAAAGGAACACAGATAACTTGCATATCAACTAGGCCATAAGGGCTTTTAGAAACAACCATTTATACAAGTTAAACCTCATTAATGAACAAGACACAATCTTATGAACAAAGCTATTTGGCCTGTGCACAGGGGTGGTTAATGGCCAGACATGCAAGTTCAAGGCTGATTAAATATGAGCAAACAAATTTGAAATCCAAATGTTTTTGATGAATCAGATACACAAGCAACCAGAGTACATAAAACAACAACAATTATGCATTCTCGATCCCTATTAAACCCTACAGATGATCTGATGTTTTGCTCCATTTTACTTGCCATGAAAAATCTTTGACTTTTTGATTATTGAACCAGTTGACTAAATTGAAATTTAAACTACCTTATGTTACTTAATATGATGTTTTATCCTAAATTGAGACTAATCTTAACTAGTTGAGCAACTTTTATACCAAAATGGAAGGTTACACAACCTGAAATCCACAGCATGTATGCAAAATGAGAGATCAAAGCTAATTTGACTTTTTTACTTATAAGCCTACTGTTTTATGATGTTACTTATTTATTCTATCCTAAAGTGACTTACTGAAACAAAGAAATGTGACTACAAACTCACAAAAGTGCTCAGGTCATAGTTGATCCAAACACCCCTTTAAAAAGTTGTCAATGAGATTTTCAGACCATTCCAAAGATTCAAAGCTAGGAACTGAAGAATAAGCTTATACTAACATGTAATAAACAAAATTAAGCAGCAATTACACTAAAACAAGCAATGGTACAGGAACTGTATAACAAAAAATAATTAGGACTCACAATGTGCATTCCTGTCCACCCCAATGAATCAAGAACCATAGAACACACCTATAGCCTTCCACAAGGCACTAAAATACCCATTCCAATTCCTGCATCATCTTCTTCTTCATAACTCTTTTTTTTTCTGTATATATATATATTTTTTTTATAAATATTGTTGATGACAACTGAAAGTAAAATTGAAACTTGAATTTCTTAAACGACAACTTATATTAATGATAATGGAAATACATTACAACTGAAACTTAAGTGGAATTTGAAATTACAATTCTTTAAAATAGCTAAAATTAACTCTAAAACCTAACTCTTTTCCACATCTCCTCTTCTCCTCTTTTATAGCTCAAATTAGGGTTTCATAGGGTCTTGGACTCTTCCCAGCTCTGCTCTTGAACCATTGGATCAACACAAACCAATCTTGGCCATTCAAATGTCTTTGGCGCCTAATTGTCCTTGTCGGCTTCTTTGGTTTTATTGATACCAGAAGGGTGTTTTGGAGGGTAGCTATTGGTTTGGAGTAGGAGGGGATAGGGTTATGATTGTTGAGTGCTGGAGTGGGAGGTGATGATGGTTTTTGCAGGGATTCACGGGGTGGTTTTTGGGGAGGTGGTGAGGTCAAAGGTCAAACCTGACCTTTGTTATTATAAAAATGGGAGGAAGTGGTGGGCTGTGTGATGGATTGGGCCAGCAAGAGGGTGAGTGGGCTTGGGATGTTTTGGGTGGGTTTGTTATGTTATTTGGATTTTAGGGTAGTATTTGGGTCCGTTTGGTATTTAGAAATTTCACACAAGGACCATATTTGTAATTTTCAGAAAGTTGGGGGCTGAAGTGAATTATTCCCAAAATATTTCAAGTACCAAGCTTGCCATGTTAAAATATCCCAAGGATTAATATTGCATTTTTCCATTTTTTTAAAATTACCGGGGACTAAAATTGTAAATTCTCAAACTTGAAGGACTATTTTTGTAAATTTTCAAAACTGTTTACCCAAAGATCATAAATGATACTTTGTAAACTCCAAGGGACCAAAGTTGAATTTTCTTTCAAAAATATTTCACCGGGGACTGATTTGGTCAGGTTTTGAAAGTTCAGGGACCTTTTATGCCAATTTTGGATTTTGAGGGGTAAAAATGTAATTTTCTCAAACTTTTCACCCAAGGACTTATTTTGATAATTTTTTACTTTTCTTTGCCTTGGGTTGACTTTTCTTTCGTTTTAAACTTCCAGGGACTAGTTTTGTCAATTTTTGAAACTTGAGGGACTGAAACTTCCAATTATGCAAACTTTGTTCGTTTTTCATTTGTTTTTAAACAGTTTGCATCTAAAACATATAAAACACACTTTTGGGATAAATTGTGTATTTTGATGCGTATTTGAGTGTTTTTGGCAGTTCAGATACGATAAAAATGATGAGTATCTACACACTCATCAATCCCCGACACTAAACTATTGCTAGCCCCTAGCAATCTTTTGAGAAAAACTTAATGGATTTTAAACTCTTTACCAAAAGCCATCACTTCTGGAGTAGCCAGGTGTAAGAACTGTGGCACACCTGATAACCGTGTGATTTTGAGCAAACCACCAGATGTCAACGGATTTGATTAGTCTTTACCAAAAGCCGTTTGCTTCTGGACTAGCCAACTCTGATGGAATAGTCAACATCTTGGTGAGCTGATTACCAATTATGGTTTTTCCACGGCCTTTACCACAAGCCATAATCTTGTGGGCTAGCCAACTCATTTGTTTTCGGGGAGTTGAGGAACCATACAATTTTGGGCAAATTGCAAGCCGTAAACGGATTTGAGATATCTTTACCAAGAGCCATTTGCTCCTGGATTAGCCAATCCCTTTTGTCGTTTAGACACGGCGGACTGATTACCCAAAATTTTTTGAAATAAAGTGAAAATTTTTGAAAATTTTGGGCCAAAATGGGGGTATTTGAAAGTATTTTGTGATCAAATTCGCTAGAATTTCCCCCCCCCCCCCCCCCCACACTTAGAAATGAATATTGTCCTCAATATTCAATGTCCCGGCTATTATGCCGAACCTATGAACGTAAAAAGATAATATTCGAAGCTAGGAGTCATGATCTGATGAGTGAGTTTACCGGAGAACTCCTCATGAAGATAATCTTTCACATGATGTGAATGAGTGAACTCTTGTTCCGGAATAGACTCATCACAATCCTCATTCTGAATATCAAAGAGTGGATTATCAGAAATCAAAGTGAATTTGGATTCGAATTCATATAGAGGATTGGTGAGAGTGGTATTGAATGTTTCGGGAACAAAGTGAATATTATTCTCTGTTGGACTGCTGGGATCAGAAGTGAGTGACGAATCATGACAAAGGAGACTTTCAATTTCTCCCAGATCGGCTTCAAAATCGAGGAGACCATCATCACTTTCTAGTGAAAGTGGATTGATGTGAGTAAGTTCATCGGCGAACTCCTCAAGAAGAGGATCAGCATCAGATGGTGGGAGTGATGCCTCAAAATACTCAATGTCTCCATGAGATGTACAATCATCATTAAAATCTGAGAAAGTCTCAAAATGATCGTTTGAACACTCAAGAGGGGAAGGAATATCACACACATGATCAAAAGTTCCCTGTGACTCTCCTGGGATTGGGACAAGGATCTCAACACTAGACTTTATTAATTCATCCGATTCCTTATCAGGAACAGTGCTAAGATGCTCATCCCCCATGTTCAGAGAGTGAGTGTGAACCTCGGGTGTGATAGCAGTTGTTTGAGATGGAATATCAACTGCTGGGGTATCAATTGATGAACTTGATGAAGTTTTATAAAATTCAAGGATGTCAAGTGTATCCTCATCATCACTGTCATCAGGAATGAATCGGAATAAAGAGCTAGATTTGGCTGCTTTTTCTCTTGCAATGGATTCCCTAACAGATTTTTCATAGGCATCTTGGGAATTTATTCTAGCAGCCTGCTCTTCAGCCAACAATTCTTCCATGGATTTTTGATGAGTATGTCTTTGGGAAAAGTCTTTAACTAAACCCTTAAGCTCATCAACGATTTTCATCATATTTTGCATTTCTGGAAGAAGTGCTTGATTCATATCGTACTGTGGAGGTTGGTCATAATAAGGTATGTCAAAATTGTCACAAGGATATGGATTTCTCGTTTGACAATCTGAGCTATAGTGTGGACCTCCACAGTAATCACAACAGTAAAACTGTTGAGTCTGGACTGGTGAATCATATGGGTATTGGTCATAATCAAAGTTCTTAGCATCTCCGGAAAACTGTTCATAGACAAACGTGTTTCCAGCTTAACACTCAAATCCTTGGTGAGGACCACCACAAAACTCACACAAATATGTCAGTATCTCATGATGTGGTGGCTGGTAGGATGAATCAGATGTGTCATGGTAAGGATAGGGAGCTTGGTTATAGACAGACCCATCTCCTGACTCTACCATGCTACAGCTGGGACAATTCCCACCATTATGAGGACCACCACACCATTGGCAACCGCAATGGTGTGGATACGACATATGAAAGAATCAAAGGTTTACAGAGGGTAAGGAATGAAGAATCAAAGATGTGAGAGGGTAAAGGTGAATATTTTTGGGTTTTTGGATAAACATTTGTACAAATGATAAAGAAAATGTTTTTGTATTTTTATGTTCGTTGACAACTGAGTTTAAAATATTTTCGGGAACGGTTTTGTTTTTATAAGAAAATAAGAAGATAATATGAACAAGGGTGGTAAATATACAATGGATGTATATACTGATTCACTAATCAGAAAAACCGTTTAGAAAACGCGCACAACCTCCCCGGCAGCGGCGCCAAAATTTTGATTGGTGCTAAACCACCAACTTATATTGACCAAGGAATGGTCAACAAAGTCAAACGTCTAAAACCAACTAACCAAGGAGTACAGTGTATTCCCGGGTCGTTATGTCCCAGCGAGGTAAGCAATTGTATTAAAAAACGTTTAAAGTGATCGGGTGATTTAACAGGAGGATCAGAAATTTGCTTTGAGTGATTATACTATGAGATTATGATTGAAAATAACTTATAAACACTATTGGAACAATTACTGATGATCAGATTATCTAGAAACGTAAGTTAACCTAAAACGCGCGTTTGAATTATAAATAACGCGAACGCGCAAAATAAAAAGTGAAACGAGAGCAAATAAAGTCCTACGAACGTGAAAATTATATTTTTATAACCCTAATGACTTAAGAAAATTTTTAGAAAAAGAAAAATAATTTTTACACTTTTTAATTAATTACTATTAATTAATTACTAATTTCTAATTACTTTTTAATTAACTAAATTAACTAATTATTAATTAATTATGAAAATTAACTAGAAAAATGAAAATTAAATTTAGAAAAATCAAAAATATTATAAAACTATTTTTAAAACAGAAAACCTAATTTTTCTACCTTTTAATTATTTAATATTAATTAAAACTAATTATTTAATTAATTTAAATTAAAATTAATTATTAAAAATACCAAATGAAGTAGGAAAAATCTGGAAAAATTACTAAAATTATTTTAACTAAAAAGAAGCCTAAGAAAAATTTAAAAATGAAAATTGCTTATAAATAAGCAGAAAATAAGCCAAAATGGCTTAAATAGAAGCATCACTTTCCAAATATTTGACTTTTTCCAAATTTTCTTTTACCAAACTGATTTACTACTTAAATTAGGAGACTTTTATGAAGGGACTTGGTGTGGAACTCAGAAATAAGCACAATGCTAAGCAAAAAGCTAAACAGTGAGCTAATAAGCTTATATATGAGGTTTAAGCTCACAATAAACAATGCAGTGAACAACAGCTATGAAATAAGTTGGAGACAGCTTAAAGATACTTAAGTGGACTTAAAACAACAAGAGAATCTCAAAGATCAAACCAATATAAGCTATTAAGCAATCCTAATACTACTCAGATGCAAACAGGCCAATCAAGGGTCTTTAGGACCTCTGTGGGGTCCACAGAGGTGAAAGAGAGCTCAAATAAGCTTATGATCTACACACTAGGGCTGGGGGACTATCAAATAAGCTAATAAGCCAGGCTTATAGCTTGTTTATGAGCTCTGGATGAGCTTTGGAACTTTGGTTCAAATGCTGAGTGCACAGCTTAGGGTTGTGGACAGGTCACAAGTAAGATAAAAAATAAGCCAAGGAAAATAAGCCAGGGCCCAAGATAAGCTATGATTAGAAAAGCTTAGGTACTGAGCTTCTCAGAAAGCTAAATCACAAAAGCTAGGATTCACTAACAAGCTCAAAATGAGCTCTTGAAGTTGGCTCAGTTACACTGACTTGTCAGTGTATCTGAGTGATGGGACAAATTTGAGAACAAGCTTAAGCAACCTAAATAAGTGGTTAAAGGAACACAGATAACTTGCATATCAACTAGGCCATAAGGGCTTTTAGAAACAACAATTTATACAAGTTAAACCTCATTAATGAACAAGACACAATCTTATGAACAAAGCTATTTGGCCTGTGCACAGGGGTGGTTAATGGCCAGACATGCAAGTTCAAGGCTGATTAAATATGAGCAAACAAATTTGAAATCCAAATGTTTTTGATGAATCAGATACACAAGCAACCAGAGTACATAAAACAACAACAATTATGCATTCTCAATCCCTATTAAACCCTACAGATGATCTGATGTTTTGCTCCATTTTACTTGCCATGAAAAATCTTTGACTTTTTGATTATTGAACCAGTTGACTAAATTGAAATTTAAACTACCCTATGTTACTTAATATGATGTTTTATCCTAAATTGAGACTAATCTTAACTAGTTGAGCAACTTTTATACCAAAATGGAAGGTTACACAACCTGAAATCCACAGCAGGTATGCAAAATGAGAGATCAAAGCTAATTTGACTTTTTTACTTATAAGCCTACTGTTTTATGATGTTACTTATTTATTATATCCTAAAGTGACTTACTGAAACAAAGAAATGTGACTACAAACTCACAAAAGTGCTCAGGTCATAGCTGATCCAAACACCCCTTTAAAAAGTTGTCAATGAGATTTTCAGACCATTCCAAAGATTCAAAGCTAGGAACTGAAGAATAAGCTTATACTAACATGTAATAAACAAAATTAAGCAATAATTACACTAAAACAAGCAATGGTACAAGAACTGTATAACAAAAAATAATTAGGACTCACAATGTGCATTCCTGTCCACCCCAATGAATCAAGAACCATAGAACACACCTATAGCCTTCCACAAGGCACTAAAATACCCATTCCAATTCCTGCATCATCTTCTTCTTCATAACTCTTTTTTTTCTGTATATATATATATATTTTTTTATAAATATTGTTGATGACAACTGAAAGTAAAATTGAAACTTGAATTTCTTAAACGGCAACTTATATTAATGATAATGGAAATACATTACAACTGAAACTTAAGTGGAATTTGAAATTACAATTCTTTAAAATAGCTAAAATTAACTCTAAAACCTAACTCTTTTCCACAGCTCCTCTTCTCCTCTTTTATAGCTCAAATTAGGGTTTCATAGGGTCTTGGACTCTTCCCAGCTCTCTGCTCTTGAACCATTGGATCAACACAAACCAATCTTGGTCATTAAAATGTCTTTGGCGCCTAATTGTCCTTGTCGGCTTCTTTGGTTTTATTGATGCCAGAAGGGTGTTTTGGAGGGTAGCTATTGGTTTGGAGTAGGAGGGGGTAGGGTTATGATTGTTGAGTGCTGGAGTGGGAGGTGATGATGGTTTTTGCAGGGATTCACGGGGTGGTTTTTGGGGAGGTGGTGAGGTCAAAGGTCAAACCTGACCTTTGTTATTATAAAAATGGGAGGAAGTGGTGGGCTGTGTGATGGATTGGGCCAGCAAGAGGGTGAGTGGGCTTGGGATGTTTTGGGTGGGTTTGTTATGTTATTTGGATTTTAGGGTAGTATTTGGGTCCGTTTGGTATTTAGAAATTTCACACAAGGACCATATTTGTAATTTTCAGAAAGTTGAGGGCTGAAGTGAATTATTCCCAAAATATTTCAAGTACCAAGCTTGCCATGTTAAAATATCCCAAGGATCAATATTGCATTTTTCCATTTTTTTCAAATTCCCGGGGACTAAAATTGTAAATTCTCAAACTTGAAGGACTATTTTTGTAAATTTTCAAAACTGTTTACCCAAGGACCATAAATGATACTTTGTAAACTCTAAGGGACCAAAGTTGAATTTTCTTTCAAAAATCTTTCACCGGGGACTGATTTGGTCAGGTTTTGAAAGTTCAGGGACCTTTTATGCCAATTTTGGATTTTGAGGGGTAAAAATGTAATTTTCTCAAACTTTTCACCCAAGGACTTATTTTGATAATTTTTGACTTTTCTTTGCCTTGGGTTGACTTTTCTTTCGTTTTAAACTTCCAGGGACTAGTTTTGTCAATTTTTGAAACTTGAGGGACTGAAACTGCCAATTATGCAAACTTTGTTCGTTTTTCATTTGTTTTTAAACATTTTGCATCTAAAATATATAAAACACACTTTTGGGATAAATTGTGTATTTTGATGCGTATTTGAGTGTTTTTGGATGTTTTGGCAGTTCAGATACGATAAAAATGATGAGTATTTACACACTCATCAAATATGTAAGGGTGTAAGAGATTGTGTAAGAGAATATTTGATTTGGATATGATTGGTTTTGTCTTATGTATAAATGGGATTAAGAGAAGATTAAGGAATAATCTAATTGTCATTAAGAATAAAAGGTTTAGACAATTAAGATTATAAGTTGAGAAAATCATAGGTTACTTATAAGTTCAAGTAACACAACGTCGAGAATCCATAGTTTCATATCTCGTGACTTTCCACGACTCGACGTTCTCAACTAATACCTTGGTTCAAACAAGTTAAGTGCTTTGCCTTGATGTAAAGCATAACCTAAGTGGGAAAGGATGCGTTTACGCAAAGTGACCTTTGACTTAGTTTGACCAATAAGGGAGTAAACCCGTTACGTAATTAGAGAAGACATAAGCCCGGGATATGAGCATATGGATGCTTCAACACGATGTTACGTGAAATATACAAGCTCCCTAAGTTTAGAAAAGCCTTGGCTAGAGGCGATAGATAGAAAACATGAGTTGGTGTTTTCCTGTAAATGGGTGTTTTAAAAGTAGGATCTCTCAAGTCTCAAAACTCCTTTCGAGTGTTCTCAATTAAGCACATAACATATTCATACCTGTATTGAAAGATCCACATTTGTCGGTTAAGGGGAAAGCCGACTTTCAAAATTCGCCCGGAACCATATAGACTCCTGGCGCGTCACCCGCGCGTTGACGCGCGGGCCGCGCGCCAGGAGCAGACATTGGCTCCGGCGATTTTGAGCTAAGTTTGTTATTTTATGTTGTTTCGATGGTTTGTTTGTCATCATTAAAACATAAAGAGATCTTGATCATGTTGCCTCAAGAATCTCCCCCTTTTTGATGATGACAAATAAAAACCGAAAGCAATTAAAATTACCAAACTTAGCGAAGACAAAGCGCGCCTTTGGTGTAGCTTGCGACTTGACCTTTGTCTTGTAAATTGGTAAAGCCTTTAACATTTCTTGAATGGTCTTCACGCTCTTGCTTTCTTTCTCCCCCTTTTGTCGAATAAAAAAGGTGGGACCGAATGTGCTCCCCCTTGAACATAGCTCCCCCTAGATCGTTGCTCCCTCTTGTTTTAAGGCGGGGATCCATGGGTCAAGAGCCTCACCTTTGCGGTGGCCTAGCTACACATTGAAATCACAACATGCAACCAACAAGAGATCCTCACATGTGAAAGTTTTCAAAATGGGTTAGGTTACCATTTGGAGACTTGCAACATGGGTTAGTCTACAATGTTATATATATATATATATATATATATATATATATATATATATATATATATATATATATATATATATATATATATATATATATATATATATATATATATATATATATATTTGTCCCATATATGTGTACTAGATGACTCCACTATCCAAATGTTGAGCACTATATATAAACGGAGATGAACTAAACATGATTTTCACATATAACCCATAATACATTTTATATCACATAGAAGAGCATAAAGCATACAACAAAGACAATTCCTAATACAAGCTAGAGACACATTCTTCAATCACCTTATTCAAGCACAATATTATATGGTGACTAACTATATTACACATAACCTACAACAAAAGTTGCCCAAGTGGCCTTATTTCTTGCGCTTTTGAGCCGCAACTTTTGCAAGACCTTTCACAACATTTGTTAACATCATGAAATTGTTCTTGTAGGCAAGATGCAACTCCCACATCTCCTCTTGAAGATCCTTAACATCATTCTCAATCTTGATTGTTTTCTCACAACATTTACACCTACGTGCATGGTCATGAGTTGAAGCATCAAGTTTGGGAGGGAGAGGGTACCCCGTTTTGTACCATATGGGATCACTCCACAAACATTTCATCACATAATTCCTAAGTATTTGATTATCCATACATGATGGATTTTCCCATTCAACATTTGGTTCTTCATCAATCACAATGGACTTACCCTTGTAGTCATTGTTTGAAGCATTACTCATTTTAGAGAGAAGAATTTTCTAGGTGATATAAGTTTTGAAAGAAGAACAAGAAGTATGTGAAGATGCAAGAAATAATGTGATTTATATAGGATGGAAGAGGGGTGGTAGGTATGAATAAAGAGACTAGTCTTTCATGTTCATGATGAGTTCAACTACAAAGATGCTTGAGGAGATGGCTAAGACATCTAAATCATGTACCAATATTTCATTAAGCATGTGATGGTGTAAGGAATAAAAGAGGATGATAGTACACATAATTTTATCATGCATGCATTTAAACATATGCATGAAACTACAAGCAATTAATTATTGCAAGATAGTATTATTCAATTTAATTTAAACATGCAAAATGTAGTTTATCACATAAGGAGAACAAGATGAATTGGATACAAGATCTTGAACACAAGTGTGAGTTGTGAAGAATCGTCATATCTAAGACAAAATTTTCAAGATGAATCAAGATAATTTTGTGTCAAGTTTTCTTGTTCAAGCACATAGTATAGACATGTAGAATCTTGGATACTTATCAATCATAATTTGAATAATGAATTGATACATATATTTCCTCTTGGAAGACATTTGTTTGATCTTCCATCCATGCCTCCACATAATCCTTAATCACATAAGCTCTAAGAGCACCTAAAAATTGTTCTCCTAAGATGCATATTTTAGCATCAAAACCTATCCCAAAGTAATTTGGACTTTTGGAAAATGTCATGCCAAAACTTAGACTTGTTTGTTCTGTGACCTAAGTGTCCTTTTATTCAAGTCACCAATGACTTGTTGTATAGGATGACCCCTCGCTTCTCTCAATTCCTTAGGATTGCCTTCATCCGAATCATTAACTTGTAATGTTGGCGACCTTTCTTGATCTTGAACTAAAGGTTCGTTGATCACATCATCTTCTACCAAAGGAGATGATTAGGCTCGGGCATGCTCTCATCAAAGGTCACATTGATAGATTCCTCAATCCTCATTGTTTCCTTGTTAAGCACTATGTATGCTTTACTAGTTTGAGAGTATCCTAGGAACACACCTTCATACGACTTTGGGTCGAATTTGGTGAGATATTCTTTGGTGTTAAGTATAAATACTTTGCAATCAAATACTCTAAAATACTCTAGGGATGGTTTTCTATTCCTAAGTATTTCATAAGGTGTTTTATTAATTACCTTTCTTATGTTGACTCTATTAAAAATGTAACAAGCGATATCTAGGGTATGACACCAAAACTTTTGTGGAATGGATTGCTCGTCAAGCATTGCACGACTCATCTTTCTTAACTTACGATGTGTTCTTTCAACAATCTCATGCGATTGAGAAGTGAATGGGCCCAATAAGTTATAAGATATTCCATGTTGTTCACAAAAGGTTCCAAATTGCATTTTATCAAATTCGCTACTATGATTTGTTTTAATTGAAACAATTGAACAATCAAGTAGGTTTTCAAGTTTCTTTATTAAAATGTTGAATTTATTCAAGACACCATCCTTGTTTTCTAAGAATAATATCCAAGTGTAATTTGAATAATCATCTATGATCATTAAAGTGTAGAAGTTACCTCCATAACTTTGGATCGGAGATGGACCATACAAATCCAAAAGAATTAATTCTAAAACTTTACTAGTTGTCACTTCCTTTATATTCCTATTATTGGTTTGTCCTTTACTCCCTAGACATGTATTACAATAATGCCTTTCAAAGCTCAACTTTGGTAAATTCCGTACTAGCTCGTTAGAAGCTAGGTTTTGGACTAACCTCATATTGGCGTGACCTAACCTCCTATGCCAAATCGTTGAGTTGTCCACCATGGACGTAAGGCATATGTGTTGCTTAGAGTTATCACCCAACTTGCATGTATATAAGTTATTTCTCCTATGACCTTTTGCTAACACACCACCATTTTTACTAATAGTGCAGTCTACCTTAGTAAATTTGACCTCACAATCATCATCACATAATTGACTCACACTAATAAAATTGAAACTTAGACCCCTAACATGCTCAACATTGGAGATTTCTATGGAGTCATGAAGGACATTACCTTTGCCGACAATTTTGTCGTTAAGTTTGCTTCCAAAAATGACTTGATTGCAATTATACGCCGTGTAAGATGTGAACAATCTTCTATTCCCGGTCATGTGTTTAGTGCAACCACTATCCACTACCCACACATCCGGTTGTAGATCACTTTTGAGGCAAACCTACAACAAAAGTACAACTCATGCCTTTGGTACCCATTATTTCTTGGGTCCATTTAGGTTAGCATTTAAAGTATCCAAGTTAAACATTCTTGGGTCTTGAAGCAAGACACATAATTTCTCAATACCAAATTTAGAAAAGGCGGACCAAGGATTGTTTTGATAGTCATTTTGAGTTTTATAACTTGGTCTATAGTTATGATATGTTTGAGGTCTAAAGAAGTTTTGGTTTGAATAGGAGTTGTCTCTCCTTTGGTAATTTTTGTATTGAGAAGACCTTTAATCATAGTTAGAAAAATTTCTTCTTTGGTTAGTTTTAAAAGATGGTCTTTGGTTGTATGAGGTAGAAGATCTCATATTAGGTGTATGAAAAAATGGTCTATGATTTACTCGAGGTTGTGAGTATCCAAGTCCATTGCGAGAGCTTGAGTTAGAAAATTGTTTTGGATTTTCTCTTCTTGCAATGGGAGCTTGATTACCTCGAGTACTTACAAGAGGAGCTTGAGGAGTAATTGGTTTAATGACATTGTTTAATGGAGATCCACTTTTCCTCAGAGGCCTGGCGCGTTGACGCGTCAGCCTCGGGGATTTTTGGAGCCTCGTTTTCTTTAGCCTTTACAAATGTTATTGGTTTTGTTAGGATTATTGGAGTGGTTGTACATTGTTTAAAAAATCCAAGACCTCCCTTATCTTGAGACACCTTTTGCCGACTTATTAGTTCTTCTAAATCATTTGTGCTCTTTTTATATTTTGAAAAACTTAATGACTCTTTTTGAAGTTTCAACACCTTTCCATTCAAAGAGTTAACCTCAAGTGTGAGTACTTCACAACTTTTACAAGGTTCAATCATCCCTTTGCAATGTTCTAGTGTTTTTACTTTACTTTCAAGTTCACAAACCCTTTCTTTAGATTTAACATTTTCTAGTTCAAGAAGACATTTTTCTTTGAGAGCTATCAAGGGTTTTTCTAAAATCATCATTAAACTTAACTAGTTCCTCATTCTCCTTTTGCAAATTGATAATGTCTAAGTTATTAGAAGAGGAAGGGTTTACAGATACCTCAAATTTCTCTTGGGCCATAAGACATGTAGCATCATTTGTTGGTTGGTCTTCATCTTCACTATCACTCCATGCTCCTCCAATGAATGCCTTGTTCACTTTCGGCTTAGGACATTCATTGATGAAGTGGCCCTTTTCTCCGCAATTGTAACAACCTTGTGTGCGTCTTGAGCTTTCACCGACCTTGTTGTCACCACTTCGGTTTCCCCCAAAGTTCTTCCTTCCACGATTATCTCGGTTTCCAAACTGATTTCTCCTACCAAAGTTACCACCTTTCCTAAAGAACCTCCAAAAGTTCTTAGCCATGAGATTATACTCTTCGTCATCCAAATCATCTTCTTCATTGCTATCCTCTTGACCATCACTATCATCACTAGCTTGAGTACTAGTGACTTTAGCTTTAAGAGCCAAAGACTTAACCTTCTCTTTCTTGTCTTTGGTACTTGCCTTGTCGTTCTCAAGAATCATCTCATAGACTTTGAGATTTCCAATGAGCTCGTCAAGAGGTAGCTCCGCCAAATTCTTGGCTTCTTCTATGGCCATCACCTATGGCCTCCACTTTACCGGAAGTGCTCGAAGAAACTTTCTCACATGGTTCTTGTTATAGAAACTAGGATCAAGAGCCGTGAGACTAGTGATAATAGCATTGAACCTTGTGTACCCATTATCAATGGTTTCTTCATCTTAGATCGAGAACTTCTCATATTGTTGTATGAGTAGATCAATCTTGAAATCTTTTACTTGAGAGTTGCCTTGATGAGTAATAATGAGGGAGTGCCAAATTTCCTTGGCGGTCTTGCAAACATGAACCCTCTCGAACTCCCTTCGAGGTAGAGCATTGTAGATCAACATCTTGGCTTCATCATTCTTACCAAGCATTCTCCTTTCATCATCATTAAGATCCATATGTGGCTTTTTCACCAACAACTTTGTTTCCGAGTCTTCTACCATGAACTCAAAGTTTCCATTTTGAATTATTTCCCACAAATCAAGATCTTTTGACCTAACATAGGTCTCGAATCGGGTTTTCCAAAAGAAAAACCCATCGGTTTCTAGCAAAGGTGGTCTTTGCATAGAACACCCCTCAACATAGTTCTCTTGAGCCATGGATCTATACTCTACTTTACCAAAAATCTTAGTTAGGATTTTAGATTTTTGGAAAAGAAGTTTTTGACTTAAAACGACTTCTCGGGAAGGCTTTAATGCTAAAAAACTTGAGTATACCGCTCTGATACCAATTGTAGAACCGTAGAGGGGGGGGGGGGTGAATACAGTTTCTTCGGCTTTTTGGATGTTTAAAAACTTTAAGCCAAAGAGAACTCCTAGTGGTTGTACAATAATCCAACAACCACCAACACAACCAAAGTATATAAAGCAAGTAAAGAACACAACGATACATACTGGTTCGGGATGGGGGGTTTATACCATCCGTACGTCCAGTTGCGAATCCGCGACTCCGATACTATTCACTGGTATAATCCTTTCGGTGGACTACAAACCGTTACACTTCACTCCACCGATATTCACCAATATCAATGCTCACAAAGAAGGAGTTACTCACCAACGGTATTCCGCCGTCGGAAACCACCCAAAAGAATCTCACGATTCGACTTTACCTAAGGATCACAAAGATCTCTACCAAGACTTCCACCCGGAGGTATCAAACCCCAACTAGATCCCCAATGATCTAGGCTTGGTCACAAAGACACAAGACTTCCCTTACAAACAATTGAATGAATGAATGAATGTTTATTCAATCAAGTCCTAACCTAACCTAGAGACTCGATTGTAATAGAAAGGGTATAAGAAATAAGACCCTCGACACAATCACAAGAGTGGATTAGGTTCTTATGATTCTTCCCTTGCAAATAGATGTTTTCTTCCAAAGATGTTAGTGTGATAAACAAGAACACAAGATTAGAGATAAAGAGATTTGAGAGAGATTGAGAGAAAGAATCTAGAGAGAAAGAATAATGGCAAGGGGTGAGGAATTCAAGAGGCAAGGGTGGTATTTATAGGCCAAGAACCCAAACATGGGAAATTTTACCGAGGCCGGCGCGTCACCCGTGCGTCAACTCGAGGGCAGCGCGCCAGGCGTCTGTAAATGTTTCCCAAGTGCTGGGTGTTTGGATCTTATAAATACCTATCCTTGCTAAACCCCCAATTGTACTTCTCACTAAACCTTAACATTAATCATTCTAAGGTTTACCAACTCAAATAGCCAATTTGGAAATCATTTGTGAAGTGTTTAAAGAGAAACCAAACTACCAAGGGTTTAAAGTGTAGATAGGGTAATTTGGAAGGGGTAGAAGTGTATCTCCTCACTTGGCATAGAAAAGAGAGAAAGAATATGCCAAGGAATATTCCAATGCTTGGGGGAGAAGAATGTGATAAAGGGTTGAGATGAAATGGTTTGAATTGGATGGCTAGGATCAAAGGGAGCCTCCCTTGGTTTTCAAACAATATGGCATGTGTGGAATGTGAATGGTTGAGATGAATTCATTTGAAATGAATGGCTAAGATCAAGCATACCTAGGTTAGGGTTGAAAAGGATATTCCAAGGGAATATGCTTTGCTTGGGGGGAAAGGAGAAATGAAGGATTGAGATGGTCTCATTTGAATTGGATGGTGGAGATCAAAGAGAGCCTCCTTTGCTTGGGGAAAAAGTGTGGATCAATGGTTGAGATGGTTTTGGTTTGAATTCAATGGCTAGGATCAAACACATGTGGTGGTATAGGGAAGAGGGATTGGATGGATGGTTGAGATGTATTTGATTTGAATTCAATGGCTAGGATGGGAGGAGTCTTATTAGGGTTTCAAACAATTCCCCATGTGTTGAAAATAAAGGGTTGAGATGTGTTGTAAGGGAATGGATGGTTTAGATGTAGTGTGTAAGGGAATATGTAAGGGTGTAAGAGATTGTATAAGAGAATATTTGATTTGGATATGATTGGATATGATTGGTTTTGTCTTATGTATAAATGGGATTAAGAGAAGATTAAGGCATAATCTAATTATCATTAAGAAGAAAAGGTTTAGACAATTAAGATTATAAGTTGAGAAAATCATAGGTTACTTATAAGTTCAAGTAACACAACGTCGAGAATCCATAGTTTCATATCTCGTGACTTTCCACGACTCGACGTTCTCAACTAATACCTTGGTTCAAACAAGTTAAGTGCTTTGCCTTGATGTAAAGCATAACCCAAGTGGGAAAGGATGCGTTTACGCAAAGTGACCTTTGACTTAGTTTGACCAATAAGGGAGTAAACCCGTTACGTAATTAGAGAAGACATAAGCATGGGATATGAGCATATGGATGCTTCAACACGATGTTACGTGAAATATACAAGCTCCCTAAGTTTACAAAAGCCTTGGCTAGAGGCGATAGATAGAAAACATGAGTTGGCGTTTTCCCGTAAATGGGTGTTTTAAAAGTAGGATCTCTCAATTCTCAAAACTCGTTTCGAGTGTTCTCAATTAAGCACATAACATATTCATACCTGTATTGAAAGATCCACATTTGTCGGGTAAGGGGAAAGCCGACTTTCAAAATTCGCCCGGAACCATACAGCCACCTGGCGCGTCACCCGCGCGTTGACGCGCGGGCAGCGCGGCAGGAGCAGACATTGGCTCCGGCGATTTTGAGCTAAGTTTGTTATTTTATGTTGTTTCGATGGTTTGTTTGTCATCATTAAAACATAAAGAGATCTTGATCATGTTGCCTCAACATTTTCCATGCACCAGGGCTGTTGACTCATTTCCCATATGAAGAATAGAACCATCATTCATTGACTCATAAGTCTTGAACCAACTTCTATCTTTACACACATGAATTGTTGCTCCAGAGTCAACCGACCACACAACATCATCATCCTGCACAAAGTACACATCAGATATATATGTAACATAATAAATCTCTAAAGGCTTATTAAATATATTCTGACCTTTTAGAGAATTGGTATTACCATTCCCTGATCCACTTGTACCTGATCCATTGGTTTTATTGCCAATCTTAACACCTTTACAATCCTTCCTGAAGTGTCCAGTTTTACCACACTTCCAACAAGTCACTTTTGGTTTCTTGTTAAGATCAGATTTGGTGTTATCTTGATGCTTACGTTTGCCCTTGTTGTCATTGTTCCTGGAGGAGTTGTTATGCTCCACCATATTGACAACTGATGGACCAGTAGCATTGCTACTCTTTGGCTTGTCAATGTCTTGTGCTTTGAGTGATTCCTCAATGCGCAAATGACTGCCCAACTCAACAAGAGTTAATTCCTCCTTCTTATGTTTCAGCATATGCTTAAAATCTTTCTAAGAATGAGGTAATTTATCAATGATACAAGAGACTGAAATAGCCTCATCCATGTTCATCTTGTGTTGTGTGAATCGACCAAGTATACTAAGAAGTTCATTGTATTGTTCCATGATAGGTCTAGTGTAACACCCCCAAAAATTTGATTTGACAGCGGAAGACTAATTTGGGTGTTACGTTGAGGATCACAGTCATAATTATAGAAACGACTCAAAAATACCGTTTTGAGTTTATTTTATTGAATTGAAATGCAAGGATGTTTAATAGATATACATCGCATTATTAGTTTGAAAATGACTGTTTGTTTATTTTTTACACCAATGACACAAGGTCAAATGCCCACTCCGTGCCTCCCGAGCTTTGCTTCAATTACCTGAGATACATGCTAAAAAGTCAATAAAATTGTTGAGTGAATCCACAAGTTTATGTTTGAAAATAGTTGAACACATTCCAAGTATTTCAAAAGCAGTTCAGTTATGTAGTTCCGTATGCTATTGCCATAAGTCTCATGAACTCAACCTTAACACGTGATATCATTTATTGATATAGGTGCCCTTGGGTAGGAGTTTGCCAAATCTCCTAGTTACCTCAAATAATGTGCATTTGTCTACCAAATTCCGGCTAGAACAAATGGGTTGTCAACACCAATAGATCTATTCATAGTATTCGCGTTCACTCCTACAGTTTAAGTGACTAAGGTTCATGATGTAAGGGACTTTCAGATAGTGGCACAGTTGTCTTATGCAATATTCCGTTCGCATACATAAAGTGAAATACTCGTGTTCAAAAAGTAGCATGTATCCCCCCACATAGTTGTAAAACATGTAAAGAAAAGTGGGACTACAGACTCACCTCAGATGAGTGTGTGTTCGTAGGAAAACAAGTAAGTCAAGTGCAACTGGTGAATGGATCCAACATGCAACTTGTATATTATGAGAAACCTCAGTTTCTTGTGGTAAGGTGGTTTGTAGTTGTGTATAATGCTTGAAGTTCAAGAACAATATTACACGTAATATTGTCTTGTCTTTATGTGTCGTTGGTAAGTCATGCCAGACTTATAGAGTTGTGTTACCCTTACAGTTCTGTTCCATGTTCTTGGTGAAAGTTTACCCAGTAAACCTTATGATTTCCAAAGGTTTACACTTTAATCCTTAGTAGTAAAACTTTACAGTTTCAGTCCTTGAACTTTGTGAAAGTGACATATTGGTATAATATGTCAGAGGTGATCTTTTATTATCTAGTTAATCTTTAAATATTTACTTTTGTTATCTCCCACTATATAAAACAAGCTTTCCCAAGAAAGCCTTTGCCCAAAACTCCAGGATAATGACACCTGGAAATTAAAACTGATCCAATGGATCTTATGCATTTTCAGCCATTTAATTAATACAAACAAAAAAACACACACATTTACCATACCCGTAAGATCAAACACAAAATTCTTATCAACAATGAAACCCCAAACATACATAACACTAAAACCCTCGAATAATGTTTTCGAACATCAACAATTATCACCAACAATTAAAACCCCAACCACAACAAACCCTCAAATTTTGAATCCAAAATCCATATATAAATCGTCATTCCAAACGTAATTCGTCAAAACCCCATAAGATTGGATCAAATCAATTAACCCGAAAACCATTCTTCACCAAATCAATTAACCCGCGAATCAAATCCCCAATACCAGATATCATAATCAGATACAGGTGTGTGTGTTTTTACCACTACATGATTCATTCAGTCAATTAACCATACCCGATCACTTTCCCCCAAATAATTATCACAATAATAATTTTGAAAATGTTGAATAAATTCGGGGATGATAAGTTTTATGTGTGTGTTTGCATTAATGAAAAGTAATTTGTGCGCTAAAGATAAGTGTTGTAGCTGATCTTAATTTAACAATCATTAGTACCTGAAGATGGGTTGAATGACTTATGTACTTTTTTGTGATTTCTATCTTCTTAGGAGTTCTAATGTTTTATTGATAGTAAAATATCTCATCTCTTATGATGATGAAATACTTAATAAGTTAGCTGGTCTGACAAAATTATTTCTATAGTTAATATTCTTTTGGTTTATTGTTTTTTTAAAAGTTTATAAAACCTATGTTATTGCACACTTATGGTATTGGTCAGGCATTGTATGGTGTTTGTTTGAATGTGCTTATATGTTACTTTGTATTTTATTTCTGGTTTAGACAATACATTTGGGTAGTGCAGTTACTTAAGGGTATCTCATAAACTCTACAAAGTGGTGAGATTAGCTCATGTCATCTTTATATGCTTCTCAATGAGAAACGAGGTAATACGGTGAGGCCTGTCGTTTGTTTCTGGAATGTGTTTTCGTTAATTTATATTGAGATTATGCTATTTATATATACTCACATGACACACCATATGTTTTATGGAAATGCTATATAGATTTAAGTGATTTCACTCTATAGTTTTTATCAAAAGTTAGTTCAATTTATGTCGCTAATGAATGATCATTGATAAATTAGGATGGATTGTATGCTAAGAGCATGCTCAGACGTAACGTGATCCTCGCGTTAAAGGGATTTTTGGCCTGCGTTAACTCGCGTTACGGATGTGGTCTCCCACGTTAGAGGCGCGTTAACGCACCACGTTAGCGTGCTAACGCTGAGTTAAGGTGAGAAACGTTGAATGTGGTGGTTACACTTTTGGCCCTTCATGATTGAAAGGTGTGTGTTCTTGTGTGTGTCTGTGTGTTTTTTAATTGTGTGTGTTTGTGTTTTCAGTTTGCGTGTGTGTGTTTAGTGTGTGTACAGGTACACGATGGAGAAGATGATACAATTTGGTCAGTTTGCAGTTTAGTCCATGTGGTATGTGGTGGTTACGGTTTAGTCCCTATAGTTATAAAAGCAGTTTTTTTTTTTTTTTTTTTTCTCCGTAATATATATATATTTTTTTCGTAATATATATATATATATATATATATATATATATATATATATATATATATATATATATATATATATATATATATATATATATATATATATATATATTTTCGTTGTAACTTTTTTTTTGTGTGTGTATTGTAATATATTTTAAGAATGAATGTTATGGTTTTTGATAAATGAAGTATTAGTTTTAGTTTAGGGTTGAATTTGAAAATATTTAAAAAGTGGAGTTAAAGTGAGTTAAGGTTGAGTTATGAATGGGGATGTTTTTTTGTGAGTTAAAGTTAAAGTGATAAAGTTGATGTGGCGCTGACGTGTCTCTGAGTTAACTTATAACTTGTGTTACGCTTGTGCATGCTCTAAGTTATATATATGTTTATGATTCAATAATCTAATTAAGGACTAAGGTCTAAACAAATAACTGAAATTGATTTGTAAACTTTGACTTTTGTATTTACAGTGGGTCATTATGTAGGACAATCTTATTATTAATTAGTTTGGCTTAATATAAAAAATTCAGCTAAAAATAGTGAATAACTTTGTTAACAACAACAACAACAATTGAGATTGGCATATGTATTTAGGTTCCTGTCATGGTCTATACCAGCTTTCCAAAAATTGCGCAAAAACCTATCATGCTGCACTAATAGTTTAGAGACGGATAATTGATTGTTGGAAAAATTGCAATATGCACATGACAATATTGTAAAATGTGTTGTTGGAGCTGATAAGAGAAAGGTAGAAATTTTGTATGTAGACATTTAAGATCAAGTATAGGAGTGGTTGAATTGTTTATGATTGTAAACCATGTTTTCAGAACTTTAGATTTGGTCAAATTTGGGTAATATTTATAATATATTGATTTTTACAATCAACATTGAGGTTGTTAATGTCATTTGTGACTATATTTTCTTTAAGAGTATCATTGTTCCAAAATATCTTATATCACATTTTAGGTTAACAATAACACATTTTAGGCACTTCGGGTCGTGTTTGGTTGGGGGAAGAAAAGCTTAGGAAATAGCCTAATTTTCTATGTTTCAAACTCTTGCAGTAAGTTTTATGACTTTCCATGGGCATATGATATCAAAGAAGATTTGTCTGCCCTGCCTTGCTAAAAGAAGTTATATTTTCCATCGTGTTCAGGTTTGTAACTTCCTATTTTTGAGGGTTAGATTTGCAGGAATTTAAACGGGAATGATGAAACACGGTGTTATGATGTATGTATTGATCTCTCTCTCTCTATCCGCTTTAGTCTTGCCTGCAACATACTTGGTCTAACTGATATCATCCACAGCAAATGGTCTAAATTGGATATTGTCGTAAGCTTCATATTTGTAAAAGACGAATTTTGTATAAGTGGTCCAATTTACGAGGTCTGAAAGTATCATTGAATACCAAAAAGATAATATAGTGACAATCAGAAGTTCTTTAGATTAGGGAGTACACGCTAAAAATGCTTACATGTGTGTATTTGTTAGTTCTTCAGTTATCATGCATGTAGAAAATTCATCTGTGAACGCCTAAACTGTTGTTCATATTTTTCTATCATGCTATTAGATCTGATAGTGTGAGGATAGTTTCTTGAAACATTTGATGTGTGTCTCCATTATCAATACTATATATCAGATATTGATAACTGCCATAATAAAATATATATTATGGCTACAACTCACACAGTGCCCAACAAATGGTATTAAGTCTTCAACTATTTATTTATGTGTATCATGTGTAACTTGACTAAAGGACATGGACTTTTCAGGCAATAAGCATGTGAATGTAGATGATTTTGCTGATGCAGATGACGTTGTTCAATTTGGCATCCTCATCAAGGTATTGGATTGCAAACTGTATTAATGGAAAGCTGTTATTTTTCAATTTTATTGAAGATTTATTTTATTTTTTTCTCAATTTTTGAAGGTGCCATCTATGGGATAAAGAAGTTGCCTATAGAGATAAAGATTTAAAGATTAGACAAGTTGAAATGCAGAAGGCATAACTCACTTGCCAGAAGAAATTGAAGGTTTGTGCTTTATTTATCTTCGCATTATGTCATTTTTCTTTTGTTTTGAAATTGAACAAATAAAACTGAATAAATCTCTGTTGCAGTTAAATTTCATCTTTTTCTTTCTTAGTAAGTATATCTTAGTGATGGGCCAAACATTATAAATATGTGGCATGTCAACTTTATGAACTTTTAAAAGAGCTTATCATTGGAGATGTTTTAAAAGAGCTATGTTTAGTTAATTCATGTACGCATAAAGTTACTGTACATTAAACTAATGGTCTCCAAAAATCAGCATACATTGTCATGTACAACACTTTTATATGTGTCTGAACTGTATTAACGAGGCATGCCAAAAATACCCATACCCAAATAACCCGACTCAATCCGAATGGGTTTGGGTCATACAGGTCACCTTATTCGGGTTTTAGTGGGTTATTTAGGTTAACCCGAACCCAAATGTTTTGTATGGTTTGGTATATGTGTAAAACCCAGAATTTTGAACACGTAAAATACCCTTTGATCTTAAACTTATAAAAGACTTAATAATTTAAGACATTTCATTCTGATTTTAACCTAAGTATTTAACGCGTTAATATTTGAACGAATAAACGTAATACAAATATTTAAAACTTATAGTAAAACTTATGAATAATATTGGAAGTACAAGTGAGGAGTTACCTTAACTGACTTAAAAGTATAACGTCTACTTATGTGGGATCTACTATTTTTTAAGTTGTTTTCCAGGATTATTTGACTCCGAGTGTTCACTTTTAGTAGTATTTTATTCATGATGTGGATTTGTATATGATATTTATGACAGGCAATGTTCAAAACACATCTGGAAGAGAGAATAGATTGAAGCTATGTTGGAGTTTGAAGCTATATTGAATGCATTCATGCATTTGACAGTTAAACAATACACTCAATGTTATTTACCTTCATTCATTTTTTTATTTACAAATATCCATTGTATGACAACTTTTATGTCTATCAAGATTATGCATTTACGGATTATATATATTTTTTCTTTATAGAATACATGTAATACATTTTTATTTTTAAGTACAAGACTTAAGGCTAGCGCCCCATCGGGGCGGGCCTAAGGCTAGTTATTGTTATAAGATAACCATTTTATCAAGTTTAGTGAAATTACACCTTTAACCCCTGTACTTTATAAAGTTTACATTTATAACCCATAAGTTTATAAAATGACATTTAAGTACCCCAAGTTTATAATTACTCCATCTATAACTTTACTTTGTCAAAATATCAGTTTTGACACCTTCGTTCCAATATTTACACTTTTAGTCCTTGTACTTTCAAAATTGACACCTTTAGTCCTTGAAAATGTATATTTACATTTTTAATACTTATAATATCAAATTAGTCTGTAAATGACAAAAATATTCTAAAGGTACTGTTTTAACACCAAATTTACAGAATGTACAGTTTTAGTCCTTGTAGTTTAGAAACTTTGCAAAACTAGTCCTTTATGTATAAAATGTTCATTTTAGGTCCTTATACCTCCAAATTTACACAAGTGACTCAAAATACTTTATATTTATTGTTGGTAACCTCAAGTTACAAAAATTACAGTTTCTACCCTTAGTTTCCCATATTGACAGTTTTAGTCCCTTGACTTTGTATCTTTTACACTTTTAGTCCAAAATAAACTTTTGGCTTATGAACTCTTCTCTTTTAGATTTTTGTGTTCCCAGAAGCTCATAGGAGCTGTGGTGAGCTTATTTGATAGCTTATGTAAGTTAAAAGCTTATTTTCAAGTTAAATGGGCTTAGTGGCCTGTTAAGGCCCATAAGGTGTTATGTGGGTCCAATGGGATCCCAATTGGTTGGAGGGGTTCTTGGGCTCAGGTTTGACCTTGCCAAACCGAGGAGGGGGGTTGGTGGGCTGAGGAGCAGGCCACATGATTGGATCAGTTTGATGGGCTTAAGCCCATTTAAGGGTTGTGTTATGTTTCTGTGTACGAGACATATGCTCAAGCTTTGAGCTTGTGAGGCAGCTTATACAAGCTTATGAGAGAGTGAGTTTAGTGTAGCTTGTTTGTTTAGGTTCCTGATGAGACGAAAAGTGTTACGCTTTTAAGGGGTCATTTAAGCCTTAAATCGCAATTATATGATCAAATATTGCCTTAAATCGTTCCTTTTGTCATTTTAGGTACTTTTGAGAGGAAATATGAAAAAGGAAGCATTTTGGACTTTTTTTAGCATAAAAGTGAAGAAAACGAAAAAGTCACAAATTATGCTGGAAACAGTACTTGACGGCGTCACTCTCTACAAGGTGATGACGTCATGTATTGACAAAGAGGTGGATAATTATTTTACACTTGACGGGACAGAAAAGAATTTGTAAGTTAAAGATGACGGCGTCACGTTATAAAGCACCAAGGATGTCACGTGTTATCACAAAGAGAGACGGCCCAAAGAACTTTACAAGGTGACGGCGTCAGAAGTGGATCTAGGCCATCAAGGAACCCTGAACACGGTGAGGTGACGGCGTCACGTCCCATAAGGTGACGCCGTCAAGATTGTAAAATCTATAAATACTCAACTAATTTTTATTCATTAAGTGTGGAACTTTAGGAAGAATTTAGGGTACGAACCCTAGTCAACTTTTGCAGCTATTTTGAGGTTTCTAAACCTTTTTTCTTCCATGTTTAATTAAAGATAAGTATTCTATCAATCATTCAATATGCCTATGTGTTGTTTGATTCTATCTTACGCTTGTCTTTACATTAACATGCTAGGCTAGGTTTGTTTGTGTTTGCTTAGATGTAATGAAACTTAGTTATTGATTATTGATTGATGATTTGTTATTAATTGTTGTTGGATGAATGATATCAATGTTAGGCTTAAGAAAACTGGCTAATCTCTTATTGGTAACTTGCTTGAACGTCTTAAGAAACATGAATCGGATGTGTATTATGATTAATTGGTTGTGTTTAATGCATAAGTGACTATTAATGAGGCCATGATAGGATACTAAACGTGTCGTCATAGGAAGAGATAAGATCTTATAGAGTTGGGGAAGGACGTACAAGCCCCCACGACTGGTATTAAGGAATACAACCCGTCATCCACGCAATTGTAACAAATCTATCAATCAATGAAAGATAGCTAGGGAGTAGTGAAATCTAAGTAAACGTGTTTCTCTCCATATTAGTTTCACACATTTATTTTCTTGTTATTTTATTTTTATTGCATTTGTAGTTATTTGGGTTAGTTGACTAGAAACTAATTCCGCCCACTTCTTCAAAACCCGAGATTTTTACTTGCTTTCCAAACAATATAAAAATACAAAAAGAATCATCCCTCACCTCTAGACCTAGTTTAGATCATTTTCAATCCTAACGAACACTATTCCCTGTGGAGAACGATCAATTCCCTGGTTCTTACCACTACACTATACTACATCGGTCAGGTACACTTGCCTGGCGGGGATTGTAAGCTTCTCAAGATCCCTTGAGAAGTAAAACTTTTGTGTGACAATCCAAATCGCATCAGTTCCATAGAAATAGTTTGTACAAAAATATGTATAGATTTCACATAACGAGACCAAAGTGAAATGAGCTCATACGTATTTCATACTTGGTATTATTTTCTGTTTTCGTTTTAGGTGCACACATCATTAAGGAACGTGTGATATTTGTGGTCTTATATTTTGTTTAAGCTTATATAAAGTTCATAGCTCCTTTTATACATATACAGAGATATGAGTGAGAGTTTTTGTGAGGCATGAGCTTAATGAGACATAAGAGATAATAAGCTAAAGTGTTGGTGTGTTATACGAATGAATAATATGAATATAAATCCAAAAATTGACTAAGTGTTTAGAGTAGCTTACTACACCTTCAAAGGTGGGTAGTTTAGAGACTGTGGAAGCAAGGAGAGAGCTTGTGGACTTGTGACTCGATTCCTAGCACACCAAGGTATTAGGAGGAGCTTATGGTTAGCTTGTGAGAGCTTGGGATCAGCTTAAGGCTTCCTGCTTTCCTCTCATTGTGAAACAGTGGACAAATGGAGTATGTGTGAGTTTGTTTTGAGCTTGTACGTGAGTTATCATGCACGAGAGTATATTAACATGGGATAGAGACAACTTGTGGGACAAAGGGAATATGGCAGGAGGATAACGAGTAGGGGGCAGAGTAGCTTGATTGGATGCAATTTGCGCTTCCAAGTGTTACTAGAGTCGGTTTTATGTGGTGATGAGGCATAAGGGTTCTAGAAGTTCATTTTATTTCGGGTATCATGTATACGAGTAAGCAAGAGTAATATTGAAGCCTTGTGGTCTTCTTGGGGTCAAAGGAGCATATGTGAAGCCATATAAGGGTACGTTTGGTAGCAGAAATAACAAAGGGTCCGTTGGGTATAGTAACATGACCAAAACCATAAGTTTATGGTCGAGTAACAATCTAGGGGTGTTGTGATTGATTAGTGATAGGGTTATGCAACCTTTAAAGTCATTTGGGAGACTTGTAGAAGTTGAGAAGCTCTTAGGAGTCCAAACGAACGTAAACGTGACCAAAATAATTAAGTATAGGTCGAAATATTCATTGTGAGGTCTTGGAAGCTTAGAAACGAGTTTGGCTTAGATAAAACGACTTAAAATGAGTAATGAGGAGTTTCTATATGCCTTGGAAGGTTCCATGCACGCTTGGGTGAGTTGTGACCATTTATACATACGTTTATACATACATCGAGACAAATGAAATTGAGTTAGGGCGTGTTAGTGAGTTGTGAGGCTTGTCTGTTGCCTAGACCTAGAAATGTTTAGGAAGTCATTTAAGAAGGTTTAGAACTCAATGGGATCAATGGGATTGCGTTTTGCTCAATGTGACCAAAGTTGGGTACATTTGGGACATGTGATGACCTCGTATAGCTTTGCCCTTAGATTACTGTTCATACATACGTATTATATCCAAGTAATTGTTGATCTCGATTCTTTTGGTGGTGTACAATGAGTTTATGCATTTTATCTCATAGGTTGTTTGTAAGAATCGCGAATAAATGAGCCAAAGTAAACATGTGTTGGCCTGTTATCGTATAACATATATATGTTATGGATTGGGCTTACTTTGGGCTCATGATCTGCGGCCCAAATTGGTTTTGTGGTTGGATCCGTTGGATTGTTTGTGATTTCATGAAGCGGTCCAACATGTGTGGGGCCCACTTGAGTGAAATAGTTCCTCATTGGTAGTGTGAGGTCCACAAAGAGAAATGTGGGTCCCACAGAGTGTATTATAGCTCATATTAGTATCATGGGGTCCACTGAGGTGTAACCCTCGTATGTAGGAGTTGTGGGATTCCACTGAGATGTAATTCTCATATGTGGGAGTTGTGATGTTCCACTGAGTCATAATTCCTCATATGTGGATGTTGTGTGGTCCACTGAGATATAATTCTCATATGTGGGAGTTGTGATGTCCACTGAGTTGTAATTCTTCATATGTGATAGTTGTGTGGTCTACTGAGATATAATTCTCACATGTAGGAGTTGTGATGTTCCACTGAGTTGTAATTTCTCATATGTGGTAGTTGTGTGGTCCACTGAGATATAATTCTCATATGTTGGAGTTGTGAGGTTCCACTGAGTCATAATTCCTCATATGTGGAAGTTGTGGGTTGCGTGTGAGCTCATTCTAGAATAGTGTAAATCACATAGCACATAATGATTCAGAGTTGCACAGCATATGCAAAAGTTTAAAATTTTGCCTAAAAATGGGTGCATGAACAGTAACATGCAGTTATTTCCTTATTAGTGTTTCCTATTAACTAGGGTTTTTCACAGGGTATTACATCTAGAATCAACCATTTTGTAATTGTTAAAATTACTTACAAGGAACTTCTTACTTGATGCATCCTCAACCATATATTTGGCTTCCAAGGAATCCCATAGTTCTTGAGAAGATTCAACATTCTGATAAATATCAAAAAGAGAATCAGACATACCATTGATAATTAAACCCCTGCAGACGTAATCATCATTCTCCCATTTTTTTCTTGCCCTCATCTATTCCATAGTAGCATTATCTCCATAATCTTCTGGAATCTCAGTTGTCAGGACATAAACAACATTCATACTCGACAACAAGAAGTGCATCTTCTTTTACCATCTTCTGAAATCAACACCTTCAAACTTTTCCAATTTGGAAAAGTTAGCAGCCATTTGTCTCATAGCAGTAGCCATTGATTATCACTAATAGTTTCTATTGATTGTTAGTTATTTAGGTGTTTGTAAGTGTTTCCAAATTAGGGTTAAGATAATCAATGGTACCGGATATTCACTTGAAATCGTGTTATCACTTTCCAATAGAAACTATTTGACCCTATGTCTGGGTTACACGAATATCTCTATGGGATAAGACCAAGTGAAGTTCTTGTTTTATGCACAAATCAAGAACCAGATTCGTATTTAGTGTTTAGGGTTTTTTATTCTGTATATCCATGCAGTTATGATACAACCTCTATTTATAATAGAGTTTACTCAAACCGTAGCCCATGGAATTATGTATAATTAATGGCCCATTACTTATACCATAATAGTTTCCATAATAGTAGGAATCAGTTGTTACCAGCGGAAACTTTAAGCTTACCAGCAGGAAGAAGCTTATCAGCAGAAACAAGCTTACCAGCAGGAAAAACTCAGCAGTAGGATCTAGCAGTAGAATCATAATACTAGTAGTAGGATCATAACACTAGCAGTAGGATCATACATAGTGTTTGGTACATCGTAATAAGAGTAGGAATGGAAAAGAACATTACGACGGAATGAGAAAATTATGTTTGTTTTTAATTACGGAATGCAATGATTCATTACATAAAAAACCATCATTTTCATTCCATAGAGGCTCCCTTCTTTTTTTTCATTACGCCCGTAATGTAATCAAAATTACATAAAAGCTCACCATTAACTAACCATATTAAATACACTTCTTATTAACTATGACCATTTTTGTCTTTTTCTTATCGATTGCATTCCGTCCTATCATACCAACCAAACATTATTAATAAGGGTAATGAATTATTACATTACATCATTTATTCCATTACGTCGCTTATTACATTCACTTAATATTTCATTACGTCCTACCAAACGAACCCTACTAGCAGTTGAATCTCTGCACAACCACTATATGAGTCAGGGTATTCAGTGACCAAATGGTGTACACTCCGTACCTCCAAACCCATTACCAAATGTGAATTAATCCCTCAAGTGCACTAAATTTTCCAACGTGAAATGTTTTATGTGGTTTATTTACTTTGTGTATAATGTTATCAACAACAGCTTAAACATTTCAGTTTTGTTTTCACAGATATAGGTGTTGATGCAATCACATGAACTCTTCAAATTATCAATAAGTTGGTTGCATTGATTTGGATTTAAGAGTATGTAACAATTGATGACCATGAGACATGCACATTTATTTTATTAGCAGTTATACACGCACAAAGCTGTTTACAGTTTTATTGCCAATTTACTTCCTTTTTCCTTTAAAAAATAAGGTTACCTATTACGTTCTTTGTTGTTTGTTCATGAATATTTTTTTAAGATACTTATAATTTCACATGTTTTTAAACTAGTTTAATGTATATAAGTAAACTAGTTATAAGTCCCGTGCACGCACGAGGTTTATAAATAAATCAAATTTATTTTAAAATTTTAGTTTACTATATAAATATATAAGAATATAGCCGTGAAAATTGTGATATAAGTTCAACTATAAATATATTCATGAGTTTGTCATTATGTATTAATATCTATTAATATTTTGTACAAAATTTTATTGGATGAAAGATTTAACTTTGTTTAGATAACATAGATGTTGAGGTTGATGTTGATGTCGTTGTTGTTGTTTAACTTTAACTATTGATATCATGTTGTACAAAATGTGCGAGTTTAGTAGCACTTATTGAGCGTTGATGAAGTTAAAATATAGTCTGTAAAATTATCTAAAAATGTTTTTCCGGATATACATATATAAACTTTAAATAATAATTACATGAGTCGTTGTTATAAATACAATCGCGTATATTTGATATTATGTTGTACAAAATGTGCGAGTTTAGTAGCACGAGCACTGTCATTGTTATAAGTTAAAATATATCCGTATATAAACTTTTATTTAGCTTACATAGATGTTATGGTTGATGTTGTTGTTTAACTTTTAATAATTGATATCATGTTGTACGAAATGTGCGAGTTTAGTAGCACATAATGATCTAATGAACTTAAAATATACTCCATAAAGTTTTTTTTAAAAATGTTTTCAGGATATCCGTATATAAACTTTAAATAATAATTACATGAGTCGTTGTTATAAGTACAATCGCGTATATTTTTTTTCATATCACAGTGACTTACCATTAATAATAATTTAGCCGTATTTAATATTCAAATTCGTGTACGCATGTATTAAACTTCTAAATAGGATAACATGAGTCCTTATTTAACGTACATAGTAAAAAAAAATATTTTAATATATGAAAGTTTAAAACTAATATTTATTTTAAAAATATTTAATGTATATTAAACATAATTCGTATATTTGTAAAATTTTGTAAGTTTAGTAGATGGAAGTCTCAAGCCAATACTAATACTCATATAATTGTAAACAAAGTTCATGTTATAAAGTAGGGGTGAGCAAAAGAAACCGAAAAAACTGAAACCGAACCGAAAACCGAAATAACCGAACTAAAATAACCGACCGAAACTAAAAACCAATGGTTCGGTTTTTACTTTTTCAAAAACCGAAAAATTCGGTTCGGTTTCGGTTTTTGTTCAAAACCGAACCGTAAAAACCGAACCGAACCGCTTCTATTATATAATAGTATATAACTAATATAATGTAAATAAATAACTAAACAAATCTAACTTATAAATTCATATTAATTTTGTAGGTGAATTTATGATATATTTATCTTAACGTTTGTATGTTTGTTTTTTGTGTGCGTATATTTTCTTTACAATATATCAATACTTATGTGAAAATGACCATACTACGTGTAAATTCACTTGCATAAGTATATTTCATCCATACGTGTTTAATTGTAGAGTTATGATATAAACATTATTAGGCTTATCTTGATAAAAAAGTAAAGAAAGATAACTAATTTTCTACGAAAATCAAGTTTGTTGGTATAAATTGGCTACATACAAATATAAGCGGTTAAAAACCGGAAAAACCGAACCGTCGAAAACCGAACCGCCCAAAAACCGAACCGCCAAAAACCGAATGGTTTCGGTTTTGGATTTTATAAAAACCGAATGTTTCGGTTCGGTTTCGGTTTTAGCCAAAAACCGACCCATACCGAACCGTGCACACCCCTATTATAAAGTGTAGGGAGCATAAAGTATAAGGGATTATTTGTTTATTATCTAAAGTTATAAAAATATATGGAGATTTATAATTTTACACTTAACTCCATATAATATATTTAAAATTCAACCACTAATGTTTTATTAATTACCCCTCTTATTTTAAGTTTTTATTTTTATATTTTTGACACCTATATTTTTATGTGTTTTTTCCTCAATCAAATTCTCTACCAAATTTATTAAAGTTTGACAAAAATCAATTCAATTTTAACTTTTTATTAGCCAATCATATTACTTGATTTCGTCTATATGTCAAAATCGAACTCTCCTATTGGTCAAATTTTTTTCCATAAGAATGTTTTGTAAAAGAAAATCCGAAATAATGTAATTCTTTTATTATATAAAATAAAATATTTGAGACTCGATGGCAATAACCGCGTTTGCTGTTAAAAGTAACTATGAGATAACATTAATTTATAGATAACAACTTATACATTCTATGGAGTTATAAGTTTTGTGATAACTTAGTTTATTTGGTTAAACACCTGTCAAAAAGATTTGTTTATTCGTACGTTTCTCATTTGTTTAAACAAAGATAAGCATATAAATATAGGATGACGTACATATCACTTTATTCTCGTTCAATTATTTTGTTGTTTACCACTACATAAGAAAACCTTGTTTATTTTAATTTACAAAGAGAAAATAATAACTTATTTATGCAAATAAAAACTAGCATAAGGTAAAACATGATGATAAAAAAAATAAGAAAAAGTTGGTAGCAACTATCCGGTAGTTCGTAGTTGGGCACGTCATCCCTCACTCACCGGGACTTTTATCATGCGGATTTGTAGCAAATAACTTAGATTTAAACTTTTATTGAGTTTCCTCAAAAAAATGCGTTGTTTGGTTTCATTCAGTATATTAAAACATCTAGGGACCAGCATTTTGATCCGAATCCTGAAACCGAACTGGAACCGTATTGAAACGGTACCGATTTCGATATACGGTACGGTATCGGACTACGAAATAAGGTGAAAAAAATCGGGACAGTACGGGACCGGTACCAAATCGGGAAATTCCCGAAAAAAAGGAGAAAACCCGATTTTCCGGTACCAGTACCGGTATCCGAATCCCGTTCGATACGGTACCAGTACCACTATTTATGCTCGGAAAAAAATCGATACCACTATTTCGGTACGAGACCGGTACCGTGCTCATCTTTACATCCAGGGACGGAACCAGGAAATAAAACGACCAGGTGCACTTAGAATAAACTAACTACAAACATAAGTTTTAGAGACGAGGTACATTTAAGAAAAATCGATGTTTTTCTTAACAAAATTAACACTACACAACAAAAATCATGAGTGTCCCGGGACACCCCTAGTTCCGTCACTGCTTACATCTATCAAAAAGATTTGTTATTTATACGTTTCTCATTTGTTTAACAAATATAAGCATATAAATATAGCATGACGTACACTAAACATATCACTTATTATTCTCGTTCAATTACTAGTTATAATGCCTGAGCACGCCTGGTTTTTTTTTAAAATTTTTTTGAAATAATTATTAATTTTTTTTAATTCTATTGTTAATTGCATCTTATCTATATTTTTTGTATTTATCTTCTACTTGTGTTGTGGATAAATATAAAATAAATATTTTTTTTTTAAATATCTTATCTATATTTTTTGTATTTATCTTCTACTTGTGTTATGGATAAATATAAAATATTACTTAATAAGAAAATAGTGTTTTTTTTTAATAAAATTATTACTAAATCAGGTATGAATTGATTTTTTTGAAATGCAAAATTCCCAATAGAGGTTTTATTTTATTATATAAAAGATTTGTTATTTTGGATGTTATATATATATATATATATATATATATATATATATATATATATATATATATATATATATATATATATATATATATAGGGTAGTGATCCAGTAAGAAGTAAATTAAAATAAGAAGTGGTAAGAAGTGACTAAAACCACGCATTTGAGATGCAACGACTTGCATTAAATGCATTTCTATTCATATAGATGCAACATCTTGAGTTTCGAAAGTTAATTTGATGTATAGATGGTGCAAATTGATTTTCATGATTTTAGCACGTGCAGAGGAACAAAAAATAAGATAAATCAATAAATGCATCTAATATACGTATATGCATCTGATTAAAAGCTAGAAAACACACTATGGTGCGTTATAATGCATCTAAGATTATAGGGATGCATCTAATTTAGGTCGGTGCATCTCGAATTTGTAGTTATAGTACTTCTTATTACTTCTTATTTTAAGTCATCTTCTTATTTGATCCTAACTATATATATATATATATATATATATATATATATATACACACACTGACGGAGCCACATTAGTGGTTGGGTTGGCCAAGGCCCACCCTATCATTTTGCAAAATGTATTACATGGGCTAGTATTTTGTTTCACAATAGTAAATTTGATTATATTTACATGGACTTGGCCCACCTCATTGTTTCTCTTAAATTTATTAGAGCCTGAGATGTTTCTTATTCATTGTTTAATTGAATTTCTTTACTAATATTTCGAATATATGATCAAAAATTATGTGTTGAGCTCTCTTTCGCACACAATGATGACATACTTTTTTTTATATATGGTTTATTGGTTGGGTTAAAAATGATTCATGAACAAAATCTAACGTAAATTTTACGGATTTCAATTTTATTTTAGCCTTTTGTACTTTACACGTATTAATGTGTATCTTTTTTCGGCCCACCCGAAAATAATATCCTAGCTCCGTCACTGTATATATATATATATATATATATATATATATATATATATATATATATATATATATATATATATATATATATATATTTGTTGTTTTGTATTTGACTATGATGACGTACACTAAACATATCACTTTATTCTCGTTCAATTATTTGTTGTTTTGTAAGGACTTTCGTAGTATTGCCAATCTCGAGCTCGAACTCGAATCGTTATATAAAATTCGAGCTCGATTATTTTCATATTTCATGCTCTAACTCAATGAATACTTGACATATCAAGCTTGACTCGACTTATATGAAAATTAAGTAAATTTATGTATCTAAAAGGATAAAAGTGTAATTTAATCAAAGTTCGATAAGGCTCGCGAGATTCACGAGCTGAGTATTTTGGAGCTCGAACTCGACTCGAACTATACTCGAGTAGCTCGAACTCAAGCTCGACTCGTACAATTCGAGTTTATTTCGAGTAGTTTACGAGTCGATTTCGAGTAACTCGCAAGTTATCTCGTCTCGTTTACATCCTAACACCACATAAAAAAACTTGTTTATTTTAATATACAAATCTTTTATATAATAAACTTTCGTATTAAAATATATATATATATATATATATATATATATATATATATATATATATATATATATATATATATATATATATATATATATATTATCTTTTTATTAGGTAGTATTTTAGTTATTATTTTTTAATTTATAATTTTTTAAATTCATTTTGTTGATATACTAAACAAGTAAAAGATAAATACAAAAAATATAGATAAGATACAATTAACAATAGGAGTAAACTTTTTAAATGATTATCTTTAATAATAAAAAATTATAATTAAAAATCATAAATCAAATAAAACAAATATTAAATTATTTGTTTTTTAATAAATAAAAATATATTGTTCAAAAAATTTAAAAAAAAAAAAAAAAAAAAAAAAAAAGTTAGTAGCAACTACCCGTTAGTTAGGCACGTGATCGCTCACTCATCGGGACTTCTTCTATTAAGCGGATTTGTACCAAATAATTAGATTAGATTCCTTAAACTTTTACTATTAATTGGTTTCCTCAAAAAAAAAAACAAATTGTGTGTTTGGTTTCATTCAGTATACTAAAAAAGGAACGAGATTTCATCACCATCGTTATTATTGTACCTCATTCCAACAATCTTTTTAAGGTTAGATTTATGTCACTATTTTTTTCTTTCCATAGTTTAATATCAAAAATCTTTTTTATTGTTCTTGCTGGATAATTTTCCTAAGCTTATATGAATTTATATGTTGAATAATGGAATGTTAGTATTGGGAATTTGTATATGCTGATTTAAAATTATGGTTGAATAATGATCATGTATTCATTATTGCAAGTAGTTATTAGAAGTTAAAACCAATAAAGAACCTTAAACTTATTTTTTGCATGGGAGGATAATTTCTTCCAGTTACTGTAGTTGATCAAAATTTCTAATCTTTTAGTGTAAAATCTTGAATTAAATAATTTTCACCACAAAGTATGTAACACTAACTGTGCTGCTATATGTGTACCAATTGTCATATGATCAGTTCTTTGATTAGTTAAAAGTTTCTTGGAAGCATGTACGTGTAATGATCAGTTTAATGAATCTTTGGCAATGCTAGTTTAAGTGCTTATTTACCATTTTAGAGTAAATAAGCATTGAAAACTAAAGAGGTTCACTACTGCTTATGGCTTTTCTAAATACAAAGTTTGGATAAGCAGTCCAAGTAACACCTCAAAACTACTTTTACTACTTAGTTGTCACATTAAAAGCAACAAACAACTCTTATGTGTGTTTACTGATAGCTTAGGAGATAACAATAGCATATAATCACATATAAGAAACTACGTACGTACTAAGTATTGATCATATTGTTCGATGGAAAAACGATTTCCATGTACTTGTAATATCGTTAATTATACTTGGATTTTTTTATCTTCGTGTAATCTCTTTTTATAGCAATGTTTACTAATGAACATTTTCCTACTTCAAACAGAGATAGACTGATTGGTCCGCATCCAATTCGCTAAAATTTATATCTTATCGGCTACCAGAAATGTTCAAAAGGTGACTTTCTATCTGTTTAAGTTTCATTACTTTGCTTATGTGTGAGTCTCGTTTGTTTAAGCCTTAGACTTTTCCTTTTGTCATACTTTCAGTAATGATAATGGAGTATTTTGATATACAACAAGTGTCATGTCGTGCTTAGAGGGGATCATGCATTTACTTGTTCCCCTGCTCCGTTGCTTTAATCTTGAATCATTCACAAAAACAAACCCCTTTGAAGATCCTGAAGTTCTAGCCCGAGAGACTGTTTGTATGCTACCAATCTAAGTAGTCTTTAAAGTAGTTATTTGTGACATTGATTAATTGGGTTCTTACTAACTAAAGTCGGTTGTTGTGTAATGCAGTTAGTGTAAGCGAAGTAGAAGCACTCTATGAGTTGTTTAAGAAAATTAGCAGTTCCGTGACTGATGACGGGCTAATTAGTAAGGTTTAAATCCTCTCTGTATTCTATTTTTTTCTTCTCTTTCGATAATTATAGGCTTGCAATATCGATTTTAGATAATCTATATGTACATCACAGGAAGAGTTCCAGTTAGCCTTATTTAAGACAAATAAAAAGGAGAGCCTTTTTGCTGATCGAGTGTTTGATCTGTTTGACACCAAGCATAATGGAATCTTGGGTTTCGAAGAGTTTGCTCGTGCACTGTCTGTATTTCATCCAAATGCCCCTATTGATGATAAGATCGAGTGTAAGTTGAAATAGTTTTCTATTAATATAGGACCTTGATTTAGTATTTAAGCGTATTCTCGTTCTCCATTTGAAAATTTGCAGTTTCCTTTCAACTTTATGATCTTAAGAAACAAGGTTTCATAGAGAGGGAAGAGGTAACTTTTATAATTAAATTGACATCTTTTGTAGTGTCGGAATGATTTTATAGCATGTGGATAATTATATTGACTTGTGACATGTAGGTGAAGCAAATGGTGGTGGCGACCCTTGCTGAATCCAAAATGAAACTTACTGATGATGTTATTGAGAATATCATTAATACGGTACCTGAACTAGTTAAATGTTATGTTATGCTGACTATATTCACAACAATTCGATAGTCTAACAAAACTGAATATACTGTGTACTTTGTTTAGACATTTCAGGAAGCTGATACGAAACATGATGGGAAGATTGACATGGAAGAATGGAGAAGCCTTGCTCTACGACATCCATCCCTTTTGAAGAATATGACCCTTCATTACCTCAAGTAAGCTTCTATTATTGTTAAGGAAGTTATATTATAGCTTGGTGTTTGCATACACTTGGAACCTATGCTACCAAGAGGTTATTAGCCCAATGGTCGATGATTGGTAGTTCTGCTCCTGTAATAGACGTTTGTGCTAATTATGAGCTTTGACAGGGACATCACAACAACATTTCCGAGCTTTGTTTTTCATTCAAGAGTCGAGGATTCGTAATGCGAGACCGAAATCATACAGGCAGGATGTACCTATGGTTTTACCTTTACATCTTGTTTGATAATTTTTGGGTTTCTGATCTGGTTAAATTTAGCAAAGACAAGCATATGAGAGTACACATTTTTTAAAATGAAGTATGCATATCAAATGTATATGGTTGGTCACCTTTTGATTGTCACAGAAAATTTGTCTTCTTCAAATACAAATACAGAGAAAAAAATTATGTTCCAGACGAATATTGTTTCACTACCATTTGCTTTGTTTATGACAAAAATGCCACTTGATAACATGTACTCATTCTGAATTTCTGATCATGCTAAAATCATAGGGAACTTCGTATTATTCAACTTATTTGTAAATTTTGTTTTGTAGGTGGCCTATTGTTTCTCCAACCTTTTGTTTTTTTAAATATCATCTTCACCCCTAACTTAATCTTAATGTTATCTAATTACTATTGTAAAGTTGAGTTTTTGGGTGAGTAATGACACTAGATTTTATTTTAAATAATTTGTAAAGTCATGCAACAATAAAGGAAGTATAAATAATAAGGAGTTTTTGAATTTATGTTATAGATTAAGATATATCATTTTCGTTTATTTTAGAGAGTTACGGTTATATTAATTAATTGTCTTTGCAATCATTTTAAGTCATTTTGATTGAAGTAACTAAGTAAGAAGACAAAAGACTAGAGTTATAATGGGCGACTCACGCGACTCAGCAAGAAGACAAGGCAAGGATCCAATGCATGGGGATGAAGGGGTAAGGTTCTACGTAGCGAACTTTCCAGACAACTGCAGCGGCCAAGATTTAGAGAAGTTATTTAAAGATTATGGCTCCGTTTCAAAGATTTATATTGCAAGAAAACGTGATAGAGGAGGTCGTCGATTCGGATTCATCTCCTTCACAGCAGTCCGAAATAAAGAAGAGTTAGAGCAATCTTTACAAAGTTTATGGTTGGGAAACTACAAGATTAGGGTAAATATAGCCAGATTCAGGGAGGGGGAGTCAAGGGCAAAGGGGAGTGATGCTGTTAAGTCTGGGCAAGATCCAAAATTTCAACAAAAACCTAAGGAGGATGTGCATCCTAAGCCTAACAATTTTGCTACTTTCGTGGGGAATTCATCTTGGTCTTTTAAGGAAACATTAACAGGGGTTAAAGAAGAGAGACAAGAACCGTTAACTGTGATCATTGCTGATGAGATTAACGAATTTGAGGAAAGGCAGAGAAGATCTTTAGTTGTGTCGTTATGGGACATGGAGATGTTAAAGAAGATTGGTAAGATTATTAGAGAATTAAACCCGGAAGGAGGGGCTATACAATACATCGGAGGTTTGTCAGTTTTGGTGACCTTCGATAATGACAAAGTTGCGGAAAAAGTAAAGAGTAAGGCGTTGGATATGGACAACGTTTTCAAATCTGTAGAAGTGTGGGAAGGGCAATCATTTGCATTCGAAAGAGTCGCTTGGCTAAAGGTTCAAGGAATTCCGTTAAACCTGTTGTGTAACGATACGTTGAATATGATTGGAGAAAGATTCGGGAAAGTTATTCATAGAGCAAATGTTCAACGTGATTGCGGAGACTTATCGTTTGATTATGTTGGAGTCCTAGTTGGAGATGGTAAGAGGATTTTCGAAGAGATTGTGCTTCAATGGCGGAAAAAACGCTTTCGAGTTTGGATTACGGAAGAGATGGGTGACTGGTTACCTGATTGTTTGGTCAAAAATTACGAATACGATGAGCAGGTGCCGGAAAATGGGGATGCCGATGATCCGTCGGAGGAAAGTCAATCACCGGTTTCTCGGAATTCAAATTCGAACATTAATGATCGTGATCAGAATATGGAAACTGATGGTGTGATGGGAGAGTTTTTTAAGGAAACTTCCAATCAAGGAATTGATGATGTGAATGGTGACATTAATTCGGTCAAGGAATGTTTGGACCAGAATTCAATAGGAATTAATGTCAATGGTGAGAGGGACATAGAAGAAGGAGAAATTATTGGAGGGGGTACAAGTGGAAGGAAATTTAAAAGAGGGGTTATGTGTGGACTTTCTAGAAAGAGAAAGGTAAAAAGTATGTTCAAGAGATCTGGTTCTAAAACTAAATCGGGTAGTGGGCCTGAAAATAAGAAAAGAAATAAAGAACAGCCCATTGTTAATGATGACCCCTTTGACTTAGCCAGATTTATTGGCCCAATGGAAGTTAATACAAGACCAGCAAAATATACAAGCCCAGCAAATATTTTAAGTTCCGTAAGTCCAGGTTGTCCATCTAGACACTCGCAAGATGTCAATAACATTCCACAGGTGAGTCGTGATAGGGATACAGAAGATGGTATTAAGAGCTTTGAAGAATTATTGAAAGAGACAGAAAAAGAGGATAGCATCGATCTTAATTCGAGACCTGTTACAAATTTGGCAGAGGACCTGGATATGGAGGAGGAAGATGGTTCACGTAATATTGGTCTTCAAAATGAGGTTAGTAATACCATTGTTTTGGCGGTTAAACTTGGGGCGGATGTTAGCAATTGTGATTCTATTATTGCGGATATTGTGAGGGAAGAAGGTGTACAATGGGTGAACTCATGAATTTTCTATCGTTAAATATTCGTGGGATGGGGGTGGTAGGGAAGGATAAATGGGTGAACAAGTTGAGAAAAGAACATGGGGTTTCTATCATAGCGTTACAGGAGACAAGAACTGGGAATTTGGATGATAAGGGTATGAGGAGATTTTGGGGTAAGGGAGATTTTGAGATGGTTTCGGTGGGTTCGGATGGCCTCTCGGGTGGGTTAGTGACAGCTTGGGATCCTAAAGTTTTCTCTAAAAGTAGTTCTGAAGTAAACAGGAATTTTATTCTGGTTTCGGAGCATCTGAAAGATGATTTAAAGCTGAATATTTTGAATGTTTATGCACCCCAAAAGTTACAGGATAAGAGGGCTCTTTGGTGTCTTCTTTTAAGGCTGATTAATGATAATGAAGGTATGTGGTGTTGTATGGGTGATTTTAATGCTGTTAGATGCGCTGAAGAGAGAAAAAATTCATCTTTTAAGGCATCGGTGGCAAATGATTTCAATAATTTCATAGAAGAGGCGGGGTTTTTTGAATATTATATGAAGGGTTATAAATATACGTTTGTAGTGGGGAAGGGAAAAGGGTTAAAGATGAGTAAGATTGATCGGTTCTTAGTTTCTTCTGATTTTTTTGGGAAATGGCCGCAAGCTTGTTTACGGGCTTTGCCAAGATTTTTATCGGATCATTGTCCTCTCCTGTTAACCATTGATGATATAAAGTTTGGGCCACGTCCTTTTAGATGGTTTAATTCTTGGATTGATAAAGACGGGTGTTCGGAGTTGGTTATTAAAAGCTTATCGAATCACAACACGACGGGGCCCCCTGATTTGATGTTACTAAATAAATTGAAGAAGCTTAGAACAGATTTGATTGTTTGGAAAAAGGAAATAGATGATAAAGAAAAAGAAGAGATGTCTGTTTTGAAAGAAGAGGTGGAGGCGTTGGAAAAAATGGCGGAGGATAGGGAGCTCGTTGAGGAAGAAGAGTGGGTTTGGTCACAATGTAATGGTCGTATTTGGGAGATAGAAGACGCGTATGCGAAGGATTTGCGTCAAAAATCCCGTGTCCGGTGGGCTTCTTTAGGGGATGAGAACACCTCGTTTTTTCATGGTTTAATTAATTGCCGAAAGGCTTCTAATTCTATCTCGGGTCTCATGGTTGATGAGAAGTGGATTTCTAAACCGGCTTGGGTGAAGCGAGAGACTTTGAAGATTTTAGATCACATTTTTCTGACAAGTTCCCTGTTAGACCTTCGTTGAAGACTGGTAACTTAAAAAAGGTTCCTACCGAGTTGGTCAATGATCTTATATCTCCTTTCACGTGAAAGGAAATAAAAGAGGCGGTGTTCGATTGTGGGATTGACAAAGCTCCGGGCCCGGATGGTTTTAATTTCCGGTTTGTTAGGCAGTTTTGGGAGTATCTTCAAGACGATTTCTTTAATATTATGTCTTCCTTTTACAACACAGGTAACATTAGTAGGGGGTGTGGATCTTCTTTTATTACTTTAATTCCAAAGAATAAAAATCCTTTGGGATTAAAGGATTATAGGCCTATTACTTTGGTGGGGATGATAAGCAAAGTCATTTCGAAGACTTTGGCGACGCGGTTGAAAAAGGTGATCAATTTTGTGATTTCGGAAGACCAAACCGGGTTTCTAAAAGATCGTAATATTTTGGATGGGCCTCTTATGGTGAACGAGTTGATTTCGTGGCTTAAAAGAAAAGGTTTGAAGGCTTTTTTGTTGAAGATAGATTTTGAGAAAGCCTATGATAATGTTAATTGGGCTTTCTTGATTTCTATACTTAAACAAATGGGGTTCCCGGATAGATGGTGTTTATGGATTGAAGGGATTTTGAAATCAGCTAGATCGGCGATTTTAGTTAATGGAGCCCCTACGTTTGAATTTCAGTGTGAAAAGGGTTTACGACAAGGTGATCCCCTTTCACCTTTTCTTTTTTTGGTGGTTATGGAAGCTTTGTCTTGCCTCATTTACAAAGATGCAGAAGAAGATATATTCCACGGCTTGAGGATAGGTAAAGAAGGGCCATTTTTATCGCATCTCTTTTATGCAGACGATGCTCTTGTGTTGGGAGATTGGTCCGCGACAAATATTAGATCTTTATCTAGAATTCTTCGTATTTTCTATATTTGTTCGGGTCTAAAAATTAATATTAACAAATCCAACTTGTACGGGCTTGGTATTTCGGGAGAGGAGGTTAAACATATGGCAACTTTGATGGGTTGTAGGTCTGGTGAAACGCCTTTTGATTATCTTGGTATCAAGGTTGGTGCAAACATGAACCGGTGCATTAATTGGTGTAAAGTTGTCGAGGTGGTGAAAAATAGACTTTCCTCCTAGAAAGCCAATTTATTAACCATTGGAGGCCGCTTTGTCTTGATCAAATCAGTCCTTGAATCCCTTCCAGTGTACTATTTTTCATTGTATAAAGCTCCCCAAAGGGTTATTGACAATTTGGAGAGGCTTATTAAAACGTTTTTGTGGGCCGGTTCTGAAGCGACTAACAAAATCCATTGGGTGGCGTGGGAGAGGTTATCGGCTCCTAAGAGTGTGGGTAGTCTTGGTCTATCAAATCTCAAAGATGTTAACGAGGCGCTTCTCACAAAGTGGGCCTGGAGACTTAAAACGGATAAGAAAGGTCTGTGGAAATGGGTCGTTTTAGCCTGTCATCCGTGCCGAAGAAGATGGAATTTTATTCCTTATGCTAAAAGTACTAGTGGGACTTGGGTTAGCATTGCGAGGTTGTTGAACAAATTAAAATTCGGTAACCGTGATCTGAAAGATTGTATGAAGGCTAAATGTGGTTCAGGGAACTCTATTAGATTTTGGTTTGATAGCTGGATTCTTGATGGGCCACTTAAAGATGCTTTTCCTCTCCTGTTCTGTTTGGACGTGGCTAAAGATTGTTTGGTTAAAGACAAATGGGTCGGCGAAGCGGATAGTGGTTTCTGGACTTTAAACATGAATCTGCAGAATTTAAATGCTCAACAGATAGCCCAGTGGGCTGCTATGCAGATTATTCTGCAGCCGGCGAAAGTGACAGCTGGTCCGGATGTTTGGTTCTGGACTGGTTTTGGTAAAGAGTTGTTTTCGGTTCAAGCTGTGAAGCGCCTGATGCAACAGCAGAGGTCTTATGGGAATTGGTTCAAATTTAAATGGATTAAGTGGGTTCCGATGAAGTGTAGTATTTTGGCTTGGAAGGCTGAAATGAACCGGCTGCCTACTGCTTTATCGTTAGCGCGAAGAAATGTGTTTGTCAACGACCAGGTATGCGCGTTATGCAGTTTTGATTGTGAATCTTCGGAACATCTTTTTACAGCTTGTGGCTTTTCTAACGGGGTTTGGAGCTCTATTGCTTCTTGGTGTGGCATTCATAACATTTTTGCTTTCGATATTCGGGATCTTTTGGAGTGGTATAAGACTTTCCAAGGGGATAAGAGGGGGAAATGGTTGATTCAAGGTATTATTATAGTGTCTTTTTGGGAGATTTGGGGAGCTCGTAACAAGAAGATTTTCAATAGTAAAGAGCCAAAAGTTCAAGAGGTGGTTCGCAACATTAAGTCTTCTTCTTATTTTTGGGTTAAGCATAGAAGTAGATTCAAAAACATAGAATGGAAGGATTGGATTGTGTCTCCTTTGTATATGTTGTAATTGGTTCGTTTGGTGTGGCGGTCCTCTCTTTGAGGACTTTGCCGTTTTTTTTAATGAAAGTCTCTTTTCAAAAAAAAAAACTAAGTAAACGTCTCTCTTCACTTATCTTGAAGAGTTACGTATATACAAATTAGATATATAAATACCGTATATTTTTCTTCTACAACTCATGAATTGCAAAGAGTGTTGAACCCTCAAATTGGTATGGTATAAATCATGAGACATGGTCAATTGCAAAAAGGCGTATGCTATTCACCAATTGAAGGAACATATTAATGATTCAATTATGTGATGATGTGATGCAAGTGTCGACATGTATTGATGGAAGATATGTAAACACAACTTTCATTGTTTCTACTAAGATAGTAAAAACTAAAGTCTCTTTTAGTTATATGAATGACTGATTTATTTATAAGTTTTCAACAAATATTAATGTGTGATATCCATTTCAGTGCATCTAACTATCTTTATATAAAAGTAGAGTTTTGGGTTTATATTCTAAAGTTGAGTTCTTTTTGTGAGTAATGATACTAAATTTTGTTTTAAAGAATTTGTAAGGTCATTCGACAATAAAAGGAGCATAAAAATTAGAGAGTTTTTGGATTTATGTTATAGATTAAGGTATGTCATTTTCCTTTATTTTACAAAGTTACAGTTATATTAATTAACTAGATTAACGACCCGCCCGATGGGCGGGCTAGTTTTGATATATTGATTTCATGTAGTTTTAAGCAAGGTGTAGCTTAATGAACATATATTTAGTAGAACTCGACAATAATGGCAAAAATTTTACAAATAACACATTGTTATACTTTTGAATTTTGGTGAGTATAAAGTTATAGTAAATTTTGTAGTTTGAAAATAAATTTATGGTATTTATCAGTTTTAAGTTACACATTGAACGCTCCAAACAAAAATGTGGGCCAAAAAGAAATATTTTACAACTTATAACCCAATACAACGCAAACATTGCAAAACAATGACATTCCTACGGATTGTTTTGTGCCATTTTAGAATGTTCACTATGAGAAACAAACAAATTATGTATTCGCTATTTCATGATCCAAGTTCTATGGAATACCATTGATTAGTGTGTAAATACTCATCATTTTTACCTATTCTGAGCTGCCAAAATATCTAAAAACACTCAAAATTGCATCAAAATAATGAAAATATCCCAGGAATGTGTTTAAAATGTTTCAGATGCAAAATAATAAAAAACAAATGAAAAATAAACAAAGTTTGCATAATTGGCAGTTTCAGTTTCTCATCTTTCAAAAGTTGTCAAATCTAGTCCCTGGTTATTCTAAAAACTTGAAAATGCCACCAAAGGTCATTTTAAATCACAAAATGACATATTTAGTCCTTTGGTACAAAGTTTCACAAAATTGCAAGTTTAGTCCCTCAACTTTGAAAATTGACAAAAATGGTCCCTGGGATATTAAAACTTTGAGAAAAACAAATTTTGTCCTTGTACTTCTCATCTATGGCAGGAATGGTCCTTGGTTGCAAAGATTGGTGAAATTACATGTTTGGTCCCTGAAGTTTGGAAAATTGGCAGATTTAGTCCCTGGGAATTTTAAAGGTGAAAAGTCAACATGGTACCTTGGACTATGGAAACTTGGCAGAAAATACCCTTATGAAACACTTAGGGAAAATTACAAAACCAACCCCAAGTATGCAGAAATTACACTTTTGGTCCCTATAATAAAACTACAAACCAAACGGACCAATGTATTATTATTCATAAACTCCAATCCAATCCAATCCAAACAATAAAACACGCCAGGCCCAAGTTATACCCCAAGCCCACCATCCCACTCCCATTTTAATACCACCAGGGTCAAAGTTTGACCATGTGGTCAAATACCAGTCAAACAAACCCCCTTCCCTTTCCCTCCTCACCCCAATACCACTCCAAATACCGCCCTGGTTTTCTTCCCCCACCACCCCACTTGCACATCACTTCTCCACCGTCCAACCCACCATACACCCACCATCAACTCCACAATTAATGCACCCCCACCCCTTCAAGTTATCAAAAGCAAATTGCAAAATAATTTTTGGCGCCAAAAACACGTGGCAACTTGTGGGAGTGTCTCAGTGATCCAATGGCTATTATTCTTGATGGGAAATGATCAGAAGTGTCCAAGAACCCTAACTCAGGGCTATAAATAGAAGAAGGAAGCAAGGAAATAGAGTAGTAGTCAATTTTAGTTTAATTGTAATCGTTTAAATTGTAGTTTATTGTTTAAGTAAAATCTTAAGCTTTTAAGCATTGTTTTCATCAATTCAAGTGTAACCTCAACTTTTCTAAGTAATATATTCCAAGTTTCAGTATATCATTTAGTTTGTGCAATTTTTGCTTTTTCAAAAATTATTAATAAGCTCTGTTAATGTTTCTATGTAATGCTATGGACTCTTAGGCTCATATAAGCTCCCAGAAAGCTTAAATAAGCTTTTAGAAACCTTAAAACACAGCTTAGATATAAAAAAAATAAAAAACACAAAAACAGTCAACAAAAGTCAAACTTGCAGGTTTTATGGAGATTTAAGCTGGAGCACAGTAAATTTGGATGGTTGTGGGTTAGTGGTCTTTTGGAAGACCTATAGGATTGGTTTTGAGGTCCTTGGTTCATGGTGTTAGCAGGAATGCACATTGTAAGCCCTTAAAACTCATTTCTTAATTTCTACTATAGCATTGCTTATCTCATTGCTTATTTAGCTTTTCTGTGTTTGTTTAGTGTTAGATAGTGATATTATTGCTTTAAATTAGTAGCTTACTTATTGGAAATCATAGTTGCTTTAATTTCATAGTTTGGCAGTCAAATTAGTATAATTAGTAATCTTGGTCATTTGTTGTTATTACTAGTGTTTATATGTTCATTTAAGCTATTTAGATCATATTAAGTCAATTTAGATCAGTTTCATAAGTTCTAATAACCTCTTGTTTCATAAATCACAAAACAGTCCATCTTTAAGGTGTGTTTGGATCAGTGTGATCCTGGGTGTTCTAGTGCATATTTGTTGTTGTTCTTTGTTTATACAAGTCACTTAGGATCATATTAGCTCAGAATAACCACAAAAACTAGGTCTTATTCACAAAAAAGTCAAAATCATATACCAATAGGCCTATTTAACCCTCTGTGTTGGATTTAGTGTGGCTTATGCCCCATTTCCATTCACTTGTGAGTGGTGTAGCTTAATTTATTCTTAACTTAGCTTAATTAATCATTTTCAATCAGTAGATCAGGATCAAAGTTCATCAAAGTCAACTTAAGCTTAATATTTCAAAAAGTCAAAAGTTAACCTGTTTCAGAAATCCAAAACTTGGGAGATTTTTTGTGAATTTTGTGTTAAACTTGAGACCTTGATCTTTTTAGAAATTAAAGTTTGTCAGCTAGTCTACAAGTTCCCATAATTAGCTTATTTTTAAGATTTTTGTATAAGCTTTTGCAAGAGCTTAATTTGACCTGCAGGGCAAGTACATGCCCTGCACCAAGGTAATTGACCCAACTTCCTTAGCCATTTGTGACCCAACCAGTGGGACCCACCCTTAGCTTATTGGCTTTTTGGAAAGCCAAGCAACCCATTTTGATAGATCAGGGCTTATTTCACCCTTTGGAGTTTATTTGATAGGGCTGCAAGTCCTTGTAAGTTTGACCATTCCCTGAGTGTACACTGAGTCACTCAGTGTGTGATCCCAACTTCCATAGCCTACCCAGTGCTTATTAATAAGCTATAAGCTCAGATTATTAGCTTATTTTGTAGCCCTCCAGTCCGTTTTCAAGTTTCAAGTTTCACTTTGGACCCACCTTGGCTTCTGTGGACCCCACAGAGGTTCAAAAAACCTTTGGTTTGGCCTATTCAGGCCTTGTGTTTTCATAAGTGCTTATTTGTTCCAACATAGCTTATTATGAGTGCTTATCTGTTCCATTTGGCTTATTTCAAGTGTGTAATAATCTGTGTATGCTTAGTTTGTCATTTCCTAGTTTTTTCAAACATTGCATAAGTCCTAATAAGCTATAAAACCAACTGTTTAGGAAAAGGGGGTGCACTTAGCTTATTAATAAGCTATTCAAAAAGTGTTTTTGTAAAAGTTTCTTATTTTTAGCTTATTATCAACTGTCAATAAGAAAAACCACTAAAAAACCAAATTTAAAAATAGTGATAGCTTCTATTTAATAGAATTTTTCTTTTTAGCTTATTAATAAGCATTTCATCATTTTCATATTTTTCTTAATTTCCTGTCACCTTTAAGTATTTTCAGTAATTTTCTTAGATTTTTCTCTTTTAGTTTAATAATTATTAGAATTAAAAATAGTTTAATTAATTAATTAGATAATATTAGTAATTAAATAGTTTTCTTAATTTTTAATTAACAACAGTAGGTTTTAGATTTTTCCTAAGTTTCATTAATCATTTAAGACTTTTAGAAAATAGTTTCTTAAATTCTACTGTTCCTTTTCTAATTTTCTTAATTAATTTAGTTAAATTAGGTTTTAATTAATTAATAAGTAAATAATTAGTAAAACAGTCTAAATTTAATTTTTAGAAACTTTTCATAATTTTTTAGGATTCCTGTGATGGTTAATTAGTTTTATAAATTTTTCTATAATTATCTAGTCATTTTAAGTATTATTAGTAATTTAAAATAGTTTAAATAGTTTAATTAATATAATTAGTATTTAATTAAAAGAAAACCCACAAAATGACAAAAACATTTCTTTTTATTTTTTATATTTTCTTAAAGTTAATTTAGAAGTTTAGAAAATAATTTTGCAAGTTTTTAGTTTAATTTGTAGCCTTAATCATTTTTAGTTTAGTTTAAATTAGATTTAAATTACTTTTCAATAAAGTTTTATTAATTAATTAGTATTTAAATATTAAGATAATCAAGTAAATAATTTCCTTTTCATTTTAAATTTTCTTTTTATTTTAAGTTTAAAAAAGTTTCACTTGGACCCCCTGTAGTTGTAAATTGTTTAAAAGTCACCTTTTTCTCTGTCTGTAAACATATCTGATTTCCAGTTTGTGCTTGTGTGATTATATCTGTATATCTGTTATTGTTAATATTATTTCAAATTGTTCAAATACCAAATAATCAGTAGCATAATCATTTCCCAATCATCTTGGTTACTGACCTCAGTGCCACTCATTCTCAAAAACGTTTTCAAAGCACCATTGCAATCTCGTTGGGACATAACGACCCGGGGAAACACTATACTATCCACGGAGAATTGGCCTAAGCTATTTTTGACTTATTTGACCTTGGTCAATAATATCTAACGGTTTAGCCCCAATCAAAATTTGGCGCCGCTGCCGGGGAGGTTGTTGCGTGTTTTTAAATCATTTTAAGTTTAGTGGTTTTCAAAACCCTCCCTGTACAAATTTCATCACTTTTGTAAAAAGTTTTTGTAAAAATATCAATCATATCAAAAAGTTCATTAACACTTTTCCTGAAGTGTTAGCAACACCAAAAAAATCAAAAACAACAAAACAAACTGTGAAGTTAAATTACTTCGTTATCTTTAAGATTACAACCTATACAGTTGGTATAAGGTAAGTTCTGACATTAAATTGCGAACTGAAGAGAGATCCATTCTTCTCTCCCGCCAGCCTGCGAGTAATCTTAAAGGAACGATTTCGGTTAACGAATCAGTTCCAAAAATATTTCCCAAAGTTTTTTTTTGCACACACACCCAAAAGCCCAAAAACAATTTTTCTGTTAATAAATACATAAAATCTTACCACCGCAAACCAAGGCAGAACACCTACCAACTGGGGGTGTGGACATAATAAGTTCCCAAACTAAAGATTAAAACTTGCCATTGTATCCCTGTGAGTGGTGTACCTTTTTCAAAGAAGCCATTCACTTGTGATTATTGGTTTTAAGTTCACTGTTGTTTTGCCTCGAATTTGTTTTGAAAAATTGTTTTTAGTGCATGTGCACTCGTTCACAAACAAAGCGTAAAAATCAGAAAAACGTACCCGAGCTACGTACTGTTATTGAAGAACCTAAAACAGAAATGGACGACGGGCCACCACCACCCCCTGACCCTCCCAAGGATGAGCCAGCTCCCGATCTCCGAACGATGGAGGAGTTGTGCCAGCCTACAATGCAAGGGAGGGGTGGACCTATTGCACCACTCACTATTGAGGCTACAGACTTTGGCCTCAAGCACCACATGATCCAACAAGTCCAAAATTCATGTCAATTTCACGGATTACCGGGTGACGATGCTAACAAGCATCTTGATAAATACCTTACCGTCACCCAAAGCATGAAACAACATGGTGTCACCGATGATGCCCTCCGGTTGTATCTCTTCCCCTAGTCTCTCACCCATCATGCCACTGCATGGTTTGACCGACTCCCCAAGAATTCTATTCGTACCTTTGATGAAATGGTAACCAAGTTTCTAGCAAAATATTTTCCACCTTCCATGGTTACCAAGTTACGAAATGATATCAGCAACTTCCGGCAGCGTCCCGATAAGTCTCTATTTGAGGCTTGGGAACGTTATAAGCTAGCAATTGATCGGTGCCCTAACCACAATATGTTACAAGTTACCATCATAGATACCTTCTATAATGGTCTAACATTGAGGCACCGAGATATTCTCAATGCTGCTGCTGGCGGGACCTTCATGAAAAGGCGTCCCGAAGAATGCTATGATCTAATTAAGAACATGACTGCCCACCATAACTTTTGGGATTCCTCTGCGGAGAGGGATGAGTCATGTAAATCAGTTATTCCTTCATCATCATCTCCTGAGATAGTGGCTCTCACTAAAAAGATGGATGATATCTCTACGGCTATGTTGAGAATGAACCCAACTATGCAAAATCAACAAGTGAAAGCCGTGGCCCGAAGTTGTGAAACTTGTGGAGGCCCACATCTGTATTCCGAGTGTCCAGCCACTGCTGGTTTTCCTCAAGACGTTTATGCTGCTCAAGGTTCCTATAACATGGGGGTAATTCTTACCAACCACAAGGGGACCGTAATCTCTTAAGCTATCGTTCCAACAATTTTCTCGGACCTCCCGGTTTTAACCAAAATCAAAACCGTAACTCGAATCAAAATCAGAATCGAGGAGATTTTAACCAAGGTCAAAACCCGAATTTCCAAAACCCGAACCAAAATCAAGGTCATTTTAATCAAAACAATTTTCAAAATGGCAATCAAAATCAAGGTTTTCAAGGAAATTTTCAAAGAAACCAAGGTCAAGGGAATTACAGTCAGGGTAATTTCAATCAGAGAAATAATTTTCAGGGTAACAACAACCAAAACCAAGGAAATCTTCAAAACAACCGTGTTCAAAATTTTCCTAACCAAAATCAAAACGTTGTTCAACCCTCGTCTTCCTCCGATGAAGTGCAAAAACAATTCATGAAAGCACAAGAGGAAACAAATCGGTTATTGATCAGCAATATCTCTAAGCTTCAGAAGTCTTTAAATGATCGACCCTCGGGCCCGGGTACACTACCGAGCAACACGATCGCTAACCCGAGGGGCGATGTTAAAGAGAACACTACCCGAAGTGGAGTATCATACAATGGACCCACGGCTCCCTCTACCTCTTCTTCTCCTCCTACCAAGGTAGCGGAACGTGAACCTGAGGTTACCACAGACACGGTACTTCCTACTAATAACGGAGGTACCAACAACGTCCACCCTCAAGTTGTCCTGGTCCCGACTCGCAAGTCAAAAGTTGTATTTGATCCTCCGGAAATTCCTGATGAAATTCCAAAGAACAATCCCAAGCCTTCAATTCCATATCCTTCACGTTTAAATGATCAAAAGATCCGTGAAAAAGCTAATCATCAGATGGAAAAATTTTATCAAATTTTCCAAGAGTTACATTTCGATATTAGCTTCGCGGATGCTCTTCTTCTAATGCCTAAATTTGCTTCAACAATCAAAAATCTGATAAGCAATAAGGAAAAACTCTGTGAGATGGCTAAAACTCCACTGAATGAACACTGCTCAGCAGTGCTCTTAAAAAAGCTTCCCGAAAAGCTTGGAGATCCCGGGAAATTTCTCATTCCTTGCATTTTCCCGGGGATGGTTGAATGCTTTGCCTTGGCCGATCTTGGTGCAAGCATTAACCTTTTGCCTCACTCAGTCTGGAAGAAACTCTCTCTTCCTACTCTCACCCCTACCTGCATGACTCTCGAGCTTGCAGACCGTACTATATCTCGTCCTCTCGGCATTGCTGAAGATATCTTCGTGAAAGTAGGAAAGTTCCATTTTCCAGCAGATTTCGTGATTGTTGATTTCGATGCTGACCCAAGAGTTCCTCTCATTCTCAGGAGGGGATTCTTAAGAACGGGTCGTGCTCTAATCGATGTTTTCGAAGAAGAAATCACTTTGCGTGTTGGTGGTGAAGCCATCACATTCAATCTTGATCAGACTTCAAGATACTCCTCCAACTATGACGCTGAAACGGTTAACCGAATTGACATCATTGATGTTGCGTCAGAGGAGTATTCTCAAGAAGTCCTCGGTTTCTCATCAAGTGGTAGTACCACTCTTTCTTCTGAGCCTATCATATCTGACTCTTCCCCTTCTCTCACTCCGTTTGAGGGAAGTGACTTCCTCCTGGAAGAGGTCGAGGCTTTTCTTGCTCAGGATAGCTCAGTCTCAAATGAGATTGATGAAAACTATCTTGACCCAGAGGGGGATATTCTTCTTCTTGAAAGATTGTTAAATGACGATCCTTCACCCTCTCCGTCTCCAAAAGAACTTCATAAAGCGGAAATTAAGTCCATTGAAAAATCTGAAGAATTTCCTGAGGTTGAGCTCAAGGACTTGCCTCCTCATCTAGAATATGCATTTTTGGAGGGTGATGATAAATTACCCGTCATTATTGCTAAAGACTTAAAAGATGAGGAAAAGGCTGCACTCCTAAAGGTTCTTAAGTCACACAAGCAAGTAATTGCTTGGAAACTCTCCGACATTAAGGGTGTTAGCCCGGACTTTTGTACACACAAAATCTTAATGGAGGATGACTTTAAGCCAGCAGTGCAACAACAGAGGAGGGTAAATCCCAAAATCCACGAAGTTATCAAACAAGAGGTTCTAAAACTTCTTGATGCGGGATTGATTTACCCTATATTTGACAGTCCTTGGGTTAGCCCAATTCATTGCGTTCCTAAAAAGGGTGGCATACCGTTGTCACCAACGAGGAAAACGAGTTGATTCCAACTCGTTTGGTCACGGGTTGGCAAGTATGCATTGACTTTCATAAGTTAAATGAAGCCACCCGTAAAGACCATTTTCCTCTACCTTTTATGGACCAGATGCTCGAAAGACTAGCGGGGAGTGAATACTACTGTTTCCTCGATGGTTTCTCGGGTTACTTCCAAATCCCCATTGATCCACAGGATCAAGAGAAAACTACCTTCACATGCCCCTACGGAACTTTTGCTTACAGACGTATGCCTTTCAGCTTATGTAATGCACTAGGCACGTTCCAAAGGTGCATGATGTCAATCTTTTCCGACATGATCGGGAAAACCATGGAGGTTTTTATGGATGACTTCTCAGTCATCGGGGATTCATTCCAGTCTTGTCTCTCCCACTTGGAACAGATTCTAAAATGTTGTAAAGAAACGAACTTGAGTCTCAACTGGGAGAAGAGCCATTTTATGGTTAAAGAGGGCATTGTCCTCGGCCATAAAATTTCAAAAAACGGGATTGAGGTTGACAAAGCCAAAATTGATGTCATCGCTAAATTACCTCATCCCACTACCGTTAAAGGTGTTAGGAGCTTTTTGGGTCATGCCGGCTTCTATCGTAGGTTTATCCAAGATTTCTCTAAAATTGCCCGGCCTATAACCCATCTCCTCGAGAAGGATGCTCCTTTTATCTTCTCTCCTGAGTGCATCGAAGCTTCTGAAACATGAAAGAAAAAGCTTACTGAGGCACCGATTCTTGTTGCCCCCGATTGGGACCTACCTTTTGAGCATATGTGCGATGCTAGTGATTTTGCCATATGTGCGGTCTTGGGGCAACGAAAAGCAAAATACTTTCAGCCTATACACTACGCAAGCAAAACTATGACCGAGGCTCAAAGTCATTACACCACCACTGAAAAAGAACTATTAGCTGTGGTGTATGCCTTTGAAAAATTCCGGCCATACTTGATACTGACCAAATGCGTAGTGTATACGGATCACTCGGCTTTGAAGTACCTATTTGCAAAACAAGATGCAAAGCCAAGGCTACTCCGTTGGGTTCTCCTCCTCCAAGAATTTGATATCATTATCCGTGATAAAAAAGGAACCGAGAACCTGGCTGCTGATCATCTCTCACGATTAGAAAACCCTCACTAGGATGTGTCCGAGAAACAGGAAATAAATGAAACATTTCCTCTCGAGACACTCAATACGGTTTCTTTTCGTGGTGATTCTTCTACCCCATGGTTTGCCGACTTTGCAAATTACCATGCGGGTAACTTCATCGTGAAGGGGATGTCGTCCCAACAGAAAAACAAATTCTTTAAAGACATTAAACATTACTTCTGGGACGACCCCTATTTGTTCAAAATCTGTGCCGATCAAGTCATCAGGCGATGTGTTCACGGACAGGAAGCCGCTGATATTCTCAAGGCTTGCCATGCTGGACCCACCGGGGGCCACCATAGTCCTAACTACACCCTCAAAAAGGTGTTGGACTCCGATTTCTATTGGCCCACAATTTATAAGGATGCCCACGAATTAGTCAAAGCTTGTGATGCTTGTCAGCGTCACGGTAATATTTCACAAAAGAACGAAATGCCACAAAATGCCATTCAAGTTTGTGAAATCTTTGACGTCTGGGGCATTGATTTTATGGGGCCATTCCCATCTTCTCGTAGAAACAAATACATTCTCGTGGCTGTTGACTATTTGTCAAAATGGGTTGAGGCAAAAGCCTTACCCACCAACGATGCCCGAGTTGTTGTGAAATTCTTGAAATCCCTCTTTGCTCGTTTTGGAACTCCCCGTGCCATCATTAGTGAGAGGATCACTTGATTTGATCACACACTATGGGTGTTGGACCTTTTAATGTGTAAATATGATACTTTGAGTGAATATGATTAAGTATGCGGAATCTACTTAACCACACTTAGAATGTTTATTGGAAATGGAACTGTGATGCTTGTGTTTATTTAACAAAGAACAATGAAAGTATTTCACCAAACGATTCAATATTATTCAGAATAATACGAGTGATCTTCACTATCACTAGGATTACAAAGACCTTGAATCTTGTGTTTTGTTCTATTGTTTTTCTTTATGTATCTGTCTATTTTTATCACACTTTTATCACGCACTTATATACACATATCTAAGATCTTCCTTTTATAGTCCAAGGAAAGATCTTTTACAATCTATATGACTCATCTAATTTACTAGCTTATGACTAAGCTTCATTCTAGCTAGTTGATGACTTATCATGTTAGTCATTAAGATACAACATGTATCTAGGATTACAACTCACTTGGAGTGTTCAATTTGATGACTACAACAAAGATATTATCTTGTATATGAATCAGTAGAATAAGTCGTACTTATCTACACAGCTGTTGGTATGAGTCATAGACTCATAGTAGCATCAGCAGAATCCATCAGCAGAAACACTGTCAGTAGAAAACGTTCTTCAGCAGAATCCATCAGTGGAAACTTGCTTTGTGCTTTATCAGCAGAAACATACTTGATGTATTTCCTTAAACCTTTATGCTGATTCTTCTGATTATTTAATTCCCAACAATCCTCCCCTAAACATGTGAATTACATTCAAACATGTTTTTCTGAATTAAATGAGGACTTTGTGAAGATCTTTCAAACACTTCATTGTCAGATTTGTGATCTGAACTTTCTTCTCTTTTGAGTGATTGAATGTCTTTCTCTGTAACTCATCTGCTTTCTGTTCTTTGCTCCAATCTTGGACTAAAAGATGGTGCAATTTTCAACTTGAAGAATTATAAGAGTCAATGATGCTGTGTATCTTGGATGCTTGTTCCAAGAAGTAGAAATCATCTTTCAGCATGTCTTTGGAAGTGATGAACAAACGTAGTGAACTGAACTTGAAACCTTTCATCTTTTGATCTAGATAGAACTTTCTCCTATCATCTCTGTTCTTGTTCTTTATCAGTAGAAACCATGTCATCATCTTGTATGCTCTTATCTTTTCCTTCTTTTTCTTTGGTTAATCTTCTTTTAAAGGGCTTTTGAAACCTCCCCTGAGATTTATTTCTCTCTTGAGCAATTTCCTCCCCTGTTTGGAAGATCTCTCACAATCATATCATATCATCTGATTTAGCAAATTCCATGTTTTCAGACAATTTGTACATGAAGCCATAAATTCCTTAAGAGTTTAAGATTCTGCCCTCATCACTTCTAGGTGTGTTAACTCCTATGAGAGGTGATTCAATGGACGTTTTTGACTCATGGTCCATCTGTTGATGGTTTTTAAAGTCATCTTTTAAAAATCCTTTTAAGAAACTTTTGCCTTAGCAGTATGTATATGATTTTATTATGAAAAATCATACTGCTTACAACCATTTTGAAGGGATTAAGTGTGGTAACTAACACTAAATCTAAATTTCGGTTTAAAGCAACCTCTGGTTGTGTGAGAACCAATGTATGCAGTTATAAATAACTGCCTGTGTACAGATAAACCTATTCAAAAGGCTTTCTTTACAGGGTTTCCAGCTCGTGGCATTTGTTACCTCTAACACAAGTGTTAGATTCACTGTTGCTCGCTGTTCTTTCTATCAGATATCCGTAGATTAGTCACATTATACTTGAGAGTATAAAATGATAGAAAGTGAGTTGTATCAGTTATTAACTGATCAACTAATTTATCAATTCAATGTGAAACATCATAATCAGATTTCAAGAAAGAAGTTTTAAGGAGTTTTGAAGTCCCAAACTTTTTCTATCATGAACCTATTATATCAGCAGCAATGATCAGCTTTCAGCAGCAATGATCAGTAGCTTTGATCAGCAGATTTCACTTGAAATAGCCTTTCAGCTCAAACATTCATACCTGAAACTGTTAGTCTAAAACCAAAAGAACAAAGTATAAAGTACTTGTCTTGAATTAGAATTATGTATAGGACTAACTGTATGAATAACTTTAAATTGGTAATAGTAGTTTTTAAATTACAAAGTTAGATGCATTAACAAAATCTATATACAAGAACACATTATATTGAAAATTTTAAAGATTAAGCATTCCAATACCTGCTACCAAGTACTGAAATCTACCAACATCAAAAGCTTTTGTAAGAAGATCTGCAAAGTTTTGTTCTGAAGCAATTTTCATTACTTGTATTAACCTCTTTTCATTGCAATCTCTAATAAAATGATGTATAATTTCAATGTGTTTTGTTTTAGAATGTTGCACTGGATTTTTAATAATGCAAATTGTACTACTATTATCAATATGAATAATGGTATGTAAGAAATTGTACCCATAATCAAGAAGTTGGTTTTGAAGCCATAGAACTTGACTACAACAATTTGCAGCAGCTACATATTCAGCTTCAGTTGTTGAAGTAGCCACCATTGTCTGCTTCTTACACTGCCATGAGATAAGTCTACACCCAAGGAATTGACATCCTCCTGTTGTTGACTTTCTGTCCAAGCTAGCACCAGCATAATCACTATCTGAGTATGCTACCAAGTCAAAAGATGACTCCTTAGAATACCACAGACCCAACCTAGGTTGACCCTTGAGATATCTAAAAATTCTCTTGACTGCTGTTAAATGAGAAACCTTAGGAGTTACTTGATATCTTGCACAAGCACAAACAGAGAACATGATGATGTAAGATACATCAAAGAACCTATCATAGATCTGTATGTGTGTACAACCACATTAGTTCCTTCTATATCTTTAAGAAGTGGCTTCTCAGGATCAATTGGTGTGCTTGCTGTTTTGGAATCAGCAAATTGAAACTTTCTAAGAATCTCTGCAACATATTTGTCTTGACTAATAAAGATTCCTTTTCTTGATTGTTTAACCTGCAGACCCAAAAAGAATATAAGTTCCCCCATGGAACTCATCTGAAACTTATTGTGCATAAGCTTCTCAAACTCCAAACACATCTCCTTCCTTGTAGATCCAAAGATGATATCACCCACATACACTTGAACTAGAAAAAGATCCTTCTTATGCTTCTTGGTGAAAAGTGTCTGATCTATCTTGCCTCTTTGAAATCCATTTGAAATTAAGTAGGAAGCCAGTGTTTCATACCAAGCTCTTGGTGCCTGATGTAGGCCATATAGAGCTTTAACAACCTTGTACACTTTATCTGGATGGTCAGGATCAACAAAACCAGGAGGTTGTGAGACATACACCTCCTCTTCAATAGTACCATATAAGAAAGCACTCTTGACATCCATTTGATAAACTGTGAATCCCATAAATGAAGCATAAGCCAAAAAGAGTCTAATGGCTTCAATCCTTGCTACTGGAGCAAAAACTTCTTCATAGTCTATCCCTTCTTCTTGTGTGTACCCTTGAGCTACTAATCTAGCTTTATTTCTTATCACTATGCCCCTTTCATCCCTTTTATTCCTAAAAACCCATCTAGTGCCAATTACTCTAACACCACTTGGTAAATCAACTAGCACCCAAACCTTTTGAATCTTAAACTGAAGAAGCTCCTCTTGCATAGCCTCCAACCAGCTTGAATTCTCTAGGGCTTTATGAATATTCTTTGGTTCATCTTGTGAGAGAAAACATACAAATAAGCAAGAGTTTGAAAACTCATGTTGTTTTGAAGCATAAAGGGCATCAAGAAGAACTTGTTGATATGAAGACATCAATTGTTGTCTTGTCTTCACTCCTGATTGTACATCTCCAATTACATTGTCCAGGGAGTGGACTTTGTGAATCCTTGAGTGTGGAGTAGAAAGAACTTGATAATCAGGTGGAAGGTTGTTGAAATCCACCTCATCTTCTGAGAGATTTGCTTGTGTTTCTTCTGATGGTCCATCAGTAGAAACATTTTGCTCATCAGCGGGAACGATTTGCTTATCAGCAAAAACAGCAGTGTTACTTCTGACTTGAAACTCTTGTTCCTTAGCTCTTTCTTCCTTGTATTCATCTTCAACATCTTCTTTAGAATTTCTAGAAGAAGATTCACCATTAATTGAAGTTGAATCCACACTTGTATTTGTCCATATTGGCATTATCACATAATCTTGATCTGTCTCCTTCTCTAATCCTTCTCCATTTGTTGCATCAGCAGTTTGTGAACCTGAAAATTCATTAGTTTCTGCAACAAAAGGCACATAATTCATTGATTTGGATAGAGTTTCAAGATCAAATAGCCATTTGGGACCTTGACCTTCTACATTGGTTTTATTTTCCAAAAACTTCACATGTAGATTTTCTTCTACTCTTCTAGTTCTCATGTTGTATACTCTGAATGCTTTGCTATTTATAGAATATCCAACTAAGAATCCTTCATCTGCTTTTCCATCAAACTTTCCAAGATGGTCTAAGGTATTTAGAATTGTCACATGACATCCAAAAGGTCTGAGAAATACTATTTCAGGAGTTCTACCTCTAAAAAGTTCATATGATGTCTTATTGTGAGGTTTTACAACTAAAACTCTATTTTGAACATAGCAAGCAGTGTTGAATGCTTCTGCCTAAAAAGTTATAGGCAACTTAGAGTCAGCTAACATAGTTCTAGCAGCTTCTATTAGTGTTCTATTTTTCCTTTCAGCAACTCCATTCTGTTGTGGAGTTCTTGCAACACTAAATTCTCTTTTAATACATTTTTCTTTGCAGAAATCATCCATAACTCTATTTTTAAATTCTGTCCCATTATCACATCTAATGACTTTTACTCTTTTGCTTACTAGGTTTTCTATCTCTATAATGAAGGTCTTAAGGATGCTAGAAGTCTCATCCTTAGTACCTAAAAAGAATACCCATGTAAATCTACTAAAGTCATCAGTAATAACTAGACAATATCTTTTATGCAACAAACTTCTAACATTTGTAGGACCAAATAAGTCCATATGCAGCATAAACAATGATTGATTGATAGAGTTAAAAATTTTGGGCTTACAAGTGGCTTTATGTTGTTTGCCTTTAAGACAAGCAATGCATGTTTGATCATTTTCAAATCGTTTTTGAGGTAAACCTCTTACTAAACCATCTTTGACAATCTTATTTATGGTTTTGAAGTTAATATGACCAAGCCTCCTATGCCATTTCATAGATTCATCCAATGTGGCCTTAGCAATAAGACAAGTAAGAGAATCTTTTGGAACAATCTTCTTCATATCAACACTGTACATGTTGCCTTTTCTTGGAATTCTAAGAAGTGCTTGACTTTCATTAGGCATCTTAAAATCAGAAGCAAATACAAGACATTCAGTGTCAGTAAAGAGAACTTTGTTCTTTTTGTCACACATTTGTGAGACACTAAAAAGATTATACTTAAGCTCTTGCACATAGTACACAGCTTCAAAATCTAGTTTACCGGTTTTAATAGTACCTTTACCAGTAATTTTTCCTCCAATTCCTCCTCCAAAGGCAACATAGCCTCCATCTACTGATTGAAAATTTGAGAGATAAGACTTGTTGCCTGTCATGTGCCTTGAACATCTACTATCTGAGAATCCTTGATCTTCAATATCTGCTGATGAATGTCCCTGCACATAAATAAAGGAATTAGTTTTGTTTTGGGATCCAAACCATTTCTGACTTGGATCCGCCTCTTGCATCAATGGGATGTAATCTTTTGAGAATTGTTGATGCAACATTGGATTTATGAATCCAACATGCTGAGGCCTTAACAGCATTTGCCATGTTTCCCTTAGCAGCAGTATGCTTAGCAGAAACTGCTAGCTTTGTTGTAGTACCCTTTGGATTCCAAACTTGTTTTTGGACTACTGCCTTTGTTTGAATGGGCCTTTGAACAATATTAGATGCATGTTTGAAAGTTGTTTTTGCACCCTTAATTGTTGATTTTGGGTAAACAGTCATATATGGTTTTTCAGCAGAAACCATTTTCCTTTCAGCAGGAACAGTTTTTGCTCTATCAGCAGGAACTGCTTTTGTGACTGTTTTGGGTTTTGATCTTTTAGAATTAGAGTGAAAATGAGATTTAGGCTTTTGCCTTTTTTAGTTCACTCTATTACTTTCATACCCATATACCAATTGGTTGCAGAAAGCTGCAAGATGGTCAAAACTACCACATGTGTAACAAACTTTGTTATCTCTTTGTTGGAGAGACTTGAGGCTATACCAATTCCTTTGGTTACCTCTAGGCTTGTTTATGGTTCTATATTGTTCACAATATCTTACTGGTTGCCTAACATGTTTTTGATTGGTCTTAGGCCTATCAGTATTGTGTTTGACTATCTTAGGAACTTTTGTTCTTGCTTTCTTAACCACTTCAGGTTTAGACATAACCTGTTGAAACTTTTTATCATCAGATGTTAAGTCCTTAATGATTGGACCATCTGACTTTCTACAAGAACACACCTTGTCCTTAGGAAGTGAAGTTTTACTTAAACTTTCACTTTCTTTCAAAGGTTCATTAACAACTACATTAGATTTTGGTTGAACACCATATTTTAATTTAGGTAGTTAAAATTCAGGTAATCCTGTGTGTTCTAGGTCAATTCCTGGGGGTGAAGGAATACCTCTATATGGTGGAGGAACAGATTTGTATCCAACACCAGACTTAGCTTTATTAATTACTTGACATTCAATTAAGTTAGTCACACCCTTAGATGCATAATCTAGTGTTTCTACACTCATTTGAATATTCTCTTTAGCCTTACTAAGCCTATCTACTTAAGCTTTTAAGTTACAAATGTCATTATTTTTAAACATTATTTCTCTTTCAAGAAGAATTTTGACATCAGTAAAGGTAGATTCATTTGTTCTAAAATGTATGACTTGTTCCTCTAGAGTAGCTATACCTCTTTTATGATTTGTTAAGCTATGAGTTGTATCAATTAATTCTTTCCTTTGATTCTCATAACGTTTGGTTAAGGTTTCTAAACTTTTAAGAGCAGAACAATTATTTGAACAAACTTTATCAGGTTGTACCTCTGTGGTGAAAGCCATAAGAGCTGTCTGAGGAGAAGTTTCTTCTTCTTCATCAGCAGTAAAGCTCCAATCAAATCCAAATCCATCAATAGCTACCATAGCCTTTGGATTAGTTGATTCCCCTGTCTTGGATTTGCTTCCAAAACCTCTATTCTTGCTATCTTTCTGTCTTGGCCTTCTACATTCTCTTGAGAAGTGCCCCAACATATGACAGTTATAGCATTCTATCTTTGACTTGTCAAAACCAGCAGTATCATTGCTGCTGATGGTGAGTTTCTTCCCCGTCCTCTGATAGAATTTCTTAGCCCTCATGCTAAGAAGAGAAATTTGCCATTTTAGGTCCATCTCTTCTAAATCATCATCATTGATTTCTAAGAGATCTTCATGAGTAAGCATGGACCCATTATTCTGGCTTGTGAAAAAGGCACAACAAGCCTTTTCATTCAATATACCAAAGGTACTGTTTGATGAACTAGCAGCACCAGCTCCACTATCAACCTTGTCATCTTTAACTGCGTTTGAGATACTAGGAGATGACATAAAATCCATGTTCCCAGTATATGAACTAGAGACACCAGTTTTCTTTACTTCTTGTTCCACAATTTTAAAGTTGCTATACAAATCCATAAGATCCATAGTGTCTATGTCTGGTTTATTCTTCCAAACAACAACATGCATAGCCCACTCTTCTGGTAAGCTTCTCAGAAATTTTGAGTTTAAATCTTCTTGAGGTATATCAACCCCAAGAACAGCAAGTTGACTCACAATTTTCTGTAGCCTTGTAAACATGTGGTCAAGAGATTCATTCATGGTTGATGAGAAATTTTCAAACTGCTGCTTGAGAAGGGTTTTCTGGGTCTTCTTGGTGGCTTCATTCCCTCCATATCTTGCAACTATTGCCTCAAATAATGACTTGGCATCTTTGAATTTGCTGAAGTTTATAAGTTGATCATTTGGAATGGTCATCATCAGCATACTTCTGGCCTTGAGGTCATTCTTCTTTTTTATTCTTTCATCAGCAGTTGTAGGGATAGTTTGAACAACTGAAATTTCCCTACCTTCAGCTGTTGATAAAGTGGTTGTGGGTTTGAAAGAGTTTCCATCTTCAATGATTTCCCAGAGAGTGTAATCCTGCACCTGGAAAAACTGTTCTATTCTTAACCTCCACAATTCAAACTCATTCTGTTTGAGAACTGGCCACTTTGCAGCAACATTTGTTTGAATAGATTCTGTATCCATTTCTTCTTCTTCTAAATCAAAAGTATCAACCTGGAAGCTTTGATACCAACTGAGAGGATCACTTGATTTGATCACACACTATGGGTGTTGGACCTTTTAATGTGTAAATATGATACTTTGAGTGAATATGATTAAGTATGCGGAATCTACTTAACCACACTTAGAATGTTTATTGGAAATGGAACTGTGATGCTTGTGTTTATTTAACAAAGAACAATGAAAGTATTTCACCAAACGATTCAATATTATTCAGAATAATACGAGTGATCTTCACTATCACTAGGGTTACAAAGACCTTGAATCTTGTGTTTTGTTCTATTGTTTTTCTTTATGTATCTGTCTATTTTTATCACACTTTTATCACGCACACTTTTATCACGCACTTATATACACATATCTAAGATCTTCCTTTTATAGTCCATGGAAAGATCTTTTACAATCTATATGACTCATCTAATTTACTAGCTTATGACTAAGCTTCATTCTAGCTAGTTGATGACTTATCATGTTAGTCATTAAGATACAACATGTATCTAGGATTACAACTCACTTGGAGTGTTCAATTTGATGACTACAACAAAGATATTATCTTGTATATGAATCAGTAGAATAAGTCGTACTTATCTACACAGCTGTTGGTATGAGTCATAGTAGCATCAGCAGAATCCATCAGCAGAAACACTGTCAGTAGAAAATGTTCTTCAGCAGAATCCATCAGTGGAAACTTGCTTTGTGCTTTATCAGCAGAAACATACTTGATGTATTTCCTTAAACCTTTATGCTGATTCTTCTGATTATTTAATTCCCAACAGTGATCGCGGTACACACTTTTGCAATGATCAATTCGCAAAAGTCATGCTTAAGTATGGTGTTACTCACCGTATTTCTACCGCGTATCACCCACAAACAAGTGGGCAAGTGGAAGTTTCAAACCGGGGTATTAAACGGATTCTTGAGAGGACCGTAGGTGAAAACCGTGCTTCCTGGTCGGATAAACTAGATGATGTACTCTGGGCCTTCCGTACAGCTTACAAAACACCCATCGGGTGTACTCCCTACAAGCTTGTATACGGGAAGGCGTGTCATCTACCGATCGAGCTCGAGTACAAAGCCTATTGGGCCTTGAAACATGCAAACTACGACCTTCATAAAGCGGGTGATCACCGTAAAGTTCAACTCAATGAATTAAACGAACTTCGTGATCAGGCCTACGAGAACTCTTTGATCTACAAAGAAAAGACAAAGAAGATCCACGACTCGAAATTTAAGAACCGCGTTTTCAACGTCGGTGACAGAGTTCTTCTTTTCAATTCAAGGTTAAAGATCTTCTCGGGGAAATTAAAAACCCGATGGACTGGACCATTCACTGTTGCAAAAGTATATCCATACGGGACTGTTGAGCTATCTCAACCCGAAGGTCCCAACTTCAAAGTGAATGGTCATCGTTTGAAACACTATTTTGGAGAGGACATACCATCCATGGTTGTCCCAGATCTCCAAACTTTCCCCATGGATCAATGAATTCGGGGATCGAGTCAAGCTAGTGACTCGGTGAACAAAAATTAGCAAAATATGGGTTTTCACCCATATCTCTGACTTCTTTCCACTTTCTAACACTCTAGTGTGGGGGAGTGGCCGTCCCCCACCTTTTGCAAAGTAAATATGTATATAAGTTTTAGTAAAGAAAAAAAAAAGTGTTTGTATGTACATATAAATAAAGTGAAAAATTAAAATGATATTTCCACAGTTAGTTTAGAATATTACCTTTTTCCATTCAAAGAGTCGGCATAATAGCCGGGACTTTGAATATTGAGGACAATATTCAATTATAAGTGTGGGGGGGGGGGGGGGGGGGAAATTCTAGCGAATTTTATCACAAAATACTTTCTAAATACCCCCATTTTGGCCCAAATTTTTCAAAATTTTTTCACTTTATTTCAAAATTTTTGTGGTTATCAGTCCGCCATGTCTAAACGACAAAAGGATTGGCTAATCCAGGAGCAAACGGCTCTTGGTAAAGATATCTCAAATCCGTTGACGGCTTACAATTTACCCAAAATTGTGTGGTATCTCAACTCGCCATATCCAAAAAAGTGAAAGAGTTGGCTAGCCCGCAAGATTATGGCTTGTGGTAAAGGCAGTGGAAAAACCATAATTGGTAATCAGCTCACCAAGATGTCGACTTTGTCCATCAAGAGTTGGCTAGTCCAGAAGCAAACGGTTTCTGGTAAAGACAAAATCAAATCCGTTGACAGCTGGTGGTTTGCTAAAAATCACATGGTTATCAGGTGGACCATAGTTCTTACTTGAACAGAAACATTTGGCTACTCCAGAAGTAATGGCTTTTGGTTAAGAGTTTCAAATCCATTAAGTTTTTCTCAAAAGATTGCTAGGGACTAGCAATGTTTTAGTGTGGGGGATTGATGAGTGTGTAAATACTCATCATTTTTACCTATTCTGAGCTGCCAAAACATCTAAAAACACTCAAAATTGCATCAAAATAATGAAAATATCCCAGGAATGTGTTTTATATGTTTTAGATGCAAAATAATCAAAAACAGATGAAAAATAAAGAAAGTTTGCATAATTGGCAGTTTCAGTCCCTCATCTTTCAAAAGTTGTCAAATCTAGTCCCTGGTTATTCTAAAAACTTGAAAATGCCACCAAAGGTCCTTTTAAATCACAAAATGACATATTTAGTCCTTTGGTACAAAGTTTCACAAAATTGCAAGTTTAGTCCCTTAACTTAAAAAATTAACAAAAATGGTCCCTGGAATATTAAAACTTTGAGATAAACAAATTTTGTCCTTGTACTTCTCATCTATGGCAGGAATGGTCCTTGGTTGCACAGATTGGTGAAATTACATGTTTGGTCCCTGGAGTTTGGAAAATTGGCAGATTTAGTCCCTGGGAATTTTAAAGGTGAAAAGTCAACATGGTACCTTGGACTATGGAAACTTGGCAGAAAATACCCTTGTGAAACACTTAGGGAAAATTACAAAACCAACCCCAAGTATGCAGAAATTACACTTTTGGTCCCTATAATAAAACTACAAACCAAACGGACCAATGTATTATTATTCATAAACTCCAATCCAAACAATAAAACACACTAGGCCCAAGTTATACCCCAAGCCCACCAGCCCACTCCCATTTTAATACCATCAGGGTCAAAGTTTGACCCTGTGGTCAAATACCAGTCAAACAAACCCTCCTTCCCTTTCCCTCCTCACCCCAATACCACTCCAAATACCGCCCTGGTTTTCTTCCCCCACCACCCCACTTGTACATCACTTCTCCACCGCCCAACCCACCATACACCTACCATCACCTCCATAATTGATGCACCCCCACCCCTTCAAGTTATCAGAAGCAAATTGCAAAATAATTTTTGGCGCCAAAAACACGTGGCAACCTGTGGGAGTGTCTCAGTGATACAATGGCTATTATTCTTGATGGGAAATGATCAGAAGTGTCCAAGAACCCTAACTCATGGCTATAAATAGAAGAAGGAAGCAAGGAAATAGAGTAGTAGTCAATTTTAGTTTAATTGTAATCGTTTAAATTGCAGTTTGTTGTTTTAGTAAAATCTTAAGCTTTTAAGCATTGTTTTCATCAATTCAAGTGTAACCTCAACTTTTCTAAGTAATATATTCCAAGTTTCAGTATATCATTTAGTTTGTGCAATTTTTGCTTTTTCAAAAATTATTAATAAGCTCTGTTATTGTTTCTATGTAATGCTATGGACTCTTAGGCTCATATAAGCTCCCAGAAAGCTTAAATAAGCTTTTAGAAACCTTAAAACACAGCTTAGATATAAAAAAAAATCAAAAACACAAAAACAGTCAACAAAAGTCAAACTTGCAGGTTTTATGGAGATTTAAGCTAGAGCACAGTAAATTTTGGATGGCTGTGGGTTAGTGGTCTTTTGGAAGGCCTATAGGATTTGTTTTGAGGTCCTTGGTTCATGGTGTTAGCAGGAATGCACATTGTAAGCCCTTAAAACTCATTTCTTAATTTCTACTATAGCATTGCTTACCTCATTGCTTATTTAACTTTTCTGTGTTTGTTTAGTGTTAGATAGTGATATTATTGCTTTAAATTAGTAGCTTACTTATTGGAAATCATAGTTGCTTTAATTTCATAGTTTGGCAGTCAAATTAGTATAATTAGTAATCTTGGTCAGTGTGATCCTGGGTGTTCTAGTGCATATTTGTTGTTGTTCTTTGTTTATATAAGTCACTTAGGATCATATTATCTCAGAATAACCACAAAAACTAGGTCTTATTCACAAAAAAGTCAAAATCATATACCAATAGGCCTATTTAACCCTCTGTGTTGGATTTAGTATGGCTTATGCCCCATTTCCATTCACTTGTGAGTGGTGTAGCTTAATTTATTCTTAACTTAGCTTAATTAATCATTTTCAATCAGTAGACCAGGATCAAAGTTCATCAAAGTCAACTTAAGCTTAATATTTCAAAAAGTCAAAAGTTAACCTGTTTCAGAAATCCAAAACTTGGGAGTTTTTTGTGAATTTTGTGTTAAACTTGAGACCTTGATCTTTTAAGAAATTAAAGTTTGTCAGCTAGTCTACAAGTTCCCATAATTAGCTTATTTTTATGATTTTTGTATAAGCTTTTACAAGAGCTTAATTTGACCTGCAGGGCAAGTACATGCCCTGCACCAGGGTAATTGACCCAACTTCCTTAGCCATTTGTGACCCAACCAGTGGGACCCACCCTTTGCTTATTAGCTTTTTGGAAAGCCAAGCAACCCATTTTGATAGATCAGGGCTTATTTCACCCTTTGGAGCTTATTTGATAGGGCTGCAAATCCGTGTAAGTTTGACCATTCCCTGAGTGTACACTGAGTCACTCAGTGTGTGATCCCAACTTCCATAGCCTACCCAGTGCTTATTAATAAGCTATAATCTCAGCTTATTGGCTTATTTTGTAGCCCTCCAATCCATTTTCAAGTTTCAAGTTTCACTTTGGACCCACCTTGGCTTCTGTGGACCCTACAGAGGTTCAAAAAACCTTTGGTTTGGCCTGTTCAGGCCTTGTGTTTTCATAAGTGCTTATTTGTTCCAACATAGCTTATTATGAGTGCTTATCTGTTCCATTTGGCTTATTTCAAGTGTGTAATCATCTGTGTATGCTTAGTTTGTCATTTCCTAGCTTTTTCAAACATTGCATAAGTCCTAATAAGCTATAAAACCAACTGTTTAGGAAAAGGGGGTGCACTTAGCTTATTAATAAGCTATTCAAAAAGTGTTTTTGTAAAAGTTTCTTATTTTTAGCTTATTATCAACTGTCAATAAGAAAAACCACCAAAAAACCAAATTTAAAAATAGTGATAGCTTCTATTTAATATAATTTATCTTTTTAATTTTTCTTTTTAGCTTATTAATAAGCATTTCATCATTTTCATATTTTTCTTAATTTCCTGTCACCTTTAAGTATTTTCAGTAATTTTCTTAGATTTTTCTCTTTCAGTTTAATAATTATTAGAATTAAAAATAGTTTAATTAATTAATTAGATAATATTAGTAATTAAATAGTTTTCTTAATTTTTAATTAACAACAGTAGGTTTTTAGATTTTTCCTAAGTTTCATTAATCATTTAAGACTTTTAGAAAATAGTTTCTTAAATTCTACTGTTCCTTTTCTAATTTTCTTAATTAATTTAGTTAAATTAGGTTTTAATTAATTAATAAGTAGATAATCAGTAAAACAGTCTAAATATAATTTTTAGAAACTTTTCATAATTTTTTAGGATTCCTGTGATGGTTAATTAGTTTTACAAATTTTTCTATAATTATCTAGTCATTTTTAGTATTATTAGTAATTTAAAATAGTTTAAGTAGTTTAATTAGTATAATTAGTATTTAATTAAAAGAAAACCCACAAATAGACAAAAACATTTCTTTTTAATTTTTATATTTTCTTTAAGTTAATTTAGAAGTTTAGAAAATAATTTCGCAAGTTTTTTGTTTAATTTGTAGCCTTAATCATTTTTAGTTTAGTTTAAATTAGATTTAAATTACTTTTCAATAAAGTTTTATTAATTAATTAGTATTTAAATATTAAAATTATCAAGTAAATAATTTCCTTTTCATTTTAAATTTTCTTTTTATTTTATGTTTTAAAAAGTTTCACTTGCACCCCCTGTAGTTGTAAATTGTTTAAAAGTCACCTTTTTTTCTGTCTGTAAACATATCCGATTTCCAGTTTGTGCTTGTGTGATTATATCTGTATATCTGTTATTGTTAATATTATTTCAAATTGTTCAAATACCAAATAATCAGTAGCATAATCATTTCCCAATCATCTTGGTTACTGACCTCAGTGCCACTCATTCTCAAAAACGTTTTCAAAGCACCATTGCAATCTCGCTGGGAAATAACGACCCGGGGAAACACTATACTATCCACGGAGAATTGGCCTAAGCTATTTTTGACTTATTTGACCTTGGTCAATAATATCTGACGGTTTAGCTCCAATCAAAATTTGGCGCCATGGTTATTAGGGACTCGAATACGTGCAGGATCGTTTAGGTCTGTCGGGACACAATAATGGTATTCTTCATTGACATCCGCCATTTTTGAATATTAACCTGATTATAATAAATCAATGGTTCAATGTAGGTTAAAAAAGATGAAGTTGAAATCAACGGGAATGATGATTAAAGTTGCGAACACATTGAAACTAAAAGGTGTGATAATAGTGACCAATTCACATTACTAAGCGACGTAATAATACACTAATTGGGAATTTTGAGAGAAACTGTAGAGTTTTTACCAAAAAAACATGGAGTTTCATATTTTATGGAGGACTTGTACACCAGATATAAAAGGTTTTGAAATTGTGATACAAAGGTTTTAAGAAAAGGTGCTGCTTATATCATCAAATGATGAAGATGTTGAAATTTTCAACCATTAACCTTATGTGGTGTTTGGATTGCATACCTCATGGTTATTTTATATTCTTTCAATTTCTCGGCAATCGAATTGCACACTATACATCTTGTTTTCGAGACGGGCCATTTTATATTTTTGCAATTTCTCGACAATTGAATTGCATTCTCGTTCGTGTTGGTACTCTTCCATCAAACGATGATGTTCGAACATCCCCTCTGTTTCGGTTATATTTATGTTCCTAAAATATACAATAAAGAAGAAGTTATAGTTAATGGTTTCAGAAAGCTCCTAAAACAAATAAAACATTATATTAAATTGCAGCCAAATCTTGTTCCTTGTATGTGTTATGGCCGTCAATAATGCCTAAGCGACATACTATACAGTCCATCTATTCAAGAATCAATATAACTTTGTCATTAGTCTAAAACTTGGTCATTTTCTAAATTCTTTATATTTAACTAATCATTTTGTTGCTAATATTGCTTCCTCACTCTATCATATAGATAATAATGAAGTCAACTTACCCCATCAAATTTCTAAAATATTGTAAAATAATTCTAACCATAGCTATATGCTGCTCACAAGGAAGGTAATAGCATTGGTTCTACTTCATCTCCGAAACCCAATGCGTGTGTTATCCAAGGAGACTTACAAGTACTGGGAGCCACTTCCCAAAGACAACTGGGAGCCACTTCCCAAAGATAACTAGTAGTCACTAAATAGAATAACGCAACTAAGTATAACACAGTCATGTTTGTATGCAATCAAGTATAACACAGTCAAGTATAAACAATCAAGTATAAATTTTTTGAGTATTTGTACAAGTAAGCAAGTAGTTGAGCATGTATCCCCCCCAAAGAGTTAAAACAAGTATGAAATGAGTAGGGGCTATGACTCACCTTAAGCTTATGTAATGAGAAATGAAAGTGGTAGTCGAATCGCGAAAGTCTCTAAGAGCAGCCTATAATAGAACGTTGCGACTTAGGCTTGGAGTAACGTCTAAGAATACGAAGAATTGCCTATATATGTCTTGCATAATGTTCATGATGTAGTACTTAGTATATAGTGTAAGTCTTTAAATATAAGTGGTTTATGAAACATGTATAGGTTGTATATCTCTTACTACCGTTCGGGCCGACATAATTCAGAAGTCATGGAGTAAACGTTCGAGGAGCCAGGACACTTTAATTCGTAAATCCACAACTCATCTCGATGGCTTACTTAATGAAATCCTCACATGAGGCTCCCTACTATTGTAGTATTTGATAACATATATATAAGTTTTTGATCTTTAAAAGTTATATGGTCTTTAGCCGTGGCTTTGCCGTGACCTTGGTCATTGTTACCATGGTCTTGAGACTCAACCTTGGCTTTAGCCATGGTTGTGGTCTTGGCTTTAGGTCATTAGACCTCTTGGTCTCATCTAATTATAACCATTATATAGTTACTTTGGTCTAAAAATGGGCTGTTAAGAATTTGAAGAAAATTATCACTCAGAAAGCGTTTTCAGGGCTCGAGCTTCTTTGAACCTGAACGAAAACGTCGTTCCGGACAACTTTCGTGTTTTAACTTTTTGATGAATCGGAACAGAAGGGTGACTTTCAAAATGGCAGAATGCAAACAGTAGGGTATTGGCAGTTTCGGCGTTTTGGTATCGCTAACTTCTTATGGCCGTATCTTTTGACTCGTGTACTCGTTTTGGGTGATTCAAATTGCTATGTTTTCCTTTTGAAGTCCTTTATAACAGTAAGTAAGTGTCAAATATCATAGTTATACTATTTTGGTCGTAGTTCTCCATAAAAGTCACTAGTTTACTTGTTTAAATAACATAAGTTAACATATATATACCAAAACTTGTTTTACTAGTTTTTATACATCATGAGCATAATACAAAGACCATATATAGCATGAAAGAAACATAATAAGTATGAAAATGATATGGAGCAAGAAAGTGTATAAGGGTTTCTTACAACTTTTGGCTTTCTCTTAAGAAAGGAAGTCAAGTATGAACTAGGACACTAAACCTATGCTTGCAAACCCTTTACCACAACTCTTGTAACCCTTGCTAGCCTTGATCTAACCCTTGTAAAAATCATTTAACTTCAGCCCTAGTAACCTTGTGTAGCTCCTAAATCAACAATGGAATCACCAAACAAACTTGAAAACTAGGTAGAGAATACTAAGACCTTGAACTCTATAGTGTAACTTGTATATTGAAGATCAAAGGATCATGGTGCTAGGGATTTGTTGTGTGTCGTTTTTATTGATGAAGAAAGAAAGGAGAATGAGTTTTCTAAGTCATGTGTGATCATTTATATAGGCTAGGATGAGGAGGTTAGGAAAGTGTTAGGAAAGTGCCTAAACTTGGTGACCAAGTTGTAAATAAGTATGATCTAATGGCTAAAGTCATGAGATGAAGCCACAAGTGTGAATCCCCCCCTAAATGGCGGTTCAAGATGGATAAAGGTGACTAGATGATGACTCTTGGTGCTATCTTGCTTAGTTTGTGTATTTAGACTCCGTAAAATGCTAACCGTAAGTTGTTAAGTCACGAAACGTAAAACCGGGTATCCTAAAAATATGAAACTTTTAAATATGCTAGAACTTATCAATATACTCCATAATAAAATATAAAATGAGTGGTAGGTTCTATCGGGTGCTAAAACCCTGCTAAAAACTGGAAACACTGGTCTAAAACGCGTAATTCGCGTAAAACGCTGAACTGGAAAACGTAAAATTTCAAAACTTTTAGAATTGTCCTAAAATGAGAGAAAATCATATTTCTATTGTTTATAGTGTTTTATGGACATATCGGGATGCTGGAATGACGTTTAAACCTAAAAGTAAATCTCGGACACGGCTTTGTGATTTTTGCAGAAATGATCCGACGAGTGTCAAATTCTCGGATTATCATTAAAATAGTTTAACTTACAAGAATATGAAATAAAAATTTTGGGAGTGAATATTGAAAGTGAATAGTAATTGTGAATAGTAAAAATGAATAGTAATCTGAAAATGCGAGTTGTTACAGTCTCTACCCCTTAAGGAGAACTTCATCCCGAAGTTCAGTTGATGTTAACTACTTACGGTGTGTCTAAAAGAATTCGGGATTTCAGGATCTCTAAAATAGTGGTGTTTACTCTGATTCGTCTAAGGTTCTGGTTAAGGAGTTGTATCGGATGTAAATAAGCCCACTTATTTATAACTCTTTACTTACATAAAGAAGCGTCCAAATTTATGTAAGTAAGGGATCATAAACTCATGGTTCGGTGATTTACAATTTCTTTATTTAAATGAAGAGGCGTCCCAATCCATTTAAATAAGGAGATTCTAAATCATCCTACTTAAGAATTTCCGACACAAAATCCGCCTTCTGAGGCCGATAGTAAGATAATCAAGTCATCAAATCCCTAAAGCTAAGCAATAATATTATTTAACTCAAATCTTGTGTCTCATCAAACAAGAACTGTCACAAAATCAAGTTAAATAATTAGTTATTACTGAGCTCCATGTTTTTAATGACTCGGCTAATCTCTGAGGCTCTTTATAATACTAAAGTCATATCATCTAACAGCGTGGAACTAAACCAACAACTACCAAAAAGCGTATGCGTATGAAGTGTGTGTAAGGCAAATGAAGAGGAGAGTCTTAACGTATATAGCAGTTATAGTCTAGGCACTAAATGCAACCTAGTTCTCTATAACCAAGGCTCTGGTACCAATCTGTAACACCCCCAAAATACCGCAGCGGAAGACTGTGGCATTGGGGTGCTACTTCATAATACAAAGTACAAGTTATAGAAAACGAACTCTAAATGAGACGTTTTGAAAAGTTACCATTCGATTAATGAATTCAAAGTTACAAAAGAAGAGATTCCAAAGTATGATAAATAAATGTATACAAAATGTTTTGAATGGTAAATGATAAAAGCGTAAGTCTTCAGAATATGCAGCTTGACTCTAAGTTCCACGCACTAGCTATCGCATTACTAACCTGAGATAAACATGCTAAAGTGTCAACACAATGGTTGGTGAGTTCATAGAGTTTGTCTTAAAACAGTTGAAAAGCCTTAAAGAATATTCACACAGCAAAGGCATCGTGAATCCACTCAGTTGCAAGTCCCGCCATAAGAGACTTGTAACGTGTGTGTTCACAACCCACTGCTAAATATATAGTATGAATAAGACATGTATAAGTTCATCAAAACAATTAAGCAATTAGTCGTGAGTCTACACTTCATCTCCGAAGACCTCACTTGGGTATGCTGCTCACAAGGAAGGTAATAGCATTGGTTCTACTTCATCTCCGAAACCCAATGCGTGTGTTATTCAAGGAGACTTACAAGTACTGGGAGCCACTTCCCAAATACAACTGGGAGCCACTTCCCAAAAATAACTGGGAGCCACTTCCCAAAGATAACTAGTAGTCACTAAATAGAATAACGCAATTAAGTATAACACAGTCATGTATGTATGTAATCAAGTATAACACAGTCAAGTATAAACAATCAAGTATAAATGTTTTGAGTATTTGTACAAGTAAGCAAGTAGTTGAGCATGTATCCCCCCCAAAGAGTTAAAACAAGTATGAAAAGAGTAGGGGCTATGACTCACCTTAAGCTTATGTAATGAGAAATGAAAGTGGTAGTCGAATCGCAAAAGTCTCTAAGAGCAGCCTATAATAGAACGTTGCGACTTAGGTTTGGAGTAACGTCTAAGAATACGAAGAATTGCCTATATATGTCTTGCATAATGTTCATGATGTAGTACTTAGTATATAGTGTAAGTCTTTAAATATAAGTGGTTTGTGAAACATGTATAGGTTGTATATCTCTTACTACCGTTCAGGCCGACATAATTCAGAAGTCATGGAGTAAACGTTCGAGGAGCCAGGACACTTTAATTCGTAAATCCACAACTCATCTCGACGGCTTACTTAATGAACTCCTCACATGAGGCTCCCTACTATTGTAGTATTTGATAACATATATATAAGTTTTTGATCTTTAAAAGTTATATGGTCTTTAGCCGTGGCTTTTCCGTGACCTTGGTCATTGTTACCATGGTCTTGAGACTCAACCTTGGCTTTAGCCATGGTTGTGGTCTTGGCTTTAGGTCATTAGACCTCTTGGTCTCATCTAATTATAACCATTATATAGTTACTTTGGTCTAAAAATGGGCTGTTAATAATTTGAAGAAAATTATCACTCAGAAAGCGTTTTCAGGGCTCGAGCTTCTTTAAGCCTGAACGAAAACGTCGTTCCGGACAACTTTCGTGTTTTAACTTTTTGATGAATCGGACCAGAAGGGTGACTTTCAAAATGGCAGAATGCAAACAGTAGGGTATTGGCAGTTTCGGCGTTTTGGTTTCGCTAACTTCTTATGGCCGTATCTTTTGACTCGTGTACTCGTTTTGGGTGATTAAAATTGCTATGTTTTTCTTTTGAAGTCCTTTCTAACAGTAAGTAAGTGTCAAATATCATAGTTATACTATTTTGGTCGTAGTTCTCCATAAAAGTCACTAGTTTACTTGTTTAAATAACATAAGTTAACATATATATACCAAAACTTGTTTTACTAGTTTTTATACATCATGAGCATAATACAAAGACCATATATAGCATGAAAGAAACATAATAAGTATGAAAATGATATGGAGTAAGAAAGTGTATAAGGGTTTCTAACAACTTTTGGCTTTCTCTTAAGAAAGGAAGTCAAGTATGAACTAGGACACTAAACCTGTGCTTGCAAACCCTTTACCACAACTCTTGTAACCCTTGCTAGCCTTGATCTAACCCTTGTAAAAATCATTTAACTTCAGCCCTAGTAACCTTGTGTAGCTCCTAAATCAACCATGGAATCACCAAACAAACTTGAGAACTAGGTAGAGAATACTAAGACCTTGAACTCTGTAGTGTAACTTGTATATTGAAGATCAAAGGATCATGGTGCTAGGGATTTGTTGTGTGTCATTTTCATTGATGAAGAAAGAAAGGAGAATGAGTTTTCTAAGTCATGTGTGATCATTTATATAGGCTAGGATGAGGAGGTTAGGAAAGTGTTAGGGAAGTGCCTAAACTTGGTGACCAAGTTGTAAATAAGTATGATCTAATGGCTAAAGTCATGAGATGAAGCCACAAGTGTGAATCCCCCCCCCCTAAATGGCGGTTCAAGATGGATAAAGGTGACTAGATGATGACTCTTGGTGCTATCTTGCTTAGTTTGTGTATTTAGACTCCGTAAAATGCTAACCGTAAGTTGTTAAGTCACGAAACGTAAAACCGGGTATCCTAAAAATATGAAACTTATAAATATGCTAGAACTTATCAATATACTCCATAATAAAATATAAAATGAGTGGTAGGTTCTATCGGGTGCTAAAACCCTGCTAAAAACTGGAAACACGGGTCTAAAATGCGTAATTCGCGTAAAACGCTGAACTGGAAAACGTAAAATTTCAAAACTTTTAGAATTGTCCTAAAATGAGAGAAAATCATATTTCTATTATTTATAGTGTTTTATGGACATATCGGGATGTTGGAATGACGTTTAAACCTAAAAGTAAATATCGGACACGGCTTTGTGATTTTTGCAGAAATAATCCGACGAGTGTCAAATTCTCGGATTATCATTAAAATAGTTTAACTTACGAGAATTTGAAATAAAAATTTCGGGAGTGAAGAGTGAAAGTGAATAGTAAAAAGTGAATAGTAATCTGAAAATGCGAGTTGTTACAGTCTCTACCCCTTAAGGAGAACTTCGTCCCGAAGTTCAGTTGATGTTAACTACTTACGGTGTGTCTAAAAGAATTCGGGATTTCAGGATCTCTAAAATAGTGGTGTTTACTCTGATTCGTCTAAGGTTCTGGTTAAGGAGTTGTATCGGATGTAAATAAGCCCACTTATTTATAACTCTTTACTTACATAAAGAAGCGTCCAAATTTATGTAAGTAAGGGATCATAAACTCATGGTTCGGTGATTTACAATTTCTTTATTTAAATGAAGAGGCGTCCCAATCCATTTAAATAAAGAGATTCTAAATCATCCTACTTAAGAATTTCCGACACAAAATCCGCCTTCTGAGGCCGATAGTAAGATAATCAAGTCATCAAATCCCTAAAGCTAAGCAATAATATTATTTAACTCAAATCTTGTGTCTCATCAAACAAGAACTGTCACAAAATCAAGTTAAATAATTAGTTATTACTGAGCTCCATGTTTTAATGACTCGGCTAATCTCTGGGGCTCCTTATAATACTAAAGTCATATCATCTAACAGCATGGAACTAAACCAACAACTACCAAAAAGCGTATGCGTATAAAGTGTGTGTAAGGCAAATGAAGAGGAGAGTATTAACGTATATAGCAGTTATAGTCTAGGCACTAAATGCAACCTAGTTCTCTATAACCAAGGCTCTGGTACCAATCTGTAACACCCCCAAAATACCGCGGCGGAAGACTGTGTCATTGGGGTGCTACTTCGTAATACAAAGTACAAGTTATAGAAAACGAACTCTAAATGAGACGTTTTGAAAAGTTACCATTCGATTAATGAATTCAAATTTACAAACAAGAGATTCCAAAGTATGATACATAAATGTATACAAAATGTTTTGAATGGTAAATGATAAAAGCGTAAGACTTCAGAATATGCAGCTTGACTCTAAGTTCCACGCACTAGCTATCGCATTACTAACCTGAGATAAACATGCTAAAGTGTCAACACAATGGTTGGTGAGTTCATAGAGTTTGTCTTAAAACAGTTGAAAAGCCTTAAAGAATATTCGCACAGCAAAGGCATCGTGAATCCACTCAGTTGCAAGTCCCGCCATAAGAGACTTGTAACCTGTGTGTTCACAACCCACTGCTAAATATATAGTATGAATAAGACATGTATAAGTTCATCAAAACAATTAAGCAATTAGTCGTGAGTCTACATTTCATCTCCGAAGACCTCACTTGGGTATGCTGCTCACAAGGAAGGTAACAGCATTGGTTCTACTTCATCTCCGAAACCCAATGCGTGTGTTATCCAAGGAGACTTACAAGTACTGGGAGCCACTTCCCAAAGACAACTGGGAGCCACTTCCCAAAGATAACTGGGAGCCACTTCCCAAAGATAACTAGTAGTCACTAAATAGAATAACGCAATTAAGTATAACACAGTCATGTATGTATGCAATCAAGTGTAACACAGTCAAGTATAAACAATCAAGTATAAATGTTTTGAGTATTTGTACAAGTAAGCAAGTAGTTGAGCATGTATCCCCCCCAAAGAGTTAAAACAAGTATGAAAAGAGTAGGGGCTATGACTCACCTTAAGCTTATGTAATGAGAAATGAAAGTGGTAGTCGAATCGCGAAAGTCTCTAAGAGCAGCCTATAATAGAACGTTGCGACTTAGGTTTGGAGTAACGTCTAAGAATACGAAGAATTGCCTATATATGTCTTGCATAATGTTCATGATGTAGTACTTAGTATATAGTGTAAGTCTTTAAATATAAGTGGTTTATGAAACGTGTATAGGGTGTATATCTCTTACTTCCGTTCGGGCCGACATAATTCAGAAGTCATGGAGTAAACGTTCGAGGAGCCAGGACACTTTAATTCGTAAATCCACAACTCATCTCGACGGCTTACTTAATGAACTCCTCACATGAGGCTCCCTACTATTGTAGTATTTGATAACATATATATAAGTTTTTGATCTTTAAAAGTTATATGGTCTTTAGCCATGGCTTTGCCGTGACCTTGGTCATTGTTACCATGGTCTTGAGACTCAACCTTGGCTTTAGCCATGGTTGTGGTCTTGGCTTTAGGTCATTAGACCTCTTGGTCTCATCTAATTATAACCATTATATAGTTACTTTGGTCTAAAAATGGGCTGTTAAGAATTTGAAGAAAATTATCACTCAGAAAGCGTTTTCAGGACTCGAGCTTCTTTAATCCTGAACGAAAACGTCGTTCCGGACAACTTTCGTGTTTTAACTTTTTGATGAATCAGAACAGAAGGGTGACTTTCAAAATGGCAGAATGCAAACAGTAGGGTATTGGCAGTTTCGGCGTTTTGGTTTCGCTAACTTCTTATGGCTGTATCTTTTGACTCGTGTACTCGTTTTGGGTGATTCAAATTGCTATGTTTTCCTTTTGAAGTCCTTTATAACAGTAAGTAAGTGTCAAATATCATAGTTATACTATTTTGGTCGTGGTTCTCCATAAAAGTCACTAGTTTACTTGTTTAAATAACATAAGTTAACATATATATACCAAAACTTGTTTTACTAGTTTTTATACATCATGAGCATAATACAAAGACCATATATAGCATGAAAGAAACATAATAAGTATGAAAATGATATGGAGCAAGAAAGTGTATAAGGGTTTCTTACAACTTTTGGCTTTCGCTTAAGAAAGGAAGTCAAGTATGAACTAGGACACTAAACCTGTGCTTACAAACCCTTTACCACAACTCTTGTAACCCTTGCTAGCCTTGATCTAACCCTTGTAAAAATCATTTAACTTCAGCCCTAGTAACCTTGTGTAGCTCCTAAATCAACCATGGAATCACCAAACAAACTTGAGAACTAGGTAGAGAATACTAAGACCTTGAACTCTGTAGTGTAACTTGTATATTGAAGATCAAAGGATCATGGTGCTAGGGATTTGTTGTGTGTCGTTTTTATTGATGAAGAAAGAAAGGAGAATGAATTTTCTAAGTCATGTGTGATCGTTTATATAGGCTAGGATGAGGAGGTTAGGAAAGTGTTAGGAAAGTGCCTAAACTTGGTGACCAAGTTGTAAATAAGTATGATCTAATGGCTAAAGTCATGAGATGAAGCCACAAGTGTGAATCCCCCCCTAAATGGCGGTTCAAGATGGATAAGGGTGACTAGATGATGACTCTTGGTGCTATCTTGCTTAGTTTGTGTATTTAGACTCCGTAAAATGCTAACCGTAAGTTGTTAAGTCACGAAACGTAAAATCGGGTATCCTAAAAATATGAAACTTATAAATATGCTAGAACTTATCAGTATACTCCATAATAAAATATAAAATGAGTGGTAGGTTCTATCGGGTGCTAAAACCCTACTAAAAACTGGAAACACGGGTCTAAAACGCGTAATTCGCGTAAAACGCTGAACTGGAAAACGTAAAATTCCAAAACTTTTAGAATTGTCCTAAAATGAGAGAAAATCATATTTCTATTGTTTATAGTGTTTTATGGACATATCGGGATGCTGGAATGACGTTTAAACCTAAAAGTAAATCTCGGACACGGCTTTGTGATTTTTGCAGAAATGATCTGACGAGTGTCAAATTCTCAGATTATCATTAAAATAGTTTAACTTACGAGAATATGAAATAAAAATTTCGGGAGTGAATAGTGAAAGTGAATAGTAATTGTGAATAGTAAAAATGAATAGTAATCTGAAAATGCGAGTTGTTACATTACAAGGACGAGCTAGTGATGACAATGGAGAGCTAGGAGAGTAGCTAGGGGGCTGCTATGGCGGTTTGGAGAGTATGTGGTGGTGGGGAGGCCGTGGAGTCGGTTTAAAGGAAGGAGGTGACAAGTAGCTTACACACCTCCTTGCTTGGGTGCTTGGAGGTGCTTGTAAGCTGCTTGATGGGTTTAAGGGTGATTAGGGGTAGTTTAGTGGTGGATTATGGTGGATGAGTGGTGGATTAGGGTGGATTAGGGGTGGATTAGTGGTGGATTAGTTTAGTAGGTGGTGGAGGTGTGTGGTAGGTTGCTTGGTAGTGTTAAGAAGGTGTATAAGCTGCTTGAGGAGTGGTGGTTGAGAGCTTGCTTGCTAATGTTTAGGTTTTACTATGTTTTAGCTAAGTTTAGACCTAGTTTCTATTTATTATGTGTTTAAGGTTTTACCTAAGGGTTAGTGCCTAAATTAAGTTCCTAAGTGTGCCTAATAACTAATCCTAAGACCTAAAGGGTTTATACTAAGTGTGGGTAACCTATGGGGGAGTTTTAGGAAGGTTTGACCTAATTTTTTAACCTAAATGACCTAAGTGGGTTTAGTGAGAGACTAGGGTTTATCCTATGGTTTTGTGCCTAAGTTAGTGTCCTAAGGGTATCTAATAACTATTCCTAAGTTCCTAAAGGCTTATACTAAGTGATAGTGACCTAAGGGGAAGTTTTGGGTGGGTTTAGACCTAATTCTAGTTATCTATGACCTAGTTATGGTTTAGGGCTTAGGGGGTTTATATCTAAGTTCTAAGGGTTCTATTCTATAACCTACTAGTCCTAATATATCCTAATATACCTAAAGATACTCTTACTTAAGCCTTGAACACATTATTACTAGTTTAACTAAGCATATAGGTTCAGATAAGCACATAATCCTACTTAAGTTTTAGTTTAGGGTTTATTAGTGTTTTATGTTATGTTTATTGTTTTATATTGGTGTATTACTTATTATGGTGTTGTTATGAGTTTATGCTTGACATACCTGGGGTTTACAGGATGTGAGTGTTGAGTTATTTGGCTTGTGTTGATACGTGAGCAGGTCTAGTGAGTCATGCAAGTAATAATGTATATAAAAAGCAAAAAATTACCTGTGAAATACCTACTATAGGTATTTGTAATGGGAATGATAGTAATGGGTGTTTGTGGGTTCTTATACTGATGAGGCGAAAAATGAACCACTTTTAGGGGGTCATTTAAGCCCGGAATTGAATTTATTTGATCAAATATTGCCCTAAATCGTTCCTTTTGTGATTTTAGGTACTTTGGGAGTGAAATCTGAAAAAGGAAGCAATTCGGACGTTTTTGGAGCATAAAAGTGAAGAAAACGCTAAAGTCTTAATTTTCCTTGCTGGGAACAGTAGGTGACGGCGTCAAGAGCAACATCCTGACGGCGTCAAGAGTAAATTCCATGACGACCCAGTACAGATTTGACGGCGTCACGAAGTAGGGCGTCAAGAGTAAAATTCATGACGGCCTGGAAATGCATAACACATGACGGCATCAAAAGTAGATCAAGGCAGTCCGAGAATTATTTTGGCGGCGAGGTGACGGCGTCACAAGCTTTGTCTTGACGCCGTCAGACCCTATTTCCTATATATAGTTTTCTAATTTTCACATTAAAAGAAGAGAAGTTTTGGAGAAACCCTAAGTACGAACTTGGTGCGAATTTTACAGGTTTTTCAAGGGTTCTAAACCCTTGATACCTTTCATGTGTAATTGAGATAAGTATTCTTTTAATTCAATCAATATGTCTATGTGTTGGTTGTCTATATCTTGTTCTTGTCTTAATTCCATCATGCTAGGCTAGATCTATCTTGTGTTTGCTTAGATCTAATGAAACCTAAGATGTTAATTATGTGTTGATTACTTGTTTATAATTGTATTGGATGAATGAATTTGATGTTAGGCTTAAGAAAACTGGCAGACTTCCAAATGGTGACATGCTTGAACGTCTTAGGAAACATAAACTGATGTGCACTAGGTTTTTATTGGTTGTATTTAATGCATGAGCCACTGTTTATAATCCCTATGGTTGTGCTGGGCATGGTATAGGAGGAGATAAGAGCTCATAGGATTGGGGAGTTAAGTGCGCCACCCCATGAATGGTATTAAGGAATACAATCCGTCATCCATGCAACTATAACAAGTAATTAACGTGTAAAAGATGTCTAGGGAGTAGTGAAATCTAAGTAAACACATTTTCTCCACTTATTGCTCACAACCTTAGTATAATTTAGTTTATTTTCTTTTTTAGTATTTTATTTTGATTGCATCTTTAGTATTGGGTTAGTTGATTAGCAACTAATTCCGCCCAAATCCTTCAAACCCGAGATTTTTACTTGCTTTCTAAAAAAATATAAAAATACAAAAAAGACTCATCCTTCACCTTTAGAACTAGTATTTAGGTTTTCTAATCCTAGCGACACTATTCCTAACTGAACGATCAATCCCCCGGTACTTGTCACTATACTATACTACAACGATCAGGTACACTGCCTGGTGGGGGTTGTAAGCTTCTCAAGATCCCTTGAGAGGTAAAGCCTGGTGCGATTCCCACGTATCAAGTTTTTGGCACCGTTGCCGGGGAATAGTTATTGTCTAGGTTAGAATCTCTTTTTATTAGGTCTACTTGCTAGATTCCTTTCTAGTAAGATTTTATTTTTATTTTTAGGTTTCTTTAGTCTATCTTATTTTCTTTGTGTCCTTTGTTCATAAACTAATTCGATGGATAACAATAACATTGATCGTTTGATTCCTGTTATTCGTGTTTTTCGTCGTAGGATTTTCCAAATGCCAGCCCCACTCCCTCTAGTGGAGAATGAGAACCCACCTAACCTCTCACCCAACCACCACTTTGACAATAATTCTGAGCTAGAAGAGTCTGATCATGATGATGACCGTAGGGCTAGTCCTTTTTACTATTCAGACTCCGATGAGGATCTTGATGATGGTGATGTGATTAATGAGGATAGAATGGAAGAGGAAATAAACCCTCTTAGGTATGTCGACCCTAGAACTAGGATTGAGTGTGATAGTTCATTTAACATGCAATTTCCTTGTAAGATCGGATTTAAGAGCTTTAACGCCTATCTTAACTCATCTCTTCCAATGAACGTAATCTCGCGTAATGAATACAATCAAATCATGGTAGATGAGTTAGAATACAAAGGAGAAAACATTATTGCTAGGGCAATACCATTGCATGTGTTTGTTGGAAGCTTGGTTTATCTTGTTGAGTTCATGGTTATGGAGAATCTAGGAGAGTTTATTGATAATAAGTTGACCCAAGTTGTGTTTGGAAAACCTTTCAAACAGTTGACCAACCTTGATGAAAAACTGATAGAAGGGTTAATTACATTCTCAGATGGGGAAGAAGATTTTGTCTATCAAATGCCCCGCACACACCCTAGGTTCAAGGATTTTTCCATGGAAAAGTGTAGTAGATATCCGCCCATAGAGATGCTAAGTGAGAATGATAAGAGAAAAGGACTTAAGTATACTCATGAAAAGAATAAAAGATACTACCGCGGATGCTTAGAATTAGGAGATGATTATAAGAAAGATGAGGCGACTATTAGATGACTCACACTTGGTTATGTGAGCATAAGCGATACACGTTAACCCATGACCTTGAGTCTAGCTACAAGACTCGTAAATAAAGAAAAGCGCTTCTTGGGAGGCAACCCATGCTTTGTGTGATTTTATTTTTGTTTGTTTGTTATTTGCTTCCGTATGCATGCTTTATTTTTATTGTTGGTAGATCATGTTTCTAAACTAAATAGTGGAAATACTTTACTTTGTTGTTTTGGCTTAGTCTTAACTCCACCTAGAAGTAATTTTGCAAAAGATAAGTGTAAGGGGAAACCCCAAATATGTTTTTAAGAAACAAACCGATCATGATTCTCCACAATATTAAATGAACATGTATATTCGTATTTGTTAGAGTTAAATGCTTGTATCGAGTCATAATGATATTTTGCAGGATTTTCCAGGAAGTAGGACGAAGTTTTTCCAGAAATTTTCTGGAAACTTAACATAAGAATTTCTGCAGGTCACTTCTGACGGCGTCACGAGTTAACTCTTTACGGCGTCACGTGTAAAAAATCTGGAAATTTTACCAGTTTTGTTTTTCTAACGGAGTCTTATGGTTTTTGTGAATTATTAAGTTTTATAATCTCCAGGAAATCTGCAAACTTCATTCCACAAGCATTATATCTTATCTTGTTTTCTAGGATTTAGTAACTTATATAGGATGCCGCCGATTTTATGCGAGGTTGTTTTGTCTATTTTTCAGGATTTACAGGTTATGTATGACAAGAAGATGATTTATATTCTGGAAGGGAAGCTTTGATTGTTCATTTTCTTGGAGGAAGATCTAACCTGGCCACCTTATTATCCATACCGAGCGAATCAGGAGAGTATTTGATTTCATTCTTTTTACTTTTTCACTTTTACATTCTTTACTTGAACATTGGGGACAATGTTCATCTTAAGTGTAAGGGGAGGGTAAAAAGATGATACCTTACATGTACACTTTCGCTTGAGTTTGTTTTGTCTAATGGTAGATGTGTAATAAAACTATGAGAAATACTTGTTAGTGCAATTTTAACGCCAAATTTAAATTTTTTTACAACATTTAGGAGTGAAACTTTAGCCATAACAAGCATCTCATGGATAGGAGATTGTATGACTAGCACATAACCGTATATTCAGAAAAATTTTCCACCCAAATATGTGAGGTTCGCCTTTAGATTTGATAAGAAAAGCATTTACTATTAGTGCTTATGAGTGTACCGGTAGCATTTAGATTCTAGAACTTGCGTTAGTGATGCATCCCGAGACCGCTAGTGAGACTACATTCGTGTAGTAGGATTTACTACATGATAAGAGGCATTAGGATCACCCTTGTGTTAAACCCGTATCATAATTACTTGACCATTTAAGTCATATTACTTGGCTAGTTAAGTCAACTAATTTTTCCCACACCCTTAGCGTTGTACTCATTTTTAGTACACGAAACCCCTAGTACACCCCTCCGAGCCTATCTTTTCATTTCTAACTTTAAGCATCTTACTTAAAGGAAGAATTTGTTACACCCCACTTAAATGTACAACCAAATCGCCTTAGCCTTCCGTGTATGCGTTCATTTTTAGTGCATTATTGTTATTTGTTAAACCCTAAGTTAACTATCTAATTGATTACATGGTTGCTAAGTCGAGTCATATCCTTGTACATATTGTTTTGGGACGATTGAGACTCATAGGTAAGTACTTATTTTATGGAGTAATGGGGAAGAACATCATATTATTATTAGTTTAATGTAAAGTATGTAAAGATTCAAGTGTAAGGGGAATGTTCATTCCCTATGATGTATTATTTTGGATGGTAGGGTAAGAGTGTATGCAAAAAAAAAAAAAAAAAAAAAAAAAAAAAAATAAAAAAATTGAAAAAATCAAAAAAAAAAAAAAAAAAAAATAGAAAAAGGAAAAAGAGAAAAAACATACGGACTACCATCCTGTTTCATTCTATGTTTATTTTATGTTTTTGTTATTTTTCATTTATTAGCTTAAGTCGAGTCTAGTCTTGGCTTAGCAACGCCATATTGTACATGTAATTAACCAAGATTGTTAACTCGCCACCAGTAAAACTTCCTTTATCCAACAAAACCGTGTATTTCATATCCCTACACCTAATGTTACAACCCTTTAAAAGACCTCTTTCATAGTTTATCCTAGGTGCTTACGCCATGTGGTGGAGGTTTGATCCTTTCCCAAACCTATGGTAATCTATTTTGCTATGACAGGTAGTGAGAGATATCTTCCGTTTCCATATTGTAATTTATACTTTATTACACCCGAGAGATGTGAGTATCTAAACACTATTTGTGAGGTGCTAGTGTATGGCCTCCGTGCTTGTCTTTGGTCTTTAGTGGAACGATTATTTGTTGTAATTACTTTTATATTAGTGTTAAATGACCCCTAACTTGTCTTTTGAGTAGAATAAAAGCGCATTTGCTTGAGGACAAGCAAATCTCAAGTGTAAGGGTATATGATGAGGCGAAAAATGAACCACTTTTAGGGGGTCATTTAAGCCCGGAATTGAATTTATTTGATCAAATATTGCCCTAAATCGTTCCTTTTGTGATTTTAGGTACTTTGGGAGTGAAATCTGAAAAAGGAAGCAATTCGGACGTTTTTGGAGCATAAAAGTGAAGAAAACGCTAAAGTCTTAATTTTCCTTGCTGGGAACAGTAGGTGACGGCGTCAAGAGCAACATCCTGACGGCGTCAAGAGTAAATTCCATGACGACCCAGTACAGATTTGACGGCGTCACGAAGTAGGGCGTCAAGAGTAAAATTCATGACGGCCTGGAAATGCATAACACATGACGGCGTCAAAAGTAGATCAAGGCAGTCCGAGAATTATTTTGGCGGCGAGGTGACGGCGTCACAAGCTTTGTCTTGACGCCGTCAGACCCTATTTCCTATATATAGTTTTCTAATTTTCACATTAAAAGAAGAGAAGTTTTGGAGAAACCCTAAGTACGAACTTGGTGCGAATTTTACAGGTTTTTCAAGGGTTCTAAACCCTTGATACCTCTCATGTGTAATTGAGATAAGTATTCTTTTAATTCAATCAGTAAGTCTATTTGTTGGTTGTCTATATCTTGTTCTTGTCTTAATTCCATCATGCTAGGCTAGATGTATCCTGTGTTTGCTTAGATCTAATGAAACCTAGATGTTAATTATGTGTTGATTACTTGTTTATAATTGTATTGGATGAATGAATTTGATGTTAGGCTTAAGAAAACTGGCAGACTTCCAAATGGTGACATGCTTGAACGTCTTAGGAAACATAAACTGATGTGCACTAGGTTTTTATTGGTTGTATTTAATGCATGAGCCACTGTTTATAATCCCTATGGTTGTGTTGGGCATGGTATAGGAGGAGATAAGAGCTCATAGGATTGGGGAGTTAAGTGCGCCACCCCATGAATGGTATTAAGGAATACAATCCGTCATCCATGCAACTATAACAAGTAATTAACGTGTAAAAGATGTCTAGGGAGTAGTGAAATCTAAGTAAACACATTTTCTCCACTTATTGCTCACAACCTTAGTATAATTTAGTTTATTTTCATTTTTAGTATTTTATTTTGATTGCATCTTTAGTATAGGGTTAGTTGATTAGCAACTAATTCCGTCCAAATCCTTCAAACCCGAGATTTTTACTTGCTTTCTAAAAAAATATAAAAATACAAAAAGACTCATCCTTCACCTTTAGAACTAGTATTTAGGTTTTCTAATCCTAGCGACACTATTCCTAGCTGAACGATCAATCCCCCGGTACTTGTCACTATACTATACTACAACGATCAGGTACACTGCCTGGTGGGGGTTGTAAGCTTCTCAAGATCCCTTGAAAGGTAAAGCCTGGTGCGATTCCCACGTATCATATACAATGATAACAAAAATTTGAAACAGAAAATCGAACAACATCATAATTCAAAATAATTAACCATCACAAACATTAAGGGGATACTGATGTGGTAATTAGATAACTGCATAATAGGAAAACTAATCATCATGAAATATATTCAAAATAATAAACCAATACGCAAACCTAATTTCGTATAGATGCCGGAGTTTAATTGGCATAGCAATTCGCCGGATATAGCCTAAATAAAACAACCGAAACATGATAACGCATGATGAAATCGTTGTTTTTTTATTTTTGTGATATGGATTTACTTGATTTGAAATCGTGAAAAAAGGCAAGATCCAAAGTTGTTATGGTGTGTTTTTAGGGAAGTGTTAACAGGTATTGAATATGGGTGAATGGGTCAAAGGTTTTGTGCCAGCGTGTTTGCCAACGTGGCTTTTCTCTCTCCGCCAGCTAATTTCTTACTGCCATGTCATCAATTAGAAACAGGCTATTATATAGGTTGGGATTGTCGTTGCAATCAATTTAAGTCATTATAATTAAAGTAACCAAGTAAATGAGTCTCTTCTATTATCTTGAAGAGTTACGTATATACAAAGTAGAATTGTAGGATCGATACTTTTGTTGATTATGTGGATTGGGAGGTCTTGGATTATGGAAGAAGATGAAAACTAGAGAGGGGAAGTTTCTAGTGAGAGAAACACCTAATGAGGTGTGTGTATTGAATGAAACAACCAACCCTTCCCATGTGTGGAGAGGGTTTATATACACTTACATTATACGCCCTCCTACGGGCTGTGGATCAGGTGTACAGTGGGTAAAGTCCCATCCGTCCTCCACGGTGTGACTATAACTATTCTAATATATACAAAGCTACGAGCTATGCTAAGTATGTAAATACATTGGGTGACCGAACCTTTTTCTTAATCCTAACAATCTCCCCCTAAGGGGGTCACCCCAGAAAAAATAAATTGAATCTTAGCATTCTATACATAGATCTTTTAGCTTTAGCTTGTATCCGTTGATTCTTCAAGTGTTGTCTTTGTACGGCAAGTAGTGATCTTTGAGTATAAGTTCCTTTGACTTGTGTGATCTTTGAGCTTTCATTGAGATCATCAGCCACCGTAAATCTCCAAATCATCCTTTGTGGAATTGCCTCCATGTTAAGTAGTGACCATCGGACCGTCATGCTCACACCTTTCTGGATCATGAAACTTTGCATCAGAGTTGCGGAAGCATTGTTGTTGATATTTCACTTTTCATGATGTCTTTAATTGTGAGTGTGGGGTGTAAGCATGAGGTTATGAATTGACGTCTCATTTGCCATCAGCTGCAACCGTCGGGTGTTCCTGCAAACAACAGTTAGCAATAACACACGAAAGTGTCTTTGTTCACCTTCGTTGAATAGGGTTGCAAGAACCACGGTTCCCCGTTAATCAGTATAAATACTGCCTGTGATCAGGTAGAATTCCGAAAAACTTCCTTGACAGGGTTTCGCAGCTCTACTAGCCGTTCTCAAACCGGAGCGTCTCAAAGTAGACAACACGGAGTGAGTGAACCGGTGAATTAATGATTCACCGACTAATGAGCAAATTGATTTTGAAAAACAATCGTGCATTGCTAGAGAAAGAGTTTTTGCAATACAATGAGAGTTTTATGATAAAAATCAATTTTATGTCAAATACTTTTGTTTGAACATTATGCGCAGTCAATGTGCTCGAAAGAAAGTAGTGGAGCACATCGAAGGGTTTTCCCAAAAGTATCCGTCAATTCATTTCCTGGAACAAGTTTGATTCAAAAACGAATCGCCCCGTCGTTGCTTTCCAGTTGTCACTAGTTTGATCCATGAAGGATCTCACATGTCACCTACCAAGAGCTTGATTGATGTTCACTCTAGCAGGATTTCCATCTTCATCGTTAATAATTGCATATCACTCAGATGTTCTGGCAATACCGCAAGGATAATGCGTAGGACTCTAAATATATTATCTTACTTTCCACATTGTATGAAACAGTAAGCATATTGTAAATGTGTCATAATGAGATTTATGGATGATCTCTTTGGCTCTAGACTCAATAGTGCGTTTTGATCCACTCCTGGATACTGGGGAGGCGTCTCCTGTTTAGGTATCAACATAGCTCACAATGAGCAGTCGATACATAGCATAGGGTTCCCCGTGAGAATGAAACAAGCTCTTTTAAGAGAACTTGAGTGGTTGGGAAGTTTAGTGCAGTGCGTCACTGGGTCCATGACGTCTTGTCTTCAATACCTATGTTACCTTAGTAACCACCAGTAGCTTATGAATTGAACCCGGTTTCTACCCTAAGGTTGAATATATGGAGGGCTATTTCTTTTCACCCTTTCTCATTTCATTTCTTTTTCATTCTTCAACCCCTTCAGTGCTAACCGAGACTTCATCACTAGAACCTTGTTGGGTTTGTTCCAGTCCTAGCTCTATCTCAGTTGGCACTCTTCCCTTTCTCACTTTTCTCTTTTTTTAATCATTCCTAAGGACTTCTAATCTATCTAGTGGATTGTCCCTGGGAAGATCCTTCCGGTTCAGGTGGATCATGGGAACTCATACCTAACCTTAACCATCCTTATAACTCCGTGCATTAAAGTAAATGGCCGGTCTTTGGTATTTTTCCATAAACGCCTTTTGCTCCCCCTTAATATGTGCATCGGTATTATGAAAGGGTTTAGCACATATGAGGGAGCCTATTATTGAGTCCAAAAGATCACATTTAATTATCAGATTTCATATTTAAATCACATTCTCTCCCCTGATCAAAAATTTCAAACCTTTTGAGATTTTGGATCTCAATTGATTTAAATAAGTTAGAAAATGTTTTTGGGAGAAAATATGGTCAGGTTAAACTTTGTCTGATAATAGGAACATTTTTGAGCTCCCCCTTAATTTATGAGGGGGACGATTATGTGTCAAAACTGATGAGTTTATAAATGATTTTGAGTTCAACGAGAAACTCATGAAAAATTCATGCATTGACACATAACAACAAATGTTTATTCACTACTTATGATGTACAAAGAAAAACATTTGATGATCTAAAATAAAATTTGAAATCACTCTCCCCCTCAATCTATGACCATTTGTACATTTAAAATTTTGTGAAAAATTAAACCTTTTTGTCATAGATTGAGTGGCAAATTTTATAAGAAACTTAAGTCCAATTGATTTTCAAATATTGTTTTAAACCACCATTTTATATACAAAATATTTTTCTGAAGAATCATAGATGGAAAAATATTTGTTTTGGTAAAAGAAGACTTCTCTTCTTAAACAAGAAATAATGCACTGAAACGTACATTAAATCGAAGAAACACGGATATAAAGTAATCCGTGCCCGGGTGAACATCACCCAGTGAGAGGAACAGCCGTCTTTTTGGCGGCATGCTTTCCCCATTTTGAAGACCGGGTTGCTATCATAAGTAATAGCAAGCCATAATTTTAAGTCCGGGTTACAGTCTGAAATGACTGCAAGCCATATTTAAAGAAAATTTTGAGAACCGACATGTTCTAGAAAAAAACATTATTTGGAAAAAAATAGAAAAACACTCTCGCTTAAGCATATGTATGTTTTCGTGTCATTATTGAATGACATTTAAAGAAACGTACATAATATTGATTACACGAGAGACATGTCGCGAGAAGAATATTTTTGGAATTTTTATGTTTTTCCGATTTTTATGGATTTTGTTGGTTTTATAATTTTCTATTTTCTTTTTGGTTTTTAAAATATGTACAAAGGATATTATGCAGTTTAAGAGGATGTTGACATGAATACCGAAAAGAGGATATCGGTCTGCACGTAGTAGAAGTCAGTAGTCTACATCTCTTAAACTTACACCACCAAAGCGTTCCAGGCTCCTGAATAGTCGTTAGAACTTGAGCCTTCTCAATGTGAAGCTTTGATAGCTCAGCAACGGATCATCTCACACTTGAATAGTACTTCTCATTTTTTTCCCCGCTGAAGGCTGAAGTAATGCGTACCAAAAAGTATCCAGAGACCACTTCCCCCCAAGTAGTTGAAATGATGCAATCAGTCTCATTATATGAGGCTCAGAAACCCAAAGTACACACACAATCATTTGTGTACGTCTTTTGTCTTCAGAAACTATTTCTTACATCACTTCCCCCACGTAGTTGGAATAATACACCAAAAGAACGAGTTAAAACACTGATCTTCTCTGCGGTTATGACATTTGTCTTCCCAGAATAACTTCAATTCAGTAGAAGTGTAAAGCTCATCACGTGTACTCGTTGTGCATTCCGATGTATGTCTCCTTCCCCCTTGCTGGGTTTTATACCTCAAAATCAGCAACACATTTTACGCCCATATACTTGAAATCTTGTGAATAGAACAAAATAAGCTCAAATGTATCCTGTGAGAATCAACTTGCTGAAGAGCAATGTGAGCACATCTAATTAGGGATTAACTCAGACATTTCACTCTCCCCTAATTAGTGCTCTCCTCCAAACTGACAACCTTTCTGATGAATGCCTTGAATATGAAGAAGTCTTTCGATAATTAGTTGCATATCGTCTTTAGTCTTCTAACACGTAGCAGAGATTGTAGAACAGACTGTAGACTCGACCTTCTTCAATGTTTTCCATTTGGGGAATAGGATATCAACATCTCTATCTCACTAAATGCATTCCAGTTATATTACATATACCAAATCAGCCCACATGTACCAAATACAAGAAGAAACGATAACACCAAAGTAACAGGTTGAGGCACTGATCATCTCTGTGGATATCAACTCCGGAATAACTGATTAAGCTCGATCATGTGAACCTGTTGTGCGTCCCTGATGTACACATTTCTCTCTCCCCTGATGGTTGTGATTAATTAGCCCGTGACGTGCACATGAAGTGATACTACCAAAGTAACAAGTTAAACCACTGATCATCTCTGCGGTTATCAATCCCGAAATAAGTGATTAAGCCCGATCACGTGAACTTGTTGTGCGTCCTTGGTGTACACATTCCTCTCCCCTGATGGTTGCGATTAATCGGAATCATCATAATGATGTGTACATGAAGCATTAACTGGAAGCCCTTTATCTATAACTGGAAGCCCTTTAACAATAATAATATTAGCCCGTGAGAAGATGTCGATAAACCTCACGACTCCTGAGCTGAAGTATTCAGGAGTCATGAGATGATGACTAATTGAGTTTGCTCCCCCTCAATTAGGTCATCATATGTAAAGAGCCTTTTCAAGAACTTGTGAAGTTTCTGAATCGGCTCCCCCTCAAACTAACCATCCCCTTTTATAGATTCAACACTTTTATGTCATGATCACGTTTGAAGGTCTTGATATTAACCATCTTCTTCTTTATCTGAATCAATCAATCAACTGGAGTACTAAATGATAACACCAAGTTCGAATCCCCGCAATGACTATAGAACTTGATTGCTCAATTACAGTATATATATATAAGTATCGATGAAATCCGCGAGAAATACGGATTTACCGAGTCGTTCTCCCAACGAAAGTTGAATGGAACTTCGAATTATCGAATTGTGAATCGTGTAGTGAAAAGTGAATAGTGAAAAGTGATGGTGAAATTCAAATATTGAAAAGAAATAGTGAATTATGCAGAAAGTACAAGCAAAGTATGCACAAGTTTCTAAAATTAGAAAACGGAAATGCAATTGCGAAATTTAAATGTAACGTACGAAATAAAACGTAACTTTAATTCTAAAAATGATCCTACAAATGTGAAATAATTTTCTAAAAATCTTAAACTATTTAAAAGAATTTTTAGAAAAAGAAAAATATTTTTTTGGCTTTTTATTTATTTTCTATGATTTATTTTCTATTTTTGGAATTGAAAAGTAATTAAAAATAAAGGAAAATGTAAAAATAAATGGGAAAAATATAAAATCTATTCTGAAAAATCTAGAATATTATAAAAGAATTTTCTAAAATATTTTTATATTTTTTTAAGGCTTTTTCTGAATTTTTGTTGATTTTTGTTTATTGAAAAATATATAAAAATGATTATTAATGAAGGAAAATTAGGAAAAATAGTAAATCAACTTGGAAAAATCTGAAAAATTCACAGAAAATCTAAAATAATATGAAAAGCTTGCAGAAAATTTTTGAAAAGAAAATGATAAGCAGAAGTGCTTATTAGGACAGAAACAGCTTATGGCAAGTGCTTATAAGCACTTGCCACAAAACTAAACCAAATTGATAACACAGAAGTAATATGCTACACTAAGCTCAAATTAACTCATAAATGAACAGAGATCACACAGAAGCAAGAGAAATCAAGCAATAAGCATTCTAACAAAAGCTAATTTATAAGCAGATACTACTCGTAATAAGCCAGGAACAAAGAACTGAATGAAATAGCTAAATATCAACTAATGCAACTCAGAAATGTCAAATAAGCAATAGATCAAACTCAAATAAGCACTAGCAGCCTAAAGTACCAAACAGAAAACAGGTCCAAACCACTAACTAGCAGTGCCAAAAAGTTGTTCCAAATAAGCTCTAAGATACAATTTAAAGGGGGGGAAAGTTGCTCTATACTACTGAGATGCAAAGAAACCAATAAGCTCTATCATAAACATCCAATAGCTACTCTAAAATGAACCTAGATCAGCAGTCTATAGAGTGCAAGAAGCTGAAACAAATGAAACAATAGACTAATTTAATGTCTAGCTAATTTGACTAATTCCAATTTTGATCAATCTAATCTACCCCTAAATATTGTTTTTAAACTAATATGAAACTATTTTAAGCTATTATAAACTAATGTGCAGCTACTATAACAATGTTACTAATTAACTTCTATTATATCTAATTGTCTATGAGAATTGAATTATAATTGACTTTTTATGAAATTACCTACTGATTTTAATGATTTACTAACCTATTTATATCTAAGTTGAACTATTTAAACCATTTATATCCTACACAAGTAACTAAATCACAGCAAACCTCATCTAGCCAAACACTCTTATTCCTATCAAATTACACTATACCTTACTGATCTAGTGCAATTAACTACAAAATAATGACCACTTCAATGATCTAACCACAAACAGAGATAAATGGAACAATTAACTACCACTAATAACTACTCAAACACAGATTTATCAAATCCACTAATATATCAAAATGAACAATTAAAACTCAGCTATAACCAAAACTAATATGCAAATGATCAAACAAGCTCAGATTTACAATGACAACTACAATGTCCTCAATAAAAATCAATGAAACAGAAACTGCAATTATTACTCTAGAATCAATAGATGCAATAGAACAGTACTCAAATTAGAAATTTACCAAAGTTAATCTCCCTCAGCTAGAACAGAGGGAGCTCACTGAGCTTGCCTGTCTTTAGACAGGCCAAGTGCATCCCAAACTTACTTTGGACTGCCACAATCACCACAGTACACCACATATCTTCTCCCAGTTGACTAATGTTGACCAAATGAGAAATGAACAAGGATTGTTATGGACTAAAACAACAAATTCTCCAAAGCTAGAAAGCTAATGATAAGCTATATATAAGCTACTGAAAAACTAAACTGAAAGCTGAATCAAAATAGAAACTATTTTTGTGTTTTCTTAATTCTGATTTTCAATAAAATTTTGAATGAAATAAAACTTGAACTTAAAAGTAAGATAGACTGATATGAAATAGTTGATAACAAAGATATAAAAGCTGATTAAAAATAGTAACAACAATAAGATGAAAAGATTAACGAGAAACTGATTTCATTGAAAATTGAAACATTACAACTAATCTAATCTATTACAGTCAAAAGAAAATTGGGCAGAGTTTCTACACTATACTCCACCACCTAAACAAGCTACACTAAGCATCTATTTATAGCATACAATAGAAAGATCTAGAGAGGGGGTAGTCACGGATTGCCACCTTGGCAATCCGTGTGGTGTGTTTCTTCAATGCAAATCTGAGCCCTCCGATTATTTCCCAATGATTGCCATCCAATATCAACCCTTTGATTAGATTTCATGACGCGTTCCTCCCAATAGTGAGCTGACATCTGTCCCTTTTGTGCTTGTTTGAGTCTGACAATATCTGACAAGGCTGACACCCTTCTAGAAAGCATACAATTTGACTATTAAGCCCTTAATTGTGGTTAATTTTGAGGGTTGGGTAATTAGGGTTCTTAGTTACTGTTTGTTTCTGGGAAAAGGGGTGAAATGGGGAGCGGGTAAATGGGGTGTTATTAAATTGGTTGACCCTTTTGACTTTGACCCTGGTTGACCGTGGTTAGGAGATGGGCTCGGGTTTTTTTATTTGTGGATTGGGCTTGGGAATTTAGGGAATGGTTGGGCTTTGATATTAGTATTTGGATTTGTAGTTTGGACCAGCTTTGTATTATTAACAAATAGGGACCAAATGTGTATAATCTGAAATTGCAAGGGCTAAATTTGCACTTTCTCAAAAATATCTCAAGGGACTTATATTGTAAATATCTGATTTTCCAAGGACCATAGATGTCATACGCTGAGAATTATCTTCCAGGGACTAAAATTGCCAAAGTATGAAATTTGGAAGACCAATTCTGACAAACTCATGAATCTTCATTCAGAGATCAAAACTGATAAATCACATATCTATGAGGACTTCTAAGTCTCTGAATTGAATTTCATTGACTGAACTGCACACGTTCTACTCTCGTGCTCGTTTTTGCTTGTTTCCGATTGTCTTTCGTCTTTTAACGAGATATCCGTACCTGCACGTTCACAAACATAAAAACACACATTCTTTGGCTTTTGTTAGCATATTTAGTCTATTTGGGTTGGTTTTTGGCTATGAAAAGGTATGTGAATTAACACATACCAAAATCTCCAGACTAAGGTATTGTCGTGTCCTCACGCAATGTGATCAATTCACGCTTTTGGGATAAATAATTTCATAACTGTTGATATAAATAAATGACTAAAAACGTTATTCATATCTTTCGATATCTCTATGTTTTGATAATCACAAAACGAAAACTCATCAAACCAAAGATTATGACATAAACAAGTATTTAGTAGTAAATACTCATCTTTACCATTAAATCACTTAAGGTATGAATAAACAAAGTGTCTAATGTATTACAAGATCAAAGGAACATTTTTTGTTAATCACTAGATAGTTATAAAATGTTACAAAACATTTTATATCTTTTGTAAAACATTTTTGGAATTAAAAGAATATGTTTTATTCATTACAAATTTGTGAATTCAAATTTTCAACCAAAAATGGCGATCTAATCCAGAAAAATTCCCCTCACAAAAGGACAAGAAAATCCAACGTTCAGGAGGGCGGCCCCCTTAATCATTAAGGGGACCGCCCCCTAGTTAAGGGGACCGGCACGCTCCAGAACAGTATTTTCTGGCCCTATAAATGTTGGATCATTCCACATATTTTTCTCACCTTTTTGCACTAAAAACTTTCTGATCTAAACATCCCTCTCCATCCTCTAAAAATCCTTTGATCTTATATACTTTGATCTTTGTTTCAAAGTGATTCAAGCCTCAACACTCAAGTGCAAAGAGAAGAATACTTCTATTAGAAGTATTACAACTTAGTATCATCTTGCTATCTAAGTTGTTTGTTTGTTTCATCTTATTGATCTTTCATATTTTGGTGAATAAGGTGTATGTATTAGTTTGCTAGATTTAGTTGTAGAATCTAGAATTGTTGTAAGTGCGAAGTGGAGTTTGAAGTGAAGAAGTAGTATTGGATAGTAGTGAAGATAGGATAGAGTGGTAATAGTGACTAGTAGTGAAGAAATTGAAGCTTCCAAGTGGAGAAGACTTGAAGACATTAGTAGACTAAAGTTGTGAAGACTCTAGTGACTTGAAGGTGCAAAGATATTATTGGTTTGAAGTTGTGAAGACATTGGTGCTTTGAAGTTGTGAAGTAGCAAGACATTGAAGTCGTGAAGTATTTTGTGAAGGCGTGAAGATACTCGTGGTGTGAAGACGTATTGAAGAAGTAAAAGGTGTGAAGAAGTTGTGGTGTGTTATTTGGTGTGAGATTGGTTCTAGCTACGATTAGAACTCGACATCTTGCTTTGTATCGTTAATTGGTGTAAGCATTTGGTGTGTACGGTTTTCTCCGCCATAAGGGAGGTTATTGACTTAGTGAAGAAAGCTCTCGAGTTCGGTGCTCGGGGAGTGGAGTAGGGCAAGGAAGGTGTCCTTGTAGCCGAACCACTATAAATCCTTTGTCTCTCGGTTTGATCTTTCCAACTCTCATTCTTTACTCATTTACTTACTTGCTTCTCGTACATTATTATTATTGTGTGTTGTGCATATATTGGTTTCACATAAAGATCAAACTAGGTTCCATTCAAAACATTAATTATACATTAGTAAATTAAAAGTATATACAATCATTAAAACTCATATACATATATAATTACAAACTTATAATCAAGTGTGATATATGAAATTATAATTTCTATTCAACACTTTAAATAAGTAGTATCTATGTGACATATGTGAATTAATTTGTATCTATACTTTAGCTTCAAAGGTTTTTACAAATTATTGTCAATTCTTTGAAAGTGAACTTTTATTAAACGAAAAAGAAGCAAAACTGTTCAACCCTCCCTTCTAGTTTTCCACAATTGGTATCAAGAGCCAGGTTTAGCAAGATTTTTAAAATAGACTGTATTTTAATACTTGTAACGATCCATGGAATTTGAAAAATATTTAGAAGGGGAATTTACACAATGTTGATCCTAGTTGAGCTTAAACGATCTGATATAGAAGTTAACTTGATTAAACACTTAAGCTAATATGCGGAATGTAAAAGCTTAACTTAAGAAGAATAATGATTCTCTTTCAACACTTCAATATTATTAATACGAGCACTCAACAATGCTAGGGTTTTACAACCTTGAAGTGAATAATAATACGTACATAAACTAACCCTAGGATCCTCCTTTTATACACTAAGGAATCCTACTAGGTTTACAATACCTTTCTCTACACGATAAGTATATTCTAGATAAATATAATATTTATACAATCTATTCTATATTTATCTAAACCGTATACATCCTTATCCCATCAGCAGTAGATTTTGTCAGCAGCATTTAACCTCAGCAGCACTTTGACATTAGCAGCAGAATCATTACCATTAGCAGCAGTTTCGTTCATAGCAGCAGTTTCACTCAGCAGCAGTTTCAGACCCAACAATCCTCCCCTAAACTTATTATTTATTTCTAAATAATTAAGTTTCTTCTAAGCACAGTTAATCACTAGGAGGATGCTTCCAAACACTTCAACTCTTTAGAATTCAGTTGATCAAATATCTTCTTATACTTTGACAGCAAATTGAATGCTTGATCATCAGAATCATAGTCTTTCTGCAACTTAAGTGATTTATCACCATTAACCATCTGATTGACAATATTCCAGTATCTTACCACTGGGTAATCCATTTCAGCTAGCATATACAAAGTCATTGGTCCAATTTCTAGCACATGAACTCCAGAATCTTGAAAGAGTCTCCATTTTCTTACTTTATATTCTACTATCTCTGTCCATTCAGAATCATCCAATGAAGGTTCAAACATAAGTTTAAGAGCTCTCCACATAACATTATCAGTCATAGTTATGACATGATCAATTTTCTCTATCTCATACTTTTTACCATCAAACTTCTCAGCTCCAAACTTTGCCTTGTATAACTTCCATAAGTCTTCAACATCCTCTCTATCAAAGTAGTGTAGCATCTGTTGAAATCTAAGAAACCTGTGAGTCTTACCATCAGATCTCTGGACATCATGAAATGCTCCAATGTTAGCATCATATCCTGTAGTTACTTTGATAATAGGATATTTGACACCAATTGGTTTAGCATCAACCACTTCAGGATCTTCCATCTTGCCAACCATAGTGTAAACCTTCAATTGTTCTTTTAGATGCTCAGGAGGAATATGATCACAATCACTTTTGAACTCACCTCCTTCAGGCTTAGAACTGCTTCCTTCCCCAATCTTTCTCTTCTTCTTTGCAAATGACTTGTGAGTAACACCTTTTCTTTTACCACCTTGCACAGAAGAAATAGTATTTGCTGCATCTTGAATATGCTCTGCTTCAGCTACTTTTTCAGGTACCAACTTCTTGTTCATCTGAGCAATTTGTTCCAAATCCTCAGCACATCCCATAGCATAAAAAGTATCTGTTCTCCTCTTAGCTTGTTGATATAAGTCAAAAACTTCTTTGTCAGAATAAGGTTTCAACTGTACCAATGTCTATCCAGCCATATTCTTTAGATACCTTTCATATTCTTTTCTTTGTTGTTTAACAGTTGGACCTTTAAATATCTTTATCTTTCTTCTAGCAGTATCATTTTCTTTTCTCTTCTTTGTAGTAAACTCACTGTACCAAGATTGCACATTAAAAGTTGGAACTTCATTTTCTTCAATCTTGATCAGCTTATTGAGTTCAATATCAGCAACTATTCTCATCTTTTCATTTATCCATTCATCATACCTCTTTAATCCTTCAGCCTCTTTCTCAGCTAACTGTTGATCTTCCATATCAATCAACTCTTGTGTTCTAAGTGCAGCAACTGTATCATGTTCAACTTGTAATGCCTTAGGCCAAGAATCAAAAGGTACATCAGTGAAATCAATCCCCTTATACATAATCCTTGATTTTTCAACTTGCTTGCCCTTGCCTTTATCAGTAGAATATGAAGAAATAACCTTCTTTTGTTGAGCAGCAGGTTCTTTGATAACAATCACTTTTTCAGGTTTTCTAGGTGCTGATGATTTGATTGTTGTTGTAATTTGTTGTGGTAGTGAAGGAGTTGATAATGGAGTAGTCTTCTTGCTCAACAATACCATAGCTTCAGCAGCAACATTGTCACCAGACCCAGTAGCAGAGTCTTGTGCATCAGCAGATCCACTAGTAGCAGAGTTAGTAATTTCCTTAGCAGTAGATTCTTGAGCAGCAGAATCTTGAGCAGCAGAGTCAAGACTTTTGTTTTTCACCAAATCTCCCAACTTCATCAATGTTTCACCCATCAACCCTGTTGCCTTCACTAATAGCTCAGGCTCCAAAGTTGTAAGTTGTTCTACCACCTTCTCTTGTGTAGCAATCACCTCTTCCATAACAACCTCATTCCCTGATTTATCAGCAACCACAAAATCTCCAGCATCCTGAGGACTTTCAACATCCATATCACCAATCACTGGAACCTCCCCTGAAACCATTCCATCATTCATACCCAGAGTACCACCCATCTTTTCCAAATTTTCCTCCCCTGAACCCATTGCCTCTTCATTCCTCCCCTGTTTGGAAGCATCCTCTTCCAAGTGAGTAAAGACATCAGGAGAACTAACAATCTGAGAAGTGCCCACTTTCTTCAATCTTTTCAAAGAGGTTGAAGATCTTGATTTCTGAAAGTTCTTAATCTGTTTTTGCAATTTGATGATAGTCTTGTCCTGATCAGCAACAACAGATGAAAGAGTAAGAACTTTGTCCTCCAATGTAGTACATTTCAACCCCAAGTTGGTACAAGTAACCGTCAATTCCTGAATAAGTTTCATAATAGTCTCATCACTTCGACCTGTGTTACCTGGTCCGAGAGGTGAATCATGGACATTGTCAGCATGTACAAGAGTTTCCGTCAATTCATTGGTCACTGGTCTATCCTCATCACTTCGACCTGTATTACCTGGTCCGAGAGGGGAATCGTGGGACATAAACTCAGCATCAAACCTAGTTTGATCATCTGAACCCCCTGTATTTTCCATTTGGCTAGGGTTACCATCCTGAGAATTTGATTCAGAAGAATCATCATCTCTAGATGTTGCCTTGGTTTGGGTCTTAATGATGTTATCACTATCCTGCTCTGCTGCTAAGCTAGAATCAGTAGTGACAGCCCTTGCCAACATGTCCTCTTCATCACCTAGGACAGCCTCATCTGGTACAGCCCAACACTATCCTGAGGTAGATCAGTGTTCTTTTTAGTGTTCCTACGGGTATAGAGTATTTTAGGTTGTGTAGCAGATGCACTAAAATTGGGTGTGTGATGGGAGTCAGTGGGATTTCCTGATCCTTCACCCTGATTGTTTTGCACAAGTTGCACCATATAAGGTGTAAGATTTGTATTTGTGCCTGAAAAACCTTTTCCATGTTTAACCAAGAAAGTAAAGGTTTTAGAAACCAATTTTGGAGCATCATATGTAGCAACATGACCTCTAAACTTTGTAAATTGATTTTGAACAAAGAGTTGTATAAACCTTGGATAAAGCAAATATGAACCAGACTCTTTGATACTTTGAAACATCCCTTCCAAAATCATTTTTGAAAAATTGAATGGTTTACCTTTGCTTAGACAGACCATTGCAGAAGCAATAGTAGTACTAAACTCATGCCATCCAGAAGTTTTAGGACTCAAACAATGAAGAAGAAGATGTATCAAAAACTTGTATTGAGGACAGAGGAGAGATTTTTGAAATTTTAAATTTGTATGATTCCCCTCATATCCTAAATCTTTTAACCCAGCAAAAATAGCAGAATTGGCCAGGAAAGTGGTCTCTGTTTCATCATCTAAGAAAAGGGTTTCTCTTATTAATGATTCAGATACACGAACCTTTTGCCCATCTACTAAGGCACTAACATGTTTTTCCCCATTCATAGTTTTGATTTTAGCGGTAAGCCAAAACTGTTTGATGTGGGAAGCAAATATAGTAGGATTCACAGTGAGTGCATACCTAAGAGAAGTAGCATTCAAAAATTTTACCATGTCTGTGAAATCTTCATTAACTGATTCAGCATCCAAAACGACCACACTGTTGTGTTGCTTTGCCCAGGTACGAACGCAATCCATGAGTTAGGGTTTAGAGAAATTGGGAATTTTTGACTTTGAGAGAGATGGAGTGTTAGGGTTTGTGATAACTTCAATTTGAAACATGAGAAAACCAATTAGGAAGATCAATTAGGTTTTAAACTGATTGAAGAAGTTACACATCCCACCCTCACACTTTCAACCGTAGCAGCACAATAACACTAGCAGCAGAGTTATATAACTAGCAGCAGAGTGAAATAATCCAGCAGCAGAGTTGACTAAATACACTTGGTCAAAAAGTCAAGAATCCTCAGCAATTAATGTGATGATATTCCGTAATCCCTATAAAAACGGACTAAATCTTTTCCCTAATTTATCACAATCAAACCCTAATCGCAATCAAAACGCCAATCAACCAAATCAAAACTTCAATTAACCCAAATCAAATCAAATAATCATGAAATCAACACCCGAAATCATCAATATCTCTTCCGATTCATCATCTGAAGATGAAACCCCTTTGAAACATATGTGCCTCCCTTTCGTCCTCCTCATAATGGTTGTAGAACCAAGGAGCAAGCGAAGAAGAGAAAGCATGATCTCCCTGTCTTTAAAGATCTCCTCAGTTTGAATCAAACCCCAAGCACTTCTAGGGGTAAAGCTGTGATGTCCCCAAAATCTCCATCTACTTCAGAGTCATCAGAAGACACAGCTTGGATCCCTGTCAGGCAACCATCTCCAAGAGAGCTTGTTTCCCCATTCATCTACACTTCATCAAATGAGGATGAGCCTCCAAATAAACCACCTTCCACTCCTGAGAGGCCACAGTCATCAAGGCCACGACCAAAGAAGTCCACCAAGGCAAAGAAGACAAGGAAGACAAACTCTCCTCTTCCTAAGGAGAGAAAAATTGTTCTTGGCCTTCCATGCCCTAGGAAGTAGTGCTTGTAGGCTTTAATTTCATCTTAGATTGTTGCACTCTTTTGTGGTTTCAGAAGTAGTCTTTGTAATTTCTCTTTTTAATGTATGAACTTCTGAGCTTGATGAATGATGAATGACAGATGTTCTTCTTTTGTTGTTATAATATTGTTAGTGCAAATTATCATTTAGACGTATTCCTGCACAATATTAGACTAAACACCACAAAACAAACAAACATATGCACTAGCAGTAGAGTTAGAAATAGCAGCATAGTACATTCCATCACAAACAGATGCTTTAAGAGAAGCAGCAGAGTAACAAGCAGCACAATTCCTTTACAAACTTGTACAAAACAAAGAGATAAGGTTTTCAAAGATTTATCATACCAATATTTGCAATTAAAAATTGAAACCTCCCCACATCAAAGTGTTTAGTGAGAAGATCAGCAACATTGTTATCAGTATGAACTTTAACAATTTGGATCAACTTCTTTTCATAGCAATCCCTGATAAAATGATGTCTTATCTCAATATGTTTTGTTTTAGAATGAAAAACAGGATTTTTAATTATGCAAAGTGTGCTGTTGTTATCAATATGAATTTTGGTATTCATGAAATTGTACCCATAATCCAATAATTGATTCTGCATCCATAGAACTTGTCCACAACAACTTGAAGCAGCCACATACTCAGCTTCAGTTGTAGAATTAGCCACCACTGTTTGCTTCTTGCATTGCCATGACACCAATCTGCTTCCTAGAAATTGACAACCCCCTGTTGTAGATTTTCTATCCAAAGAAGCTCCAGCATAGTCACTATCTGAATAGGAGACCAAATCAAATGGTGAATCCTTAGGATACCAAAGGCCCAATTTTGGTTGATGCCTCAGATATCTAAAAATTCTCTTCACTGCATTGAGATGTGATTCCTTGGGCCACACTTGAAATCTTGCACAGGCACACACAACAAACATGATATCAGGCCTTGATGCTGTAAGATACATCAATGAGCCAATCATAGACCTGTACAAGTGTATATCCACTTCCTTTCCATATTCATCCTTCAGCAATGGTTTATTGGTTTCCATGGTAGTCTTGGCAGGTTTAGCATCTTCAAAACCAAATTTCTTCAAAATATCATTGACATACTTATCCTGGCTGATAAATATACCATTTTATTTCTGTGTAACTTGCAGACCTAAGAAGAAGGTGAGTTCTCCCATTGAACTCATAGCAAACTTGTCCTTCATAAGCTTCTCAAAACTAACACACATAGCTTTGTTTGTAGACCCAAAGATGATGTCATCAACATAGATTTGAACCAGCAAAATATCATCCTTTTGTCTTTTGAGAAACAAAGTTTTATCAATCTTTCCTCTACTAAACCCAGATTCTAGCAAATATGTTGACAAAGTGTCATACCAAGCTCTAGGAGCTTGATGTAGGCCATACATTGCTCTATTTACCTTGTAAACTTTGTCAGGATGATCAGGGTCTTCAAAGCCTGGTGGTTGAGACACATAAACCTCTTCTGTAATGGTCCCATACAGAAAAGCACTTTTCACATCCATTTGATACACTACAAAATCTTTGTATGAAGCATAAGCCAAGAATATTCTAATTGCTTCTATTCTTGCCACTGGAGCAAATACCTCATCATAATCAAGGCCTTCTTGTTGTGTGTATCCCTGTGCTACTAACCTTGCCTTATTCCTTATGGCAATTCCTCTCTCATCTCTTTTGCATCTGAAAACCCATTTTGTGCCAATCACTCTTTTTCCATTTGGCAGTTCAACCAAAGTCCAAACTTCTTGCAGCTTAAATTGTAGAAGCTCATCTTGCATTGCTTCCACCCAACTTGCTTCTTGTAAGGCTTTGTAAGTGTTTTTGGGTTCAATTTGAGAAAGAAAACATGCAAACAGGCAATTTTGAAGATCTTTATGACTATTTCTTTGATGCAGAGATCTGGCATAGAAACTTTGATGTTGAAGATCTTTCAGTGTTTTAGTCATCTGCCTAGTTTGAATAGATGATTGTGGATCACTTAAAATTTGATCTTTGGGATGATCCTTGTGTACTCTTGTGGTAGTTGTAGGACTAACAGGAATATTGAGTTCCAAATTAGTAAAATCTGCAGCAGCTCCAAATAACTGACCATCAAGTGCATCATCATCTGTGTCATAATAAAGATTCTCAAGAGGAGGCATATTTGGATCATCAGGATAGATAGAATCAGCAATAGTTCTACCCTGAGAGTCCAAATTAGGAAACATTGAAGTAGCACTAGAGTTAGTAGGCTTGGAAGCAGAATGTGGTGGAGCAGTAGTTGTATCTTTTGGCCTAGCAGTAGAGTCTTCTGAGTCAGCAGTAGAGTCTTCTGGCTGTGTAGGAGAGACATCAGCAACTACCTTGGGAACTTCATTAGTTTCTTTTTCTGCTTCAATAGGTATTTCAATGCCTTCTTCAACTTCCTTGTGTTTCTCTTGAGGAACATCATCTTTTGTAGGGCTTAGATCAGTCTGAAAGGGTAGTAAAGTAGGACCAACCTTTAGTTTCTCAACCAAAACAAATTCTTCTTGTGGTTGGTTAGTGTCAATACTGGCAATAACTGGTACATAATTCATTGTCTTGGTAAGCATATCAACATTAAACAACCATTCTGGTCCTCTCCCTTCAAGATTAGATGTATTCTCTGAAAACTTGATATGCAAATTTTCCTCTACATGTTTGGTTCTCTTATTGTATACCCTGAAAGCTTTACTAATCACAGATTAGCCAACCAAATTTCCTTCATCAGCTTTTTCATCAAATTTGCCTACCTGATCCTTAGTGTTCAAAATTGTAACAGGACATCCAAATGGTTTGAGAAAATCAATCAGTGGCTTCTTTCCATGAAATAACTCATATGGAGTCTTATTATGAGGCTTGACTACCTTACTTCTGTTCTGCACAAAGCATGCAGTGTTCACAGCTTCAGCCCAAAAAGGAATAGGTAGTTTTGAATCAGATAACATTGTTCTTGCAGCCTCAATAAGTGTCCTGTTTCTTCTTTCTGCAACACCATTCTGTTGTAGAGTTCTTGCTACACTATACTGTCTAAGAATTCCTTTCCCCACACAGAATTGATTCATCACACTTTTCTTGAACTCAGTACCATTGTCACATCTGATTATCTTCACCTTGTGATTGTACAGGTTTTCAACTCTTGTGATAAATGCCTTGAGTATTTCTGGAGTTTCATCTTTAGTGGCTAGAAAGAATACCCAAGTAAACCTGCTAAAGTCATCAGTGACAACAAGACAATATGACTTCTTGTTCAAACTTTTGACAAATACAGACCCAAATAAGTCCATGTGCAGTAGATGTAATGGCTCAGTATTTGTGTTCACAGTTTTGGACTTGAATGAAACTCTGTGTTGTTTACCCTTTTGACAGGCAACACAAGTTTCACAATTCTCAAAAGTCTTAGTAGGCATTCCTCTGACCAGATTTCCTTTTACCAATTTGTTCATGGTCTTGTAGTTCAGATGTCCCAATCTCCTATGCCATAATTTGGACTCATCAATAGTGGCCTTTGCAATTAGACAAGTCAAAGCCCTCTTAGGAACAATGTTCTTAATATGGTCACTGTATATATTCTCATTTCTAGGGACCTTCAAAAGCACAGATTTGTCATCTGGCAACTGATAGTCAGGAGAAAGGATCATACACTCAGTGTCTGTAAAAAGAACAAAGTTCTTTTTGTCACACATTTGTGAGACACTAAAGAGGTTAAACTTAAGTCCTTTCACAAGAAACACCTTCTCAAAGTCCAAATTTCCAGTTTTAAGAGTTCCTCTTCCAACAATCTTTCCACCTTTTGGATCATTCCCAAAAGCAACATAACCACCATCAAAAGCCTCAAAGTCTTCAAGTTGAGACTCATCTCCTATCATGTGTCCAGAACATCCACTGTCAACAATAACCATATCCTTAAGCTCATCCAGTAGATTGACCTGCACATGAAAAGTAGAGACATTAGTTCCTCTTGACGACCCAAGCCATTACTGACTTGGATCTGCCCTGTGCATCAACATAATCAAATTTCTTTAAATCACTTGATGCACTACTATCCTTGGAAACAGAATTTGAACCAATAGTTTTTGGTTTCCAAGTCCAGCAAGCTGAGGCCTTAACAGCATAAAAGTGATTACCAACAACTGTATTTGTTAAAACTTTTGGCCCAGAAGTAGAAAGTTTTGTACTAGCAGCAGGTTGCTTACTAGCAGCAGAGTGCATACTAGCAGCAGAATGCTTACTAGTAGTAGAGCCAGTAGAAGAACCAGTTGTGGTTTTGAAAACACCATTTGATTTAGCAGCATAAATAGATCTAGTTGCACCAGATCTCAACAAAACAGCTCTTGGAACCATATTTCTATTAGGATGTGGGTGAGTTTGTTTAGTTACATATTTGTGATTCACCCTAGTGTATTGATTCCAAACAGGCTTTTGGTGTTCAGGACATCTAACAATCAAGTGGTCAAAGCTACCACACTTATAACAAGCCTTCTTTTGTAATTGAAACTGATTACCTAATCTGTGTGAAACTAGGTTGTTGAAGTTTCTCTGGTTACCCCTAGGCTTATTATGGAACCTTTCCATCTGTTCTCTAGGTACCTCATTGTACTCTACCATTTTCCTAGAGAAGTTATTTCCTAACACAGGTTTGACAAACTTAACCTGTTCAATTTTAGGTTTAAACTTTGTAGGAATTTCTTCCTTTTTCACACTTTGTTCTTGTTTAACCTGTTCCTCGTCACAATCACTATCCGAATACCAATCTTCTATAATAGGAGCTTCAGGAAATTTTCTAGCCTCAACCTTAGGTGTTTCATTTACACTTGTGCTACATTCACCTACAGGTTTTTCAATATTTAGCTCACTAATGAAGGATAGTTCTTTTCCTGGTGGAGCAAAAGCACTTTTGGCTGGAGGAACCACTTCATTATACCCAATTCCACTACCTTTTCTCATCAAGTTATTCTCAATAGATTTATGAACCAAATCAGAAGCATATTGTTGTTTTTGTACTCTTACTACATGTTTATCTTTTTCAGCAAGAGCTTCCTCTTTTTCTTTTTCTGCCTCTTCTAACTTATTTTTAAGAACTTCTACTTCACTGTTTTTCTTAAAAATTTCTATATCTCTGAGATTAAGTTGATCTACATATTCCTTCTCACACTCTTTGAGATATTCTAACCTTCTTTCAACATTTTGAATACCTACTTTGTAACCTAAGTTATCAAGTTTTAGGTGTTCAACTTCTCTATTTAAACTCTCATTCCTAGACTTAAGTTCTTCTATAGTGTCAGCACAAGATTTAAAAGAACACACAGATAAGTCTGAATCATTTGATACCTCAGAGTCAGAGCCTGATGATGAACCATAGGCCATAAGTGCAAAGTTCTGCACCTTGGGTTGAGCAACAGCTACCAAAGAGAAATTTGGTTCTTCTTCAGCCATATCACTCCAATCATAATCTCCCAGTCCATCACAAGATACCAGTGCAGTCTTTGATTCTTCAGTAACCTTCTTTGTAGCATCAGCATTCTTCTTTGGAGCTCTACACTCTCTGGCAAAATGTCCGTTCCTGTTGCAATTGTAGCACTCTATCTTTGATTTGTCAAAGCCTGGACTGTCCTTAGCTTTATACTTGACTTCTTTTCCAGTCTTCTTCAAAAACTTTCTTGCCCTCAAGGTTAACATAGCCATTTGCCATTTAAGATCAATTTCTTCAAGATCATCAGGATCAATATAATCCAAATCTTGATTAATGACATGTGACCTTATAGTTGTTGTGAGCTCAGCCAAGAATGCACACAAAGCAATATCACTGGTAGAAATCTTATCATTTGAACTAGCAGCAGATCCATCAGCAGCAGATACTCCATAAGCAGTAGAATGAGCAGCAGAGTGAGATTCTTGAGATCCTTTTCCTTTAGAGGATACAAAGGCAAGATTTTAAGTACCAGAAGATGTAGTAGAAGAGGTAGATAGTTCTGATTCATACACTCTTAAATTGTTGTAGAGACTCTCCAACTTCATAGTTTCAAAATCAGGATTATTCCTCCACACAACTGTGTGCATACTCCATTCAGGTGCAAGACTTCTTAGAAAGTTTAGGTTTACATCTTCTTGTGGAACCACATAACCAACAAGCTTTAGATGACTAACAAGTTGGTTTAGCCTGTTGTATGTGCCAATTAACTTCTCTCCACTTTCAGAAGTAAAATTCTCAAACTGATGCTTCAGCATGTTTTTCCTTGATTTCTTAGTAGCATCATTCCCTCCAAACCTGAATTCAACAGCATCCATCAATTCTTTTCCAGATTCACAGTCATCAAAGTCCATTTGGAATTCATTAGGTATTCCCATTAAGAGAATACTATGTGCTTTGATTTCCATCTTCCTAACTGTGTTGGCTTCAGCAGACTTAATTAGTATCTCCTTCCCATCAGCACTCTTCTCAGGTACAGAATCACCATTAACAATCACATTCCATATGTTGAAATCAATCATGCGAATGTACTGTCTGATCCTTCTCTTCCAAAGCTCATACTCAGAAGGATTCAGCATGGGCACCCTTGAAGCAGTCACCATATGAGTTTCATCACCCATCTTAGCAATAGATTTGGAACAGCAAACTTTTAAGAAACAAAATCTTCTTGATAATAACTTCTAGATCACAAGCTCTAATACCACTTGTTGATCCCAGTTGAGCTTAAACGATCTTATATAGAAGTTAACTTGATTAAACACTTAAGCTAATATGCGGAATGTAAAAGCTTAACTTAAGAAGAATAATGATTCTCTTTGAACACTTCAATATTATTAATATGAGCACTCAACAATGCTAGGGTTTTACAACCTTGAAGTGAATAATAATACGTACATAAACTAACCCTAGGATCCTCCTTTTATACACTAAGGAATCCTACTAGATTTACAATACCTTTCTCTACACGATAAGTATATTCTAGATAAATATAATATTTATACAATCTATTCTATATTTATCTAAACCGTATACATCCTTATCCCATCAGCAGTAGATTCTGTCAGCAGCACTTTGACATTAGCAGCAGAATCATTACCATTAGCAGTAGTTTCGTTCATAGCAGCAGTTTCAGACCCAACACACAACAACCACCATTATTTGAAAATGATCATTTTCTTGAATGGAAAAACAAATTTGAAAATTATGTGAAATCAATAGATCTTGATATTTGGCATATCATTTCAATTGGTGATCTTAAACCAACCAAAATAGATTTTGAAAATCAATATAATAATCTTCAAACCAAAATTGATAAAAACACTAAAGCCAAATTACTTATTTTTAAAACTCTACCAAGAGTTAAATATGAAAGATTATTTCGTTGTAAAACGGCAAATGATATTTGGAAATGTCTTTTAAAGTTTCACCAAGAGAAATGTAGAATCAAAGATGATAAACTTGATATTGCACAAGAAATAGTTAATCTAGAAAATTTAGTAAATAAATATTTAGTTGAAACAAACACATGTACTACTAGTTCAAATGTGATCATTGAAGGTATCTATAACGAAGAATACATGAGTCAAATCCGAAGAAAGAGCGTGAATAAATCATGGTGCAACAAGTGCAAAGATGACGATGACAATACGGCTTATGAGAATATTCAAACAAAAGCGAACACAAGTACTGATGGCAAGAACTACATGCTTCTAGATCCAAGCGAAACTACAAACAAAACATGGAGCAACATGGACAATGGAATTGATTACCGTATAGCATGTGAAGAATGTAGAACTACAAATAAGGTACAATCCAAAACCAAACATTTTTGCTATGATCAATTTATATTAGAATTTTCAAAAATGGAAAACAACTTCAAACATTTTTGCAACATTGACTCAAAAATTATTTTTAAAAATGAATCCTCAACATCCGCTGAAAACAACTTTGAAAAAGAAATAATTTTAGAAGATAAAACGTCTAGACTTGAAAGTAATATTGAAATTGATCTTGAATGTAAAAAATGTCAAGACTACAAACATAAAATTAAAATGGAAAATGAAAGAGCAAAAACATTGGCAAAATTCAAAAATAGTTCTAAATCTTTAAAATATCTTCTCAACATTCAAAAGTCATTTTATGATAAAACCGGCTTAGGATTTATCGTAAATAATCCTTCAACAAATGTATCAAAACAAATAAAATTTGTTAAACCTAGTGAATAAATTTAGAACTAATACTATTAACACTCATTATCTATTGCTCTAGTCAAGAAAGTCATTGTTTGTTAATTAAAACAAACCATTGGTGAATTCTTGTACTTATCGACGACATCCTCATCATGTGCATTCAAATGCAATGGATGTTCTCATCTAACCAACTAGGACCCATGAGAATCTGGGTACCAAGCTTTTTATCATGTTTAGCTAATTAACGAACGAAAAGTCTATTACGTGTTGATTTACTCATCTCGCTCTATTATCTTTGACGGCTATTGGTTTCTATCACATTATTTCACATTCTGCAATCGTTTCGCTTATGACGTTGTTGCGGGAATCTTCTTGTCTCGGCACTTTGTTCTTCGCTTTTGGAGTATTGTTATCATGGTGTGTCCGTTACTATTTCAAGATGAAGCCTCCAAATTACAATTTTTATTAACCTTCACGACTTGTGATGATTGATGTGATCAATTAAGCATCTCGGACCTGATTTGGAGGACCAATTCTGACAAACTCATGAATCTTCATTCAGAGATCAAAACTGATAAATCACAAATCTCTGAGGACTTCTAAGTCTCTGAATTGAATTTCATTGACTGAACTGCACACGTTCTACTCTCGTGCTCGTTTTTGCTTGTTTCCGATTGTCTTTCGTCTTTTAACGAGATATCCGTACCTGCACGTTCACAAACATAAAAACACACATTCTTTGGCTTTTGTTAGCATATTTAGTCTATTTGGGTTGGTTTTTGGCTATGAAAAGGTATGTGAATTAACACATACCAAAATCCCCATACTAAGGTATTGTCGTGTCCTCACGCAATGTGATCAATTCACGCTTTTGGGATAAATAATTTCATAACTGTTGATATAAATAAATGACTAAAAACGTTATTCATATCTTTCGATATCTCTATGTTTTGATAATCACAAAACGAAAACTCATCAAACCAAAGATTATGACATAAACAAGTATTTAGTAGTAAATACTCATCTTTACCATTAAATCACTTAAGGTATGAATAAACAAAGTGTCTAATGTATTACAAGATCAAAGGAACATTTTTTGTTAATCACTAGATAGTTATAAAATGTTACAAAACATTTTATATCTTTTGTAAAACATTTTTGGAATTAAAAAAATATGTTTTATTCATTACAAATTTGTGAATTCAAATTTTCAACCAAAAATGGCAAATCTAATCCAGAAAAATTCCCCTCACAAAAGGACAAGAAAATCCAACATTCAGGAGGGCGGCCCCCTTAATTATACAAGGCGGCCCCCTTAATCATTAAGGGGACCGCTCACTAATTAAGGGGACCGGCACGCTCCAGAACAGTATTTTCTGGCCCTATAAATATTGGATCATTCCACATATTTTTCTCACCTTTTTGCACTAAAAACTTTCTGATCTAAACATCCCTCTCCATCCTCTAAAAATCCTTTGATCTTATATACTTTGATCTTTGTTTCAAAGTGATTCAAGCCTCAACACTCAAGTGCAAAGAGAAGAATACTTCTATTAGAAGTATTACAACTTAGTATCATCTTGCTATCTAAGTTGTTTTTTTGTTTCATCTTGTTGATCTTTCATATTTTGGTGAATAAGGTGTATGTATTAGTTTGCTAGATTTAGTTGTAGAATCTAGAATTGTTGTAAGCGCGAAGTGGAGTTTGAAGTGAAGAAGTAGTATTGGATAGTAGTGAAGATAGGATAGAGTGGTAATAGTGACTAGTAGTGAAGAAATTGAAGCTTCCAAGTGGAGAAGACTTGAAGACATTAGTAGACTAAAGTTGTGAAGACTCTAGTGACTTGAAGGTGCAAAGATATTATGGGTTTGAAGTTGTGAAGACATTGGTGCTTTGAAGTTGTGAAGTAGCAAGACATTGAAGTCGTGAAGTATTTTGTGAAGGCATGAAGATACTCGTGGTGTGAAGACGTATTGAAGAAGTAAAAGGTGTGAAGAAGTTGTGGTGTGTTATTTGGTGTGAGATTGGTTCTAGCTACGATTAGAACTCGACATCTTGCTTTGTGTCGTTAATTGGTGTAAGCATTTGGTGTGTACGGTTTTCTCTGCCATAAGGGAGGTTATTGACTTAGTGAAGAAAACTCTCGAGTTCGGTGCTCGGGGAGTGGAGTAGGGCAAGGAAGGTGTCCTTGTAGCTGAACCACTATAAATCCTTTGTCTCTCGGTTTGATCTTTCCAACTCTCATTCTTTACTCATTTATTTACTTGCTTCTCGTACATTATTATTATTGTGTGTTGTGCATATATTGGTTTCACATAAAGATCAAACTAGGTTTCATTCAAAACATTAATTATACATTAGTAGATTAAAAGTATAATTACAAACTTATAATCAAGTGTGATATATGAAATTATAATTTCTATTCAACACTTTAAATAAGTAATATCTATGTGACATATGTGAATTAATTTGTATCTATACTTTAGCTTCAAAGGTTTTTACAAATTATTGTCAATTCTTTGAAAGTGAACTTTTATTAAACAAAAAAGACGCAAAACAATTCAACCCCCCCTTCTAGTTTTCCACAATAACTCTTCCTACCGACTTTGTAAAGTAGCAAGGAGGTTCGAAAGAAGTAATAAAATCATTTATTCCCGCAAACGCTCCGTTTTCCAAAAAATTTCTTTTATTCCACTTTCACTTCTATTTTTGGACTATTCATACTTCATACTTGTGACGGTTTTTTAAACTTTCATTATTTTTGAAATAATTTTTAGGGTCAATGAGTAGAAACACTTCTTATTAAAAAGTGACCATACGGATAAAAATCGTCATCCTTGATTTTTCACGAGCTCCCAAACTAAGCGTATAAACGAGATCACAACTTATCTACAAGTTAGATGCTAACACTACTCATAATAGTTACTTGTGGAAACTCCTTACTCCCATGTCCTAAGTTTTTGTATCTCAATATTTTATTTTTGTTGAGAAATGAATTGCTTCATACTTTCTCATTTCAATACTTTTTAGTCCGATAATGACACCTAAGTTTAAACGATAAGTAATTTTCTATTTTCTCTTAAGAATCACTGCAATAGAAATTCGGTCCACATCAAGGAATTTTTGGTACATACAATATCATAAATATAAGTTGCGGAGTACTACACGTGCACCTCATCTGTCCAATTCAGAATCATTCACATGCACCTCACGCGCCAACAACTTATTTACATACAAACTCTTATTCAACATAACTTTCAACTTTTCACTTTTTCATTTTTTTTTCATACTTTCTCATATTTTTCACTTTTTATTTCTTTACTTTTTCTCATAAGATCAATGGAAGCTTATCGGGTAGCTCCAAAACCACATACATAATCAACTTTTACTTTTGATTTTTTCACTTTTTGCTCTTATTTTTGATGTTCCTTGATATGTACCCAACTTCTAAAGCAAAGATTCTTTTAAGAAAATAAGAAACTAAATATTATTCAAACCTAAATACCACTAATTAACCTAGAACATCTATTTTATATCGGTGACATATTTTATGGGAGTAAAAAACCACAAGTACCTCTCATGAGCTCTAAAGAGAACCACTACTCCATGTTTAACATCAAACTTCTAAATAAACTCTATCCTTTCTCGCTCTTCGCAATTTAAGATCTCAAATAATGAAACCAGCGAATACTTAGCCGATAATCAGCCACGCATATATAAAGTCAAGTACGGGAACTTGCAGATTCTTAAGAAAGAATTTGCATTTTATAGCTCCTTGTGTACAAGACTAGCACAAGCTTATGTGATTATCATTGGTTAAGGGAACAAGCTAGGGCTCAACACGCCCGGTCAAGTCAAAATATTTATTCCTACTCTCGCCAGCAAGAAAGTCAACAAGGTGTCAAAACACTTATTCAAAACTTATTATATTTTTGCACAACTTTTTCAACTTTTTCTCATTTTTTTGTGCTTTTCCATGACTTTTTCATTCATTTTGTTTTTTAATTTTTGAAATTTTCAATTTTTTTTTATATTTTTGGTGGAAAAACGGAGTTGCAAGAGTACATGACATGGTGAAAAATGCAAGGTCAAATCGAATCGAATATTCACCCTCCCCCAGACTAGAATTGAACATTGTCCTAAATGTTTTGTGGGTTAAGGCAATCCTAACAAAATTCTAGGGCCGTTTATTAATTATGTCAAAGAAAACGTTAGTCGATAAGATTCACGGATATAGGATAAGCAACGAATGATGAAACTCGAGTGGAGAGAAAATAACGAGCACGAGAGTCATCATAAATCACGGACAATCCTAAACAAACATCACAAACAACCATGGAACACAAGAGTAGAAGAGGCACCCCCTCCTCACGTTATTTGTTAGAAATAAGAAAAATAAGAAGATGAAAATGGATAAGCATGGGTTGCCACCCACGAAGCGCTTGTTTTTGTTCACCGAGTCACATGAGCTTGACTCGATCCCTGGATTAATTCGTCCTTGGGGAGAGAAGATAGAACGGACAGCCGGCATGATAAACGGAGATGCCGGGGTCAAAGACGGTATCCTCACTCCCGGTGGAGTGGAAATGTGAAGAAATGATGGGATAAAGATAGAAAGGGTGAAACACTCGGATGGTAAAAGCATAAACATTATCAGAATCATAGGTAGGTTGGGTGGGTAAAATTTCAAGCACGGGATCATCAAGATCATAAGTCTCATCCACCACTCCAAGAATATCTTTATCCGTATCTGATTCGTAATCTACATCGGGTGGTTTCGCGGGTGGACGAGAAGAAGGTAAATCGGAAAGAATATTTCTTTGAACGTTGATGCGTGGGGTTTGCACCAGGCTTTACCTCTCGAGGGATCTCGAGAAGCTTACAACCCCCACCAGGCAGTGTACCTGATCGATGTAGTATAGTATAATGACAAGTACCGGGGGATTGATAGTTCAGCTAGGAATAGTGTCGCTAGGATTAGAAAACCTAAAGACTAGGTCTAGAGATGAGGGATAATTCTTTTTGTATTTTTATATTTTTTAGAAAGCAAATTAAAATCTCGGGTTTGAAGGATTTGGGCGGAATTAGTTGCTAGTCAACTAACCCAATACTAAAGATGCAATCAAAATAAAATACTAAAATGAAAATAAAACTATATTAAACTAAAGTTGTGAGCAATATGTGGGAGAAATGTGTTTACTTAGATTTCACTACTCCCTAGATATCTTTTACACGTTAATTACTTGTTATAGTTGCGTGGATGACGGATTGTATTCCTTAATACCATTCATGGGGTGGCGTACTTACTTCCCCAATCCTATGAGTGCCTACTTCACTCCTATGTCGAGCCTGCTAAGAAGCTCCTAACATGGGATCATTAGAATTTACTCATGCATTAAATACAACCAATAAAACCTAGTACACATCGGTTCATGTTTCCTAAGACGTTCAAGCATGTTACACAATGGAGATCTGCCAGTTTTCATAAGCCTAACATTGAAATCATTCATCCAATACAACCATAAACAAGTAATCAACACATAATTAACATCTAGGTTTCATTAGATCTAAGCAAACACAAGATAAATCTAGCCTAGCATGTTGAAATCAAGACAAGCACAAGATATAGACAACCAACACATAGACATATTGATTGAATTAAGAGAAGACTTATCTCAATAGCACATGAAAGGATTCAAGGGTTGAAAACCCTTGAAAAAGCTGTAAAATACGTACAAGGTTCGGCCCTAGGGTTTCTCCACACAAGTTCCTCTTTTATGAATGAAAAATAGAAAACTATATATAGATTTTAGAAGGTGACGGCGTCAAGAACAAATGTCTGACGCCGTCATCTCGCCGCCAAATAGTTCCTCGGACTGCCTAGATCTGGATCTGACGCCGTCATGTAGTCCCCTTTTACAGGCCGTCATGATTTTAACTCTTGACGCTCTAGTTGTGATGTCGTCAGGTTTGTACTGGGTCGTCACCAAATTAACTCTTGACGCCGTCATGCTTTTCCTCTTGACGCCGTCATACACTGTTCCCAGTAAGGAAAATTAAGTCTTTGGCGTTTTCTTCACTTTTATGCTCCAAAAACGTCCGAATTGCTTCCTTTTCCAGATTTCTCTCCCAAAGTACCTAAAATCACAAAAGGAACCATTTAGGGTAATATTTGATCAAATAAATTCACTTCCGGGCTTAAATGACCCCCTTAAAGTGGTTCATTTTTCGCCTCATCATATACCCTTACACTTGAGATTTGCTTGTCCTCAAGCAAATGCGCTTTTATTCTAATCAAAATACAAGTTAGGGGTCATTTAACACTAATATAAAAGTAATTACAACAAATAATTGTTCCACTAAAGACCAAAGACAAGCACGGAGGTCATACGCTAGCACCTCACAAATAGTGTTTAGATACTCACATCTCTTGGGTGTAATAAAGTATAAATTACAATATGGAAACGGAAGATATCTCTCACTACCTGTCATAGCAAAATAGATTACCATAGGCTTGGGAAAGGATCAAACCTCCACCCCATGGCGTAAGCACCTAGGATAAACTATCAAAGAGGTCTTTTAAAGGGTTGTAACGTTAGGTATAGGGATATGAAATACACGGTTTTGTTGGATATAGGCAGTCTTTACTGTGGCGAGTTAACAATCTTGGTTAATTACATGTACAATATGGCGTTGCTAAACCAAGACTAGACTCGAATTAAGCTAATAAATGAAAAATAACAAAAATATAAAATGAACATAGAATGAAAAGGGATGATAGTCCGTATGTTTTTTCTCTTTTTCTTTTTCTATTTTCTTTTTTTCTTTTTTCTTGATTTTTCGAATTTTTTTTTTTTTTTTTTTTTTTTTTTTTTTTTTTTTTTTTTTTGCATACACTCTTACCCTACCATCCAAAATAATACATCATAGGGAATAAAAATTCCCCTTACACTTGAATTTTTACATACTTTACAATAAACTAATCTAATGACTCGAATTAAGAAAATCAAAACACTTGGAGTACTTTTAAGATTAACATACATACGGGGGTAATAAATGATGTTCTTCCCCATTACTCCATAAAATAAGTACTTTACCCATGAGTCCCAATCATCCCAAAACAATATGTACAAGGATATGACTCAACTTAGCAACCATGTAATCAATTAGATAATTAACTTAGGGTTTAACAAATAACAATAATGCACTAAAGATGAGTGCATACACGGAAGGCTAAGGCGATTTGGGTGTACATTTAAGTGGGGTGTAACAAATTCTTCCTTTATGTAAGATGCTTAAAGTTAGAAATGAAAAGATAGGCTCGGAGGGGTGTACTAGGGGTTTCGTGTACTAAAAATGAGTACAACGCTAAGGTGTGGGAAAAATTAATTGACTTAACTAGCCAAGTAATATGACTTAAATGGTCAAATAATTATGATACGAGTTTAACACAAGGGTGATCCTAATGCCTCTTATCATGTAGTAAATCCTACTACACGAATGTAGTCTCACTAGCGGTCTCGGGATGCATCACTAACGCAAGTTCTAGAATCTAAATGCTACCGGTACACTCATAAGCACTAATAATAAATGCTTTTCCAATCAAATCTAAAGGCGAACCTCACATCTTTGGGTGGAAAATTTTTCTGAAGTACGGTTATGTGCTAGTCATACAATCTCCTATCCATGAGACGCTTGCTATGGCTAAAGTTTCACTCCTGAATGTTGTAAAAAAATTTAAATTTGGCGCTAAAATTACACTAACAAGTATTTCTCATAGTTTTATTACACATCTACTATTAAACAAACAACTCAAGCGAAAGTGTATTTGTAAGGTATCATCATTTTACCCTCCCCTTACACTTAGGATGAACATTGTCCCCAATGTTCAAGTAAAGAATGTAAAAGTGAAATAAGTAAAAAGAATGAAATCAAATACTTCCCTGATTCGCTCGGTATGGATAATAAGGTAGCCAGGTTAAATCTTCCTCCAAGAAAATGAACAATCAAAGCTTTCCTTCCAGAATAATAATCATCTTATTGTCATACATAACCTGTAAATCCTGAGAAAACAGACAAGGCAACCTGGCATAAAATCGGCGGCAATCTACATATGTTACTAAATCCTAGAAAACAAAGTAAGATATAATGCTTGTGGAATGATGTTTGCAGATTTCCTGGAGATTATAAAACTAATAATTCAACAAAAACTTTAAGATTCCGTTAGAAAAACAAAACTGGTAAAATTTCCAGATTTTTACACGTGACGCCGTCAAGAGTAAACTCATGACGCCGTCAGAAGTGACCTGCAGAAATTCTTATGTTAAGTTTCTGGAAAATTTCTGGAAAAACTTGGTTCTACTTCCTGGAAAATCCTGCAAAACTTCATTATGACTCGATACAAGCATTTGACTCTAACAAATACAAATATACATGTTCATTTAATATTGTGGACAATCATGATCGGTTTGTTTCTTAAAAACATATTTGGGGTTTCCCCTTACACTTATCTTTTGCAAAAATACCTTTTGGTGAAGTTAAGACTAGGCCAAACAACAAAGTAAAGTATTTCCACTTTTTAGTTTAGAAACATGATCTACCAACAATAAAAATAAACCATGCATACGGAAGCAAATAACAAACAAACAAAATTAAAATCACACAAAACATGGGTTGCCTCCCAAGAAGCGCTTTTCTTTATTTACGAGTCTTGTAGCTAGACTCAAAGTCATGGGTTACTACGTGACCTCATCGTTGGTTTCACTCTCTAGGTCGTCTTCTAAACTAGTATCGCTTTCTAAGAGCAAGTATTTCGGGTCTTCGAACTCAAAGACATCTTTTCGATACTTAGAACCAAGTTTACTAACATCTTTAAAGAATCCACATGATAGATCGGAAATGTTCTTACATCCTCTCCGTACATCTTCATCACACAAAATAAGTTGGGAACTTAGCCTATCAAGCCCGTCACAATCGATTTCCTTGAGATCTTTTCTCTTGTACGGTGTTTGGTATGAAGCCCTCCTAATTCCATCAGCGATGGTCATGATCCCGTTCCGGTCATCTACTATCAAATTAGTGATTTCACAAAAGGGTGCTCCAAAAACGACTTGTGATAACCTCGGGTCGACATAGTCTTCGATGTTGTCCACAATAGTAAATTCCATAGTGAATGCCATGTTGGGATCAAAGTTTATAATCCCAACACGTAAATGGAACGACATTATCGGGATTACATTTGTTATCCCATTTAGCCAAACCACAAGGACTTGTTATATAATATTGCAATAGTATGTTGTGTTAGGCTATATATAAGCCCTCCTAGACTTCACTAGGAGGGTGAGTGATTGAGCCTAAACCACCTAACTTATATTGACCACGGAATGGTCAACAAAGTCAAATAGCCTAGATCAATGCTCCGCGGAAGTATAAGGTTTCCCCGGGTCGTTATGTCCCGACGAGGTGTGAATTGTTATAAAACGGTTTCGTGATCGGGTGAATTTGGATGAGAAAGGGGTTTGTGTGTGATTGAACTAAGGAATCTACAATGAAATAGCTTAAACAAGCTATTTGAATAAGACGGGAAGCTAGGAAAGACCAGAAACGATTAAAACCTAAAAACGTGTACGTTACGTTTAAATAAAACGTAAACGTACGAAATAAAACGTAAAAACGGAAATCTGAAAACACCCAGGGGGTGAAAATGACTTTTTTACAAACTAAAAGATAAAAGAAAATTTTTAGAAAATTAAAATAAATTTTAACCCTAATTAATTATTTATTATTAATTAATTACTAATTATTAATATTTAAAATACTTAAATACTATATAATATTAATTAAATACTAAAAAGGTGAAAATGAAATTTCTAAAATTATAAAATAACTAAAAATAAGTTTTAAAATTAAAAATAAGTGTTTTTGTCTTTTTGTGGATTTTTTATTAATTAATTACTAATTATCTAATTAACTATTTTAAATTAAGAAAAATACTAAATGAACAGTAAAAATTATAAGAAAATTTCTAAAATTACTTTATAACATATAAAAGCTATAAAAAATATAAAAACTAGATTTTACTTAATGAAAACTAATTATGCTATTTTAAACTTAATATTAATTAATTACTAATAAAACTAAGATTAAATCTAATAAATACTTAATGACAAAATAAAAATCTGAAAAAATTATTATAACTACTTTAATATAAGGGGAATTTAATAAAAATATAAAATAGCTAAGTACTTAATTAAAATTTAAAAATGAAAATTAAAATTAAATTACATTAAATAGAAACTATCACTTAAAAATTAAATTGGATTTTTGGAATTTTTCTTTTTGAAAACTGATTTATACCTAAAAATGAGAACTTTTTGTGAAAACAAGTTTTCTACAACTTAAAATTAAGCTAAAAACAAGCTAAAACTTGAGACAGTTGACTTTGGTCAACTGTGGAGTGAAATAAGCCAAAATGGCCCTAAGTGGGACCCACAATGGTGAAACTTGGTCCAGCTAAGATAAGTGCACATGTGTGAGCAAGTAGAAACCAAAAAGTGCCACAGAATAAGCTATTAAGCCACAAATAAGCACTTATAAATTTATGTGAACTCAGAAACTGGGACAAGGTTTTTGGTTTGAATCAAGTGTGACCCAGGGTGTTTCAGGTCAAGCCACTGGTCAAAATGGGGTGTGTGGTAGGAGGGGGGTTGTAAGGAACCAAGGTGGGGGCTTGGGGCCCACTGAGTTGGCTGGAAAACCACCACCAAGTGATGGTGGTGGTGGTGTATCTGCTGAGACAGAGGATGCAGTCTGCCCTGCAGCCCTCTTTGGAGGGTTGTGGGGCCCACACAAAAAATTCTTAAAAATGAGGTGAAGGTTGGAACTTGAAGAGGAGGTGGGGGGCAACAATACCTCAAAATCTCACAGCCTAAATCCAATCACAAAATTCAATAAAAATCCCCCAAGATTTGGAAAATTTGAAGAATATGCAATTGACTTTTGCAGAAAACTTAGAACTTTGACTTACTTGGATTTCAATTGATCATGAATGACTTAAACTGTTGTAATAAGATAAAATGAACATAAAACAAGATTAATCTACAACTTATGAGCCAAAGTAAGTTTTTGTGGATCAAAACACCACAACAGTTATCTGTGGTGGCAAATGGTGGATGATTTTGACTTTTGTCCAAGCAACACTGGATTTTAAACCTTTAACAACCTATTTGGACATATTGAAACATGCATTAACCATAAACAACATCTGAAAGACAGGCATCAGTGGTAAAATCCACTGATCCAAACACACCTTTTGTGAACTTGTTTTGAGATTATCAAAGCATGTTACTGATTTAGACCTAAGCTACCTATGCAGAGTAATCCTACATGCTATTTAGAGTATTTTTAAGCTAATATGATATAGAAATGACAGATTAATGAGCTAGAACTAGTAATGCATAGTTATACTTCAAGATTTCAAAAATGAACAGGCATGAATTATCCTAAATGGAAATCATCAAACAGGCTCATAACTACCTACATCACACTGATTTAAGTTCATTGGATCACAAATTATGATCATTAAGCTATTTGTACAATAGATTTGTAAAATCAAAAGAAAAAAAACTTACAAATAATCCAGGCTCAGGACTGAGAATCAATAGCCACAACACAAACCTAACACTCCCAAGAGTACTAGACCACACCATCATCCCTACTCTTTTTCTTCTCCAAACCTTTATCCACCATTTTTTTATTTTATATATATATATATATATATATATATATATATATATATATATTTTTTTTTTGAGTTTTCTACAAGGGACTGAGTGCAATGTTAAACAAACTTGGAAAAGATCACAACAAGCTTAAATAAGTTTATATAAATACTACACAGCTACCTTTGAGCTTATATCATGGTCATAAATAAAACTTGAATCTTATAATGGAAACTGAAAAATTAATTAACTTGGAATTTTAGAGAACTAAAATACTTGCATTGATACTGAAAAGGGTTTACAAATTACACAAATTAACTGAATTAAAGATTACATTAAAGATTACATTACAACTACTTTTCTAAATTAAAAACTACTAAGAGAAAAAACTAAAAACTCCACAGCTTCTCCCTTTTTCCTTTATAGCTCCTCATTAGGGTTTATGTGGCCCACTTGAGCTTTCCCAATCTGATTTGGAGCTGTTGGATCACTAGAATTCATCTTGGCCGTTTGTTCATTTTCGCGCCCAAATTGGAGTTTGTCTTTTTGTCTGACTATTTGAAGCCAGGGAGTTTTCTTGGAGTTTTGCTCTTGTTTGGTTAGGCCAAGGGGGGGGAAAGAGTGTGGCATTGGATGAAGCAGGCCTAGGGATATGATGGTTTTGCTTGAGTGTTGCAGGGATAAACTGAGGTGGAAGAGGTTGACCGTGGTCAACGAGGGGGTGGGAAGTATTATACGGGGTGCGTTTTATTAGTTTAAAATGGGGGTGGGTTTGTTTGTGGTTTTGGGCCGGATGTGAAGTTGGGCTAAGGGTGAGTTGTTGGGTTGTGTTTATTATCAGGTTTTGGGTAGTTTAGGATTTTAGGTTAATTACAAAATAGGTCCATAAGGTTTATAGCAAAAATATCACAAGGACCCAAATTGTAATTACTGAAAGTTGAGGGCTGAATTTGCCCACTTTTTTCCATAGTATCACAAGGACTAAGTATGCCACATATTGAATTCCAAAAGGTTATATATGTTATTTTTCACTTTTAAAATTCTCGAGGACCAAATTTGTTGTTTTTCAAAGTCCAGGGACCATTTGTGTAATTTTCTCAAAATTTTCACCCAAGGATCGTTTTTGATAATGTTTTACTTTTAAATGCCTTGGGTTGACTTTTCTTTCATTTTAAACTTCTAGGGACTAGTTTTGCCAAATTTTGAAACTTGAGGGACTGAAACTGCCAATTGTGCAAACTTTGTTCGTTTTTCGTTTGTTTTTAAACATTTTGCATCTAAAACATATAAAACACACTTTTGGAATAATTTCTGTATTTTGATGCGTATTTGAGTGTTTTTGGATGTTTTGGCAGTCCAGATACGATAAAAATGATGAGTGTTTGAGCTCTCATCAGTGAGACTCTTTGTGTAATTTACTCTTTCATTATCAATAAAACACATACTTGTTAGGTCACCATTTAGTAAACACAAGTATAAGAAATGAGATGAGAATAAGAGATGGTTGATTATAAGATTATGAAGATTGAAAGAACAAGAGTTTCATTAAGATATTCAAATAACCAACAACATTAAAGTTTACATAAGCTTAGTATATATAGGGGAGGAGTAGGGCAACACTCCCTTCCTCCCTCATTCATAAAAAACGTGGGCTTTAAGGCCCATTGGACATAATACTTAAGCCTAGTAACTTAAACATAATAAAATAAATAACTAAGCAACCTATTACAAAAGGTAATGACCGAGACTTGACTAAAATACAAAAGTATGTTCCCAACAATCTCCCCCTAAGGGTCGGTCATCACGGTTGCTTGACGTCTTCATCTTTGTCGTTGACTAGTGACATGTAAAACTTTAGACGTCTTCATAAATGTTGTATAATAAGTGCACTTTGCTCTATGTCTTTGTTCATTGGTGATGATGTAGTGATTGTGTTATGAAGTAGTCTGCCATTCGTCACTCCTGCGTCTGTGGTGGTTGTGCGCCATCCCAACATGCTCATACATCTTTGGACTTAGTCTTTCACGTGCACGAAGTTCCTTTTCATACTCTAGGATCTTTAGTCTTTATACTTTGTAGATTCTTCTTATTGGCGTAGAATCTTTCTTTGAACTTTGTGGTACTAAGATCTTTGGGGGAGCTTTCATTTGCTTCAAGATGTATTGTATGAGCATGCTGGAATCTACCATCATGGAGGTGATGTACCTGCAAGTAAACAGTTAGCAATAAACATCTGGTACTTACAGATAAGGAATTAGAGCTTGTCAACAGCATATTGTGAAGACTCCTTCTAATCCTTATCCAGGCCGTTCCCATATCAGATACTCCCGAAGGAGCTTACGAGACCTACTTGGTGGCTCAATGACTGGGTGAGTCGCTGGGGAACACTCCACGAATGTAGACCGCTATGGAACCACCGCGAACACTAAGCGTACCCCTTGTGGGGTTACCGAAGTGACCTGCTGTCAGGGCAGTTTGATGTTGACCCTGGCAGGAATTTCCATTCAATCATTGAGAAATACATACGTAATTCTCTCATAAACGTTCTAGGCAGATTGCTAAGATCTGCGAAGGACTCGATAATTTACAGCTGGTGTCCATTGATGTAGAACACCAGTTGTAGAAATACTAAGTGTTCCTAAGAGATCTTTAATGTATCTCAAGGCTCTAGACTCTATAAGTGCACACTTAGGTTTCCTATGCGGAGACTAGGGAGGGGTCTCCTGCTTCAATATCAACCATCTCTAAGAGATAAGTCGATAGATTACACTGGTTCCCCGTGATAATGAAACAAGTTCTTTTGAGAGAACTTGAGTGGTTAAGAAGGTTTAGTGCATTGCGTCACTGGGTCCATGACGACTTTATCTTCAATACCGGTGTCGCCTTAGCAACAACCAGTAGCATATGAGTTGAACCCGGTGTCTGCCCTAAGGTTGAACATATGGAGGGCAGTTTCTTTTCACCCTTTTCTTTTACATTTCTTTTTAATTCTTCAACCCCTTCTTTCCCTTTCATTCTTTTCTCCCCTTTTCGTATCATACCTAAGGACTTCTAATTCTAACTATGGGAGATGTCCTTGGGTAGATCCCTCCGGCTCTGGCGGATCATAGGATGGTTTTTTCTATCTTAATCACCTTATAACTCCTTGATTAACCGACAGTAGCCAAGAAACCTTTGATTGAAAATCTCTCAAAGTGTTTGTGATAATCAAATATTTTGGTTAACACTTTGAGAGTTTTGAGTATACTTTTGAAGGGCTCCCCCTTCACATGTGCTCATGAGTATTTAGTAAATTTGCACATGTGGGAGGAGCAATCATTTTGAATTGATCCACTTTCAGTGAACATGACCGATTCGAGACACGCTTACATAACTAGTTAGACTAGCTTGAAGTTATTACCCGTCCTGGTCAAGTCCACAAAAAGTTTCTCGAGACGGTACATTTCTACTAAGACAAATCCTTTTCGAGACACGCTTACGTGGTTAGTTAAAGAGTTCCATTGTCAGCTTTTAGGTGACAACTAGCTCTAGTAACTAACTTGATGTTATTACCCGTCGAGGATAAGTCTTTTCGAGATTACTAACTTTTATTGTCTCGTCAATTCCTAGGTCAATTCTGAGTCTAGCTCGCACACGATACAACTTTTTGTCCTTTTGACTACTTATATTTTAATCACTTTTCCATTTTCTCCCCCTCAAAAATAGCATATCAAATGATGTTTTTGACAATCCTTTTAGATTAAAATATGCCTTTTTGAGTCTTATGGGGAGATTCACCAAGAACTTTTGATTTAGGAACAAAGTATTTTTGTTTTGACAAGTGCTCCCCCTCAACAAGTGATTAGGTCTTATTGAGGTGAAATACTTGTTCTTTTGAGCAGAATTATGAAAATCATAAAATGTTTGATTAATTCTACTCAAAAGTAAGAAGCCTTCGCTCCTTATATTAGGATTGAGGCACTGATGCGTATCTCAGGGTCCTTTCTTTACAAGTTCGGGTTGTGCACTGTAATGCGTGCACAAGCCATCTACAAACCTGGCTCTGATACCACTTGTTAGGTCACCATTTAGTAAACACAAGTATAAGAAATGAGATGAGAATAAGAGATGGTTGATTATAAGATTATGAAGATTGAAAGAACAAGAGTTTCATTAAGATATTCAAATAACCAACAACATTAAAGTTTACATAAGCTTAGTATATATAGGGGAGGAGTAGGGCAACACTCCCTTCCTCCCTCATTCATAAAAAACGTGGGCTTTAAGGCCCATTGGACATAATACTTAAGCCTAGTAACTTAAACATAATAAAATAAATAACTAAGCAACCTATTACAAAAGGTAATGACCGAGACTTGACTAAAATACAAAAGTATGTTCCCAACATGCCATATTTCCTACAAACACCTGGATTTCATGATCTTTACCAACCACTTTCTCTCCCTTGTAAATCATTCCCCATCTGCAGATATTGTTATAATGGAATAGGGACATAAAATTCTTAGGTAGGAATACGTTAATGTAGACGTTATCGAAGTACTTATGACCGATCATGCATGGAATTTTGAGATTATTCGGATCACGCCTCCTTATCTTCCCCGATTCTCCATCCCTTGATCCATATAGATTCCCCTCAAGGGAAGGACGATACTCGTACACCTGCTCATTACCCCTACGAAAAATTACCTTCTTAACACCATTGGTGAACAATGCACTACCATCCTTCTCATCAAGGATTACTCCCGATTCATTGATAAGTGGTTTCCCAAGAACAAGGTTGGTTAATGTTTGATTGGTGAGAGGGTCCACGTCATTGACCACGGTGAGGTCAGTATTGTAAACAAGTTCCCCAATCATAATTGATAAATCTTTTATTACCCTTGCATTATTGACTCTCTCGCACGCTATACGTTCTGGGAAGGCTTCGTGGTATAGGGAAAGGGGGATTATGTTGACGGGGAGGCTAGGATCTATATGACTATCGGTTAAGAGCTTTTCCTTAATGGTGCAGGAGATCTTGAAAACTTTAGAGTTGCTTTTCTCAGTCCTATCACTACTCCCACTCGTAACATCCTCCATTTTTCTCTCGGGTTCCTCTATAATAGATTTACCTAAAATGGCTGGATTTCTCGTATGCACTTCAGATCTCTCTTTCCCTTCATATGATTTGCCAGATTCTTGTGCGGCGCACTGCCCGAATGAGTTGGTAGGGCTTCTGGCCAAATCGTGGTCCACCCTTGAGGTCTCATCTTTAGCGGTATGACCAATATTTTCAGTTTGTTGTTGGTTCAGGTTAGGTGTAGAAGCAGATATCGTGGTGATGGTATTTACGAAATGGATTGGTCCTAGGGGGTTGACGGGTTCTTTTGCTTTTGGTGATAGATGTTTGAATAGCTTACTAGGACTTTTTATTTTCACAGGAGAGGTTGGCGGACTCATGATGGTAACAGAATTGACCTCATCAACGCGAATTGTTTTATTAACAGCGAGCTCTTTGATAGCAGTTAACAGATTACAAATCTTGTTATTCATATCGGCCTGCTGTTGTCTAAATTTAGCCTCGAGCGTAGAGAGCTGCAATTCTTGAGATAGAATGAATTTTCGCAAGGCATCTTCACAGCTTTGCCTAGGAGTGCTCTGTGATGGAAAATGCTCGGACCATTTGAGTGGTGAGGAGTCATTGAAGGATACGCTCCGCGTTTGGTACCCTCTGAAATTAGGTTTATCCTTCCATGCCTCATAGGCCTCGTCAGAAGTTCGAGGGCCTCGACCAACGTGTGACGATGTGAATTCGTTATAAGCACGTTTTAGAAGCTCCATGCAGTTATTAGTTTCATGAGGGCCATTACACAATTTACATGCAGAAGCGATTCTGCTTACTTGGCTTGAAGGCTTTTGAGCTTCATAAGATTTCATGAGAGACTTGACTCGACCTTCAAGTTCCATGATCCTACGGTCGGGAGTGCTAGAGTTGTTCGAAAGCAAAGATATTGCCTTGACCGATTTGTTCAAATCACGGGGATCATTCCAACTTTCGTTGTCATAGAGAGCAAGATCTTTTATGAGTTCCCATGATTGTTCTGCACTTAGATCACGTAGCTTACCACTGGCCGATTGGTCAATGGCTCACCTCGGGGAGAGATCGATATGGTCATAGAAGATTTGGACTTGGAGCCAAAGATCTATGCCATGATGAGGGACTTTTTGGAGTAAGTCCTTGAAACGAGTCCATGCTTCATAGAGAGTTTCATTTTGACGTTGTTGGAACATCAAGATGTCATTTCTAAGTTTAGTAGTTCTCCCCGGTGGGAAAAATTGAGCAAGGAAACGAGTGGTGAGATCATCCCATGTGGTGATGGATCCCGCGGGTAAACGTTCAAGCCATTGACTAGCTTGATCACGTAGAGAGAATTGGAATAGGCGTAATCGGGTTGTCACTCTAGTTGCAACATCTAGGTCTATGGAATCTACGATTTTAAGGAAGTCCTTAAGATGTTGGTTTGGATCTTCGGGACGAAGTCCATGGAATGCACATCCGCTTTGCACCAACCGGATGGTGTCGGATCGTAAGGGGGTCACATTGGCTCCGGTGAGCTCAATGGTGTTTCGGTAGCCTTGGTGGCTAGGTCGGGAATACTCTCCTAAGGTTCGGGGCCTAAGAGGTTCTAATGGTGGGTTTTGTTGTGGTGGGATGACGGGTTCAAAGATGTTCCCATCGTCCATGATGTCGGGTGGTGAAAAGTTACGAACAAAAACACGAAGAAATAAGATAGACTAAAGAGAACCTAAAAATAAAAATAAAATCTTACTAGAAAGGAATCTAGCAAGTAGACCTAATAAAAAGAGATTCAAACCTAGACAATAAATATTCCCCGGGCTGCGGCGCCAAAAACTTAATGTGTGGGGTTTGCACCAGGCTTTACCTCTCGAGGGATCTCGAGAAGCTTACAACCCCTACCAGGCAGTGTACCTGATCGATGTAGTATAGTATAATGACAAGTACCAGGGGATTGATCGTTCAGCTAGGAATAGTGTCGCTAGGATTAGAAAACCTAAAGACTAGGTCTAGAGATGAGGGATGATTCTTTTTGTATTTTTATATTTTTTAGAAAGCAAATTAAAATCTCGGGTTTGAAGGATTTGGGCAAAATTAGCTGCTAGTCAACTAACCCAATACTAAAGATGCAATCAAAATAAAATACTAAAATGAAAATAAAACTATATTAAACTAAAGTTGTGAGCAATATGTGGGAGAAATGAGTTTACTTAGATTTCACTACTCCCTAGATATCTTTTACACGTTAATTACTTGTTATAGTTGCATGGATGATGGATTGTATTCCTTAATACCATTCATGGGGTGGCGTACTTACTTCCCCAATCCTATGAGTGCCTACTTCACTCCTATGTCGAGCCTGATAAGAAGCTCCTAACATGGGATCATTAGAATTTACTCATGCATTAAATACAACCAATAAAACCTAGTACACATCAGTTCATGTTTTCTAAGACGTTCAAGCATGTTACACAATGGAGATATGCCAGTTTTCTTAAGCCTAACATTGAAATCATTCATCCAATACAACCATAAACAAGTAATCAACACATAATTAACATCTAGGTTTCATTAGATCTAAGCAAACACAAGATAAATCTAGCCTAGCATGTTGAAATCAAGACAAGCACAAGATATAGACAACCAACACATAGACATATTGATTGAATTAAGAGAAGACTTATCTCAATAGCACATGAAAGGATTCAAGGGTTGAAAACCCTTGAAAAATCTGTAAAATACGTACAAGGTTCGGCCCTAGGGTTTCTCCGCACAAGTTCCTCTTTTATGAATGAAAAATAGAAAACTATATATAGATTTTAGAAGGTGACGGCGTCAAGAACAAATGTCTGACGCCGTCATCTCGCCGCCAAATAGTTCCTCGGACTGCCTAGATCTGGATCTGACGCCGTCATGTAGTCCCCTTTTGCAGGCCGTCATGATTTTAACTCTTGACGCTCTAGTTGTGACGCCGTCAGGTTTGTACTGGGTCGTCACCAAATTAACTCTTGTCGCCGTCATGCTTTTCCTCTTGACGCCGTCATACACTGTTCCCAGCAAGGAAAATTAAGTCTTTGGCGTTTTCTTCACTTTTATGCTCCAAAAACGTCCGAATTGCTTCCTTTTCCAGATTTCTCTTCCAAAGTACCTAAAATCTCAAAAGGAACGATTTAGAGTAATATTTGATCAAATAAATTCAATTCCGGGCTTAAATGACCCCCTTAAAGTTGTTCATTTTTCGCCTCACCAAACGTCATTCTCGTCATTCTCAATACCCGGTGGTATCGAGTCCTCCACAGCAAGAAATAGATCGACATCCTCTAAAAGAGGGTCACGTGAAGGATTATCGGAAATAAGTTCAGAGTCTATTGTAGCCTCTCGTAATTTTCCCAACGGTTAGTAAATACTTACAAGTTATTACGTTATTTAAATACCCACTTTTACGTATGACAAAATTTTTTTTATATTAGACTTGATATATAAATCACAACGGTAAAATTTTGATTTATCTTTTGCTTAGAAACGTTGCTTACACATAAACCTAGATAGTCTAATTATCGCGAATATATATTTTAAACGTTTATATTTTTATAATATACGTTACGATTAAATACCATACAATATTTATATATTCCCGAAGCTTACGAAAATTCTCGAGACTACTCATTAATATTAATTGATCGTAACCCGACTCTCAAAACACACCAGGTGGGCCCCGTTGACTCATTGGGCCTTAAACCCAACTAATAAACCAACCGGACCCTTCATTTATTTTTTTCTTCTTTTTCTGCTGGGCCGAAACCAAGCCAAGCCCAAAAGAGCTTATAAGCCCAAAACGCACCCTCTTTGGTTGTTTTACTCAGCCACGACACACCTCCAAAACCCCCTCGTTTCTTTTTATTTTGACACACGACCTAGTTATATCTTTGCACCACTTCATTAACTACCTAGCAAAGAATCATAAATGACCAAATTTGCTCTTTGTCTCACTCATTTACTACTCCAAATTCAGCCAAAGTAAAACACAAAAACCATGTACAATGTAAAACCAAATTATGTCACAAGCCTTCCTTAGCACCACCCAATGTATCCAATGCCTCTTAAGCTGACTCAAATGAACATGAATGTCAGGAATGAGCAGTATATCTCTCTTACACATGCTCATTGTTACTCTAAATAGATTGGGCAAGAATAGAGGTGCTACTCCACGTTTACAAGCCAACAACACACTTCCATGTTACCTTACACTTATCACAACCTTAGAACTTCCTATATAAGGACCTCATGCAACCTCAATTGATCACACACTCACCAACGATCCAAATAACACAAATATAAGTCGAGGCATACTAGAATTGGGACAGGAAGTTTGGAACGAGTACGAGATGCACAAGTGATCCAAGGAGGAACCTAATAGCTCGTTGTGAACCTTGCTAGGAGTGAACCATTGTACCATTGATCCTACGTACCTACTCGAACCATACGAACCATTTTACCCCACCTTTTGAGGTGAAGTAAGCCAACTCGAAACCTATTTAATCCTTTATATTTTTCATTTCATTATATTTTGCACGTTTACTTTGATCATTTATTTTGTTATATACAAACGTAACATATATATGTTTTTCCTTCTTTTCATTTTTGGCCACGATAAAAATCGAGTATGATAATGATTTTGAGCTAATAATAACGTATACGTAAATTATATCACACGTTCCATGTATACCTTGACCCATTCGAATAAGCACAAAAACACTTAGAATATTTCTAAGTGTTGGAAAACAGTTTCAATATTGATTTTCGTACAAACACTTTGCCTCGTTAATTCTTAATATACGAACGTAACATATTATTATTTTTGGAGACACTAATTATTTGGAACGTTGTCAAACGAGATGTAAAGAGTTTCGAGTCTAAAAATAACGGATACTCAAAGTATTCGACCCCTTTTGAGACCCATTGAACTTTTCGAATAAAGTCTCAACACTTAGAATATTTCTAAGTGTTGAGCAGTTTTCATAATGCGTTTCATACATGAACTTGGCCTCGTTAATTCGAAATGTAAACACACGACCCACACTTTTTATAACTCGACCCCATTGTCACCTTGGTTGACATATTGGAAATGTATTTCATTCAACCTAGTTGTCACGTTAAACTTATTTGCTCGACCCTTTTTGAAGCTACAAAAAAACTGTTTTCTATAAAAACTAATAAGATAACTCGTGGGCTTGTTAGCCCGTTAAGCTAATTTTGAGCTTATGTGATAAGCTGCTCACACAAGCTTGTTTGCAACATTTTTGTACTATAAAAATGAGTCCAAGGTCAGGCCCAAAGGTCTTGTAAGCCCAATGGATCTCAAATTATTAACGGGCCTTGTAATAGTCTCGTTAAGGCCCATTTATCAAAATAAGCACTTTATAAGCTAATAAGCAGTTGAATTAAGTTACTTTGAGTATTCTGAGCTTATTGAAAAAGTATAAAAACTAAATTCCAAGTTTGGTGAAATTTGGACTAGATTTGCAAAATTTCTTAAACCGGGGACTAAAAATGCAAAAGTTGTAAACTTTGGGTCAAAACTGTAAATCCGAGTTTTCTGAGTTAAAAACAGTAAATATTGAAACTTGGAGTTGAGAAATGTAAATATTGATACTTTTGGACCTAAAATGTAAATTATATATATTTTGGACTAACGGTGTAAAATATATATCGTTAGGGTTAAAAATGTAAATTTTGGAAACTTAAAGGAATTTTCAGTAAATATTATTTTATAAAAATAATATTAACCTTTTACATATATAAACATATAATTAAACTAAGACTTATATAAACATAAACTTATATATATATATATATATATATATATATATATATATATATATATATATATATATATATATATATATATATATATATATATATATATATATATATATATATATATATATATATATATATGGGGAAAACATAGCTACAACACAATGTAGCCAATTGGCTACATTTCCTTTGAAAAAAAAGGTGGGGACAGGGGGGAAATATGTGTCAGGGTCTAACCGCAGGGACTGAACTGTACATTATTAAAAGTTTTTTCAAAGGAATTGTAGCCAACTAGCTACAATTAATTGTAGCTAACATTTTCCCATATATATATATATATATATATATATATATATATATATATATATATATATATATATATATATATATATATATATATATATATATATATATATATATACGATATATATTCGTAATTATAATTAAACGATATAACGATACATTACTTATTTCTTGTAAAACGATACGTTTATTTTATTTCCGTTATAAAAACTAACTTTATATCAATCATCGATCATTTTACTTACGAGTTATATGTATATATAACTTTGTTTTTGAACTTTAGGCACTTAAACAAACACGAGATTCATTCGTAACTAAATGACAAGTATTCGCGATAAAACCAGGTTTAGACTATCAACTGAAACTTGCATTATCTTTTAGGTTGTGTTGTGTGAAGCCGTTTCCTTGCTTTGTTGAGACTACGATACCACTGTACTACTAAGGTGATTTCATAGCCCACTCTTTAACTATTTTCCCGTGGGGGAGATACATGCTTAAAACTCGATCACAAGTCTTTTATACCGGGTATTGAAATACCGTCAGGCCAATGTTATTTGCTTAAGTTACTATTGTCAGAAGTCCCTCGATCATGAACCTTAATCACTTGAAGGGTGAACGTAAATAATTGTGGATAGTACTATTAGTGATTGACAATCCTCGTTTGGTTGTTGGAGAAAACACCAGGCGCACTTTATTGTTCTTATAAATAGGTTATTGACAAATACCTATCTTTGGGGGCCTATTACTTACCATCATAATTCACATTTATGATTGGCTATTAATCGTTGAGTATCATGAGCTTAAGGCAATAACAGGAACATTGATTTTTTTTAACATATTGATTGTATGTGATTACAATACATTCTTAACTTGTGATTCAAACTCTTAAACTCAAACCTATGAATATCACTCAACTTTATGTTGACTTTAGCATGTTTATCTCAGGTAACTAAACAAGACGGATCTGGATGGCACGGAGTGGGCAAAAGCATGACAAGGACCATAATAAACTACTTATTTTCCTTCAGAATAAAACATGTTCTTAACTTAATAATGTCTTGTATCCCAGATATTTGGTATTTTGAAATAAATTAAACTTTAATACATCACTTTGTGATGTTTACTATAATTGTGACAAAGATCCTTGAAGTAATACCCCGAAAGTATTCCGCTGACATGTTAAGTCTTCCGCTGTTATTAACGACTTTTGGGGGTTTACAGATTGGTATTCAGAGCCACGGTTATAGAGAACCAGATGTTTTTAAACATTGGACTATAACTACACTTTAACTGGACCATTTTTACAAAATACCACTTCATGCCCTCCGTGCCTACATTCCAACATCCGGTAGAAAAGTTACTTCTCATTATTTCTTACTTATATAACTTGATATATGCTTACATGTTATGATTATGCTAATAACTATGTTTACTAATCGGGATTATTACAGTACCATGTCTTCCAAACCCAACTTCATTGTTTTGTTATCGGATTCGGAAACTGAGAGCTCTACACCTATTGTATCAACTCTTGCTCCAACTCCTAAGACTGTATCACCTACAACAGACAAGAATAAGGAAAGTCAGCAATCCTTTACTTCACCTCAAGCATCATCTGGTCCAATCAGACGCAGTAAGCAAACTTCTCCATTCCAGCCTTATGAACCAGCCACTGCTGGAAAAGCTCTTTCATATGCTGAAGAAAAAGACATCTGTGATGATACTGAATGGAAAAAGGAAATTGCTCCAGCTGCAGAACCAGTGATACTACCTAGTATATTTTATCAGCAGACTACTACTGTACCAGTGACAATCAACAGTCCACAACCTGTGAAAACTCCCAGTGCTCCTCTGCCTTATCAACCAAGGAATTACCAGATTCGTCCTACCTCCTCAGATCCTTACTATTATGCAAGAACCAACCATAAGGCTCGTAAGCGGGTCAATGCTCGCAAATGGTCATTTCTACTACCAATCCTTAAGTATTGGAGATCACAAGAAGGTACTCCCACCAACAGAGAACTTGGTGAAAGATCATCATTTGCTGCATCCAGGATCCTTCCAGTCACTGGAGAACCCATTCACCATACCATACCACTCTTGGCAGCTAGGTTAGTAAGACATGAAGACAGGTTAGACGCCATAGCCACCTTGGTGAACAACATCCCTAATGAACTGATAGAAGTTATGTCAGCTGAGATAGAACAACTTGTGATGGGACACCTAGAGATGGGAGCCATGATGGAACAACTAAATACCCAATTCGGTGAAGCTATGGAATTCATCGGATTACTTTGTTCTGCTAACACCGTAAACAAGGACATCATGTGTGACATCGATCAAGCTCTCGACACCACAAGAGCCCAAGTCATGTCTCTGCGACGTGCACAACAAGAAACACAAGCTAGGGAGAGAGACCGAGACAAAATCATAGAAACCATGGCCGCCAAAATTCAGGAACTAGAACGTCGTCTTGATGATAACCAAGGAAAACCCTAGAATGCCATAGATTGTCGACGTAGCCTCACCCACATCACAGTAATAACTTGTATTTGAATGTCCTAGAGATATGTCAACAAGAATAAATAAGTGATGTAAACTCAAAACGACAATCTAATCAATGATGTTATGTTTGCTTTATTTTCATAAGTGTTATGATATCGTATATTGCATCGTGATATATGTGACACTATTATAACTTTGAACCTATTGATGTTACTAAATAGTCTAACACAAGATGGTTATTATGAAAATTCTGAACATATACTCTCATTTTTAGGAATATGGCACCTAAGAGAACCGCGACCGCTACCTCAGTAACAACCATGACCCCGGAAGAAATCCAACAAGCAATCACCAATGGAATCAATGCAGCCTTAGCAGAACAAGCAAATGCTAACGCACGACCGACAAGAAATGTTGCTCCCGCACCTCGCCAATGTACCTATAAAGATTTTATGGCTTGTCAGCCGACTTACTTCATGGGTACTGAAGGGATAACTAAACTCGCCCATTGGTTCGAGAGATGCGAAACGGTATTCCAAAGGAGTGGATGCTCAGAAAACAACAGGGTCACATTTGCCACAGGAACCTTAATGGATGACGCTTTGTCATGGTGGACCGCTACAACTCAAACTTTAGGTACAGAAGCAGCATACCGACTCTCTTGGACGGAATTCAAAGCCAAGATCCTAAAGAAGTACTGTCCTCGATCCGAAATAAGGAAACTGGAAGACGAATTCCATATCCTTGCAGTCAAAGGAATCGATCTTAGGGCTTACAACAGGAGATTCCACGAGCTGATGGCATTATGTCCTTCTATCGTACCAGATTTAGAGAAAACTCTGGAGAAGTATATTGAAGGTCTTCCCCGGAGTATTGAAGGAGACGTCACAGCATCCAACCCACCATCACTAGAAGTCGCAATGGAGTTAGCACAAAAACTCCTAGACCACGAAGTCAAGTGCAACGAACTCAAAAGAAAGCTCGATGACAAGAGAACCACCCACCATCAGAACCACAATCACTACCACAACGGTCATCGCAACAGCAACCATCACCACAACAACAGGATCAACCAACAACAACACCAGAACAAGAACCCACATCGTCAACAGCAGAACCAACGACAAGAACCTCCTAAGGTATTTACGGCAACCAATGGCAATGGATACCAAGGTATTAAGCCGCAGTGCAACCGATGCAAGCTCCATCACAATGGTGCTTGTACAGTAAAATGCCATAAATGCCAAAGGATAGGTCATGCCACAAAAGATTGTAGGGCCCCTGCTTCAGGCAGCAACCTACAACCAATAGCACCAACATGTTACTCATGCAGAGAAACAGGACACTTCAAGAACCGCTGTCCAAAAGGAAGTGGTCAGAACTCTGCACGAGCGAGAGCATACGTGATGGGAAATGAAAACGAACCACAAAACCCTGACGTCGTCACGGGTACGTTCTTATTAAATCATCATAATGCTAGAGTATTATTTGATTCTGGAGCAGATAAGAGCTTCGTGTCAGATACGTTTGCCCCTTTCATTAACTCAAACCCTTCTAAGCTAAACACCACATACGAGATAGAAATGGCCAATGGGAACTTAATTAGCACCAACACTGTTTTAAAAGATTGTACCTTAACTCTCGTAGGAGAATCTTTTCCTATTGACCTAATGCCTGTCCAACTCGGTAGTTTTGATGCCATCATCGGTATGGATTGGTTATCCAAACATCATGCTAAGATTCATTGTGACGAGAAAGCCATACACATTCCTTTTAAGAATGAAACCCTCGTTATCCATGGCGACAAGAATAAAAACCGATACGGAATCATCTCATGTCTCAGAATGATAAAATACATGAACGAAGGATGTCATGTATTCATGGTTCAGGTGACGGAAAGTAAGTTAACCGAGAAACAACTTAAAGACGTACCTATCGTTAAGGAATTCCCCGAAGTATTTCCTGAAGAACTACCCGGTCTTCCACCGACTCGTCAAGTAGAGTTCCAAATTGAACTAGTGCCTGGAGCGGCACCAGTAGCAAAAGCACCTTACAGGTTGGCACCTTCCGAAATGGAGGAACTATCGGAACAACTAAAGGAATTATCCGATAAAGGTTTCATTAGACCAAGTTCATCACCTTGGGGAGCCCCAGTTCTATTTGTTAAAAAGAAAGACGGATCATTCCGAATGTGCATAGATTACCGAGAGTTAAACAAACTCACTATAAAGAACCGATATCCTTTACCTAGAATAGACGATTTGTTTGATCAATTACAAGGATCGAGTGTATACTCGAAAATTGATCTAAGGTCGGGATACCATCAATTGAGAGTTCGGGAAGAAGATATTCCCAAGACAGCCTTCAGAACCTGTTATGGACACTATGAATTCCAGGTAATGCCATTTGGTCTAACGAACGCACCCGCAGTATTTATGGACCTAATGAACCGAGTATGCAAGCCATATTTGGACAAATTCGTGATAGTATTCATAGACAACATTCTGATCTACTCTCGTAATAAAGAGGAACATGCCAATCTGTCACACCCCCAAAATCGGGTCCAGCGGAAGCATACGTGTAGCTGGGGTGTAACTCAATCGGTAACACAACACAAGTACAAAAATGGTTTTCACTTTAATCATTTAGAATAAAATCGTTTAATCAAAATGTTGAATTTACATCGTTAAAAGTAGTGCGGAAGTAGGCCCTTAAAATAGTTTAAAAACGGTCCCCAAATTAATAATCAGAGTCTTCTATGACCATGCCATGCCCTGCCAAAACCTCCAGTAGTGTGCCATAGGTTAAAACCTGAAAATACATGCTAAAGTGTCAACACGAGGTTGGTGAGTTCATAGAGTTTGTTTAACAAATAAAGTTTATAGAAAAGTGATCACACAGCAAAGGCATCGTAAATCCACTCAGTTACAAGTCCCGCCATAAGAGCCTTGCAACCTGTGTGTTTACAACCCACTGCTAAAATATAGTTTAGGTCTAGTAGTCAAGCACCCGTGGTCAATAATAAGTCACAATATAAGCACCACCTATATAATAATGTATGCCATGCAAAGCCCCTAATTAAATAATATGCGTCCCGTAACATGGTGGACGAGAGGTTGGCCGACCTCAAATAGCGCTATCCATACTACTAATAGGCGTCGAACAATGCGAATGTACGAACAGTACATCATACAACTATTATATAAGATTAAGAACGCTCCGAACATGGGAGACTTAGCACGCTCCACCAATAAGGCGAGACTTTAGGGTTAAGAACGCTCCACCAATAAGGTGAGACTTTAGGTCATAGTACGTACGGTACATAAGTTCAAAAGTTTAAGTCAAGTTCAAAAGGTCAAGACAAGTCATAAGTTCATAATAAAGTTCAAGTCAAAACCATGTTTAAAGAGTCAAGTAATAGTTCAAGTAAAAACGAGCATGTATTCTCCCCCAAAAGTTGACAAAACAATTTAAAAGAGTAGGGGCTATGACTCACCTGGTACGATAGTTACGAAGACAAAAGTGATACACAGAAATGAGGTTCGATCTCTAACCGCGACCTATAATGAACGAATGATACGATCTACTTAAATTATGAGGGGATGCGATGAATGTACATGCACATGAAGCCTATACCACCCGTAGTTTGAAAATAAGCGTTGGCGTTGATTTATAGTGTTTCCATAACTTAAGAGAATATGTGCTATTAGAAGTTGTCAAATATATATATATAGTTCGCCTAGTTTCAAAAGTGTATATCTTGGTCGTTTTATGCTCGTTTTCTACGTTCTTTATATCCACGGATTCGTTTTAGTATATACTAATATATTTTTGATAGCTCGGCTCCTCTAGGTTACGTTTAACGCCTCTATTTGTCCGTCTAAAAATGCCAAACAGCATGCAGTTTTCAGAAAATATAGTTTTCGTCGTTAATATTGAAAAATTCATATCTCCTTCGTTATAAACTCGTTTTCATCCCCGTTTTCGGCCATAGTTCCGTCTCGGAATGTATTTTCTAAATATTTAAGCCAAAATTACCCAGGAACCCCTGAGTTTCCCACGTTTTGAAAATAGGGACAGTAGGTTATATATTGTTCCAAAAATTGATTTCTAATGTTCCAAACTAGTTTCTAATCCAACCAAACCACTTTCAATCACCACAAAACTAGTCTATTCCTACCATACACCTTCTTAGGGTGTCATGGGTTCCTAAACCTCATAAATCAAGTGGATCTAACAAGGATCTAATAATAATCCATTTCTAGAGTTTCAAAGTTATAAAAAGTATAAATAGAGTGGTATAAACTAACATATGCATATGGATCTTGAATAAACAACATGAAACTAGAAAAATGAAAGTATGGAAAGATCAACAAGTGATCTTGAAGCTTACTTGATGATTGGATGAGAAAATGTATAATAACCTAGGGTTTTACCACAAAACCCCAACAAGGAACACTAACTAAGCTTGAATAAGACTTGATCTCCAAAAATAAATGGTTTCCTCTTGTTGGTTCATCCTTGGCCGAAAATGAGAAGAAGAAAAGAATGAGAGAATTTTTGTTGCTAGTTTGTGTGTATAAATGAATGTATTGAAATTTTTAGGTGTAGATATTTAGTAGTTAAGAAAATTAATGCATATGGCTAGTTAGGGGGGCATTGGGAGGATTTTAGGGAGGGGAAGGTGAGGTTTGTGTGCTAATTAATAAAGTTGTCTTATAGTTGTAAGGTTTAGGTAGGAGTTGAGGAGTATTAGGTGTTATCGGGTACCGAGTTAATTAAAAATAAATATTACCGAGGTGAAATAAAATACGGCGAAGTTGTAAAAGTTATAAAATAATATTCCTGATGAGAATCGGGTGTTAAAATAATGATCGGGTTGAAATATCGCAAACCGACGAAGTTATAAGCTTCGACCGGAAAACGTAACAGTTGATTTGAAAACACCGGGTAAATTAATAATATAATTTTTATATTATTATTATGAGTATAAAAATGTGTTAAGACCATAGTTGGGATTATCGGATCAATTATTCAAAATAATAGTTCATAAGATAACGTTTATTAGTTTAATAATCGTACGTTTACAAAAATGACGCAACCCACGTATAAATGACAAATTTTCTCCGGAGATGAATAGTGTTTTATGAATAGTAAAATTTTAAAACGCTTCTCAGAATATCAAACGGACCTCAAAAATGATGAATAGTAAAATGATGAATAGTGATCGATGAATAGTAACCGGTGAATAGTAAATGTGAAAGTTCGGGAAAAGACCAGAATTTACGAGTTGTGACACAATCATTTGAGAACAATCCTGGAGTTACTTAGGAAGGAAAAGTTGTACGCGAAATTCTCAAAATGCGACTTTTGGATTCCCACTGTGCAATTTTTGGGACATGTAATCAATAGTCAAGGTATCCACGTGGATCCTGCAAAAATAGAGGCAGTTAAAGAGTGGTCATCACCTACAACTCCCACAGAAGTACGTCAATTTTTAGGTCTTACAGGTTACTATCGGAGATTTATTGAAGGTTTCTCTAAAATCTCAAAACCATTGACCAAGTTGACCCAAAAGAACGAAAAGTACGTCTGGGGACAAGAAGCAGAATCAGCCTTCCAACTGTTAAAACAAAAGCTTTGTGAAGCTCCAATACTAGCGTTGCCCGAAGGAAGCAAAGATTTCGTGCTATATTGTGACGCTTCGTACCATGGTTTAGGTGCAGTTTTGATACAACAGGATAAGGAAATAGCTTATGCCTCACGTCAACTGAAGAAACATGAGGAAAATTACACAACCCATGATCTAGAACTAGGAGCAATAGTATTCGCTCTTAAGTTGTAGAGACACTACCTATACGGCACCAAGTGTACCGTGTTTACAGATCACAAAAGTCTTCAACACATCCTAGATCAAAAGGAGTTAAACATGAGACAACGCCGATGGTTAGAACTACTTAGCGATTACGATTGTGAAATCCGTTATCACCCAGGAAAGGCTAATGTAGTGGCAGATGCATTAAGCCGAAAAGAAAGACTAAAACCTCTCAGGGTTAGATCGTTAGGCATGACTATTTGTTCACCCCTCCCAACACAAATCATTATCGCCCAGAGCGAGGCTCTCAAGAAAGAGAATTGACCAATTGAAAAGATTTTTGGTATGCCGGAAAACGAAAACGGATTTGTGAAAAGATCAAATGGAATGCTTTGTTTCAAGGAAAGAAGCTGGATTCCTCTCTTCGGAGGTATTCGTGACCTCATCATGTATGAGTCTCACAAATCAAAATACTCCATTCACCCAGGTTCCGACAAGATGTACCAGGATCTTAAGAAACTATATTGGTGGCCGAACATGAAAGCCGACATCGCCGAGTACGTCAGTAAATGTCTAACATGTTCAAGAGTAAAAGCAGAATACCAGAAACCCTCCGGATTACTCACCCAACCCGAACTCCCCATATGGAAATGGGAACGTATTACAATGGACTTCATCACCAAACTTCCCAAAACCTCTACTGGCTACGATACGATATGGGTTATCGTTGATCGTCTCACCAAGTCAGCTCATTTCCTACCAATCAAAGAAACTGATGAAATGAACACACTTGCTCAGATATATCTGAAAGAAATTGTGTCACGACATGGAGTGCCGATTTCTATTATATCAGATCGTGACAGTCGTTTCACGTCTCATTTTTGGAAATCCTTGCAAAAAGCTTTAGGAACAAAGCTGGATATGAGCACAGCTTATCACCCACAAACCGATGGTCAAAGTGAGAGAACTATACAAACCTTAGAAGATATGCTACGCGCTTGTGTCATAGACTTCGGAAAAGGTTGGGACAAACACTTACCATTGGCAGAATTCTCATACAACAACAGTTATCATACCAGTATCAAGGCAGCACCATTCGAAGCACTTTACGGTAGAAAGTGTAGATCACCCATTTGCTGGGCAGAAGTTGGAGAAATACAACTCACGGGACCGGATCTAGTTCATGAGACAACCGAGAAAATCATCAAAATCAAACAACGTTTACAAACCGCTAGAGACCGACAAAAAAGTTACGCCGACCTAAAAAGAAAACCCATGGAATTTCAGATCGGAGATAAAGTTATGTTAAAAGTATCACCATGGAAAGGAATGATACGATTCGGAAAGAGGGGAAAGTTAAACCCAAGATACATCGGTCCATTCAAAATCCTAGAAAGAATTGGACCCATGGCATATAAACTTGAACTACCCGAGGAACTTAGCAGAATTCACAACACTTTTCATGTGTCAAACCTCAAGAAGTGTTTATCCGATGAATCTCTGGTCATTCCATTGAAAGAGTTACAACTTGATGACAAACTCGTTTTTACCGAGGAACCGGTAGAAATCATGGATAGAGAAGTCAAACAACTGAAACAAAACCGTATCCCTATCATAAAAGTTCGTTGGAACTCTAAACGAGGACCAGAGTATACTTGGGAACGCGAGGACCAGATTCGCACCAAGTACCCACACCACTTCTCTTATACACCCTTGGCAACCCTCCTAAACTCGAATTCCGGGACGGAATTCACTGTAAGGTGTATATACTGTAGCCTCTCGTAATTTTCCCAACGGTTAGTAAATACTTACAAGTTATTACGTTATTTAAATACCCACTTTTACGTATGACAAAATTTTTTTTTATATTAGACTTGATATATAAATCACAACGGTAAAATTTTGATTTATCTTTTGCTTAGAAACGTTGCTTACACACAAACCTAGATAATCTAATTATCGCGAATATATATTTTAAACGTTTATATTTTTATAATATACGTTACGATTAAATACCATACAATATTTATATATTCCCGAAGCTTACGAAAATTCTCGAGACTACTCATTAATATTAATTGATCGTAACCCGACTCTCAAAACACACCAGGTGGGCCCCGTTGACTCATTGGGCCTTAAACCCAACTAATAAACCAACCGGACCCTTCATTTATTTTTTTCTTCTTTTTCTGCTGGGCCGAAACCAAGCCAAGCCCAAAAGAGCTTATAAGCCCAAAACGCACCCTCTTTGGTTGTTTTCCTCAGCCACGACACACCTCCAAAACCCCCTCGTTTCTTTTTATTTTGACACACGACCTAGTTATATCTTTGCACCACTTCATTAACTACCTAGCAAAGAATCATAAATGACCAAATTTGCTCTTTGTCTCACTCGTTTACTACTCCAAATTCAGCCAAAGTAAAACACAAAAACCATGTACAATGTAAAACCAAATTATGTCACAAGCCTTCCTTAGCACCACCCAATGTATCCAATGCCTCTTAAGCTGACTCAAATGAATAGGAATGTCAGGAATGAGCAGTATATCTCTCTTACACATGCTCATTGTTACTCTAAATAGATTGGGCAAGAATAGAGGTGCTACTCCACGTTTACAAGCCAACAACACACTTCCATGTTACCTTACACTTATCACAACCTTAGAACTTCCTATATAAGGACCTCATGCAACCTCAATTGATCACACACTCACCAACGATCCAAATAACACAAATATAAGTCGAGGCATACTAGAATTGGGACAGGAAGTTTGGAACGAGTACGAGATGCACAAGTGATCCAAGGAGGAACCTAATAGCTCGTTGTGAACCTTGCTAGGAGTGAACCATTGTACCATTGATCCTACGTACCTACTCGAACCATACGAACCATTTTACCCCACCTTTTGAGGTGAAGTAAGCCAACTCGAAACCTATTTAATCCTTTATATTTTTCATTTCATTATATTTTGCACGTTTACTTTGATCATTTATTTTGTTATATACAAACGTAACATATATATGTTTTTCCTTCTTTTCATTTTTGGCCACGATAAAAATCGAGTATGATAATGATTTTGAGCTAATAATAACGTATACGTAAATTATATCACACGTTCCATGTATACCTTGACCCATTCGAATAAGCACAAAAACACTTAGAATATTTCTAAGTGTTGGAAAACAGTTTCAATATTGATTTTCGTACAAACACTTTGCCTCGTTAATTCTTAATATACGAACGTAACATATTATTATTTTTGGAGACACTAATTATTTGGAACGTTGTCAAACGAGATGTAAAGAGTTTCGAGTCTAAAAATAACGGATACTCAAAGTATTCGACCCCTTTTGAGACCCATTGAACTTTTCGAATAAAGTCTCAACACTTAGAATATTTCTAAGTGTTGAGCAGTTTTCATAATGAGTTTCATACATGAACTTGGCCTCGTTAATTCGAAATGTAAACACACGACCCACACTTTTTATAACTCGACCCCATTGTCACCTTGGTTGACATATTGGAAATGTATTTCATTCAACCTAGTTGTCACGTTAAACTTATTTGCTCGACCCTTTTTGAAGCAACAAAAAAACTGTTTTCTATAAAAACTAATAAGATAACTCGTGGGCTTGTTAGCCCGTTAAGCTAATTTTGAGCTTATGTGATAAGCTGCTCACACAAGCTTGTTTGCAACATTTTTGTACTATAAAAATGAGTCCAAGGTCAGGCCCAAAGGTCTCGTAAGCCCAATGGATCTCAAATTATTAACGGGCCTTGTAATAGTCTCGTTAAGGCCCATTTATCAAAATAAGCACTTTATAAGCTAATAAGCAGTTGAATTAAGTTACTTTGAGTATTCTGAGCTTATTGAAAAAGTATAAAAACTAAATTCCAAGTTTGGTGAAATTTGGACTAGATTTGCAAAATTTCTTAAACCGGGGACTAAAAATGCAAAAGTTGTAAACTTTGGGTCAAAACTGTAAATCCGAGTTTTCTGAGTTAAAAACAGTAAATATTGAAACTTGGAGTTGAGAAATGTAAATATTGATACTTTTGGACCTAAAATGTAAATTATATATATTTTGGACTAACGGTGTAAAATATATATCGTTAGGGTTAAAAATGTAAATTTTGGAAACTTAAAGGAATTTTCAGTAAATGTTATTTTATAAAAATAATATTAACCTTTTACATATATAAACATATAATTAAACTAAGACTTATATAAACATAAACTTATATATATATACGATATATATATTCGTAATTATAATTAAACGATATAACGATACATTACTTATTTCTTGTAAAACGATACGTTTATTTTATTTCCGTTATAAAAACTAACTTTATATCAATCATCGATCATTTTACTTACGAGTTATATGTATATATAACTTTGTTTTTGAACTTTAGGCACTTAAACAAACACGAGATTCGTTCGTAACTAAATAACAAGTATTCGCGATAAAACCAGGTTTAGACTATCAACTGAAACTTGCATTATCTTTTAGGTTGTATTGTGTGAAGCCGTTTCCTTGCTTTGTTGAGACTACGATACCACTGTACTACTAAGGTGATTTCATAGCCCACTCTTTAACTATTTTCCCGTGGGGGAGATACATGCTTAAAACTCGATCACAAGTCTTTTATACCGGGTATTGAAATACCGTCAGGCCAATGTTATTTGCTTAAGTTACTATTGTCAGAAGTCCCTCGATCATGAACCTTAATCACTTGAAGGGTGAACGTAAATAATTGTGGATAGTACTATTAGTGATTGACAATCCTCGTTTGGTTGTTGGAGAAAACACCAAGCGCACTTTATTGTTCTTATAAATAGGTTATTGACAAATACCTATCTTTGGGGGCCTATTACTTACCATCATAATTCACATTTATGATTGGCTGTTAATCGTTGAGTATCATGAGCTTAAGGCAATAACAGGAACATTGATTTTTTTTAACATATTGATTGTATGTGATTACAATACATTCTTAACTTGTGATTCAAACTCTTAAACTCAAACCTATGAATATCACTCAACTTTATGTTGACTTTAGCATGTTTATCTCAGGTAACTAAACAAGACGGATCTGGATGGCACGGAGTGGGCAAAAGCATGACAAGGACCATAATAAACTACTTATTTTCCTTCAGAATAAAACATGTTCTTAACTTAATAATGTCTTGTATCCCAGATATTTGGTATTTTGAAATAAATTAAACTTTACTACGTCACTTTGTGATGTTTACTATAATTGTGACAAAGATCCTTGAAGTAATACCCCGAAAGTCTTCCGCTGACATGTTAAGTCTTCCGCTGTTATTAACGACTTTTGGGGGTGTTACATCTATCTCAAAATCAAAACGCTCATAATCCGGAAGAGAGATATCAGCATGAATAGTGGGACTGCCACTACTCGTCTCTTCAAATCAAAAAATTTCATGCTCGGGTAAGAAATCACTATCCATAACGGGGATAGGAGAAGAAGTCGGAGGATCATTTAATGCCTCGATCTTAGAAATGAGAAGATTGATATTCAATAATTTTTTACGAAGAGCTTCATCTTGGATTTCCATTTCAATATCTTTATCATTCTCCTCTTCTAAGCTGACGAGCTCAGAAGGTACTTCTTCAACATATTCGATTTCTCCACAAGATATAGAATCATCATCATCAGAATCGGAGAATATCTCAACACGATCATTCAGACTATCAAGACGATTATCACCGTTAGAAATTTCCCCGGACTCACTTGGGATTGGGACGAGGTTCTCAACACTAGACTTATTGAATTTGTCCGTTTCCGTTGCCGGAATAGTGCTTAGATGGTCGTCCCCCATTTTAAGAGAGTCCTCGGGTTCTACGGAAGGAGAGATAGATTCTTTTTGAGGGTTAAGAACAATCGTAATCATGGAATCATCATCGTCGTACATACAACACTCACAGAATTTAGCTTTTCTTTCTTCGGTAAGAATTTCTTCCATTGATTTCACATGAGGTTCGGGAGTATATGTTTCACGATTAGCCACCCATTCTTTTTAACGTCTCGATAACGGATTTCATTTCAGTAATAAATTCCATCGGAACTTGAAACTTGTCGGGATTTTGTGGGGGTTGGTTAAAACCATGAGAATCGTAATATGAATTCGGCTCATAATAAAAAATTTCACACAATCCCCCACAATTTTCAAAATTTGATGAATTTTGGAATGAATCACCATTGTAATACGGTTCTTGCTCATAAGAGTTTTGATAAAGAGAATTGAAATCATTTTGAGGATAATTATCAAAACTCGTATCACAAGCATAAGACGTTTTAGCACTCGGAATGTAACATATACAATTCGCGTATCCACATTGGTTACAAAAACATTGTCCACACGGTACTCCTTCTTCGGAAGGGTTTCCAAAATTATAGCAATTAAACGAAGGTGGCGGTGGTGTTGGATAGTAATCGGGAACGTTTGAAGGATTGTTGAATGATCTTTGATCATACGCGGGAGAATTACAATTCCAACAAACGCCATCATGAATATCACTACCACATTGGTCGCACGTACACCACACACACAACCCTCCGAAGAAAGGTTCTCCACAATTAAAACAAATCGGATCCATAAGAATTAAACATGAGAAGGTTTTGAGAAGAAGAATCAAATTTTAGAGGATAAGAAGATTATTTTTGTTTTTTTTTTTATATTTATAGAAAAACAAATCACAAAAACTTTTATTTTCTTTTATTTTTTTTTATAAAACGTTACGTTAATCGAAAACCGTTTCCTTCAAACCACTCGCGACGGGACGGGAAAGAAGAGTGTTTCTTTCTTCAACTAGCAATTTAATGTCTTAGCTTCCGTATTTCCCGCTTAATCGGTTGTAGAATTTGAAGTAATCCAATAAAAAACTAATTTCACGTTTTTCTTATGTTGTAAGGCTTATTTGGTTTACAACGCCCTCCCTTCCACGAGAGAGTCGAGGCTGTAACTTTATTATTTTTGTATTTTTGTAAACACTTTAGGAAAAGTGTTTTGAATTTTTGAATTTTTATATTTTTATAGAAATATATACAAGATAGAGGAAGGTTTAACAAAACACGATTTTTCAAAACGAATATTCAAAAACTCACTTCAACCTTCCCCGGAAGCGGCGCAAAAAATTGATTGCTCAATTATAGTATATATATATATATATATATATATATATATATATATATATATATATATATATATCGATGAAATCCGCGAGAAATACGGATTTACCGAGTCGTTCTCCCAACGAAAGTTGAATGGAACTTCGAATTATCGAATTGTGAATCGTGTAGTGAAAAGTGAATAGTGAAAAGTGATGGTGAAATTCAAATATTGAAAAGAAATAGTGAATTATGCAGAAAGTACAAGCAAAGTATGCACAAGTTTCTAAAATTAGAAAACGGAAATGCAATTGCGAAATTTAAATGTAACGTACGAAATAAAACGTAACTTTAATTCTAAAAATGATCCTACAAATGTGAAATAATTTTCTAAAAATCTTAAACTATTTAAAAGAATTTTTAGAAAAAGAAAAATATTTTTTTGGCTTTTTATTTATTTTCTATGATTTATTTTCTATTTTTGGAATTAAAAAGTAATTAAAAATAAAGGAAAATGTAAAAATAAATGGGAAAAATATAAAATCTATTCTGAAAAATCTAGAATATTATAAAAGAATTTTCTAAAATATTTTTGTATTTTTTAAGGCTTTTTCTGAATTTTTGTTGATTTTTGTTTATTGAAAAATATATGAAAATGATTATTAATGAAGGAAAATTAGGAAAAATAGTAAATCAACTTGGAAAAATCTGAAAAAATTCACAGAAAATCTAAAAT